>VZZY01000710.1:249655-317172 GCA_013400335.1 Eurystomus gularis | reverse complement strand
GGGCTTTCAAATTGCTGCACTGGGATGAGCTTGGCAGCAGAGGCTGCCTGGGAATCGCCAATGCTGGAAGCCCTCAGGTCCCCAGAAGCCCATCATGAGTCCAGGCATGGTTCCATTAGAAACCAGCCTTTGATTTACCAAAAGCCCAGCATAGCCAAGATACATCAGATGAAACAATTTTGGGTTCTGCGGAAAAAGAATGACTTCCAAAAATATTCAAACCAGCTCTAACCACTACATCTTCAACAGTGATGAGCTGCTACCTCTTAATCAACCCCAAGAATAGCTAGATTAGATATTTCACTCCATTTTGAACAAATTATGGTCTCCTGAAACAAATACTTGTGGGTGGCTAAATTACTCCTCACAAATGTACAAACTAATTTGGGTTAATTGTCAGTTAATCAGCTTAGAAAATGAGGTTTAGGGGCATTTCTCAAGAAATGCATACAACAAAACCGGAAAGACAAGACATGACACTTCTGGTATTTTTAAGGTAAAAGAAAAACAACACTAAGTAGCCTATTAAAGAACTTTTAGACTACCTTTGCACATCATCAGAAGAGCAGCAAGAGAGAGGAGATACAGTGTCCCCGATTTGTCCTGGAAAGCAAAAGCTTAATGATTACTTACTGTCCTTAGAGCTGGACCTCTCAGTAATATCAACTACAATAAGCACTAGTATATCTGTGACTGACTAATTATTGATTGATTAAAGGAGATTTTCAGGATTATTTTCAAAAAAGAAAATTGATATCCAACTTCCAGTTTGATAGGCACTTCCCTGGGTTTGGAGATGATTGTCTTGCAATGTGTCCACGTTGCAAGGAGGCAATAACATGTTACATTACTCTTGGTCCAGCTTCCTCTACCCCTTTTCATACAGAAATGATGGACATGTTCGTTCTGAAGGTACCACCAGAGTGCCACAGAGCAAGTGAAGTTCCTCCACCATCGGTACATCTCAAAATGAAGCATCTAGTCCTGCACTCTTGGGAAGTGCATCGTCTAGGAGACCATGCCCTTCACCCAACAAAGTGGCATCAATCCAGCTGTGGCAGGGAGTGGTGGTGGTGATTCAGCAGGTGGCACTGCTCCCTTTGAGTCTGGACCAACACTTGTGTGAAGTTTGGGTGCTCTGTGCTGTAGCATCTGGCATCCTTCAGCTGTCACATTAAGAAGGTTCTCCTTACTCATGAAATAGCACATCATTAAAGATCCCATGGCGTGTTTTGCAAGACTGTACTCAGCAATACTGGTGCACTGAGCAAACCTCATTATGTTCTGCCTCCCGAAATTTCTGTCTCTGTTAGAGAAGGGGGTTTCTTTCTTGTCAGATGCGACTGGTAGTTGTATTTAATAGATTCAACCTTCCACACTAGAAGCTGTCTGCATTTCAGTGGGTGGGTGTAGCTGAAATTGTATGTTTTTGTAGAATAATTGGATGCTTTTCAGGAGGGCAGTGTATAAACGTCAGTCAGTTTTACTATGTTTCTGAGGCTGCTTTGTACACGGTACATGAACCAAGCGTTTGTGTTGGATGGGAATTCTTGGGTGGTGGTATGAGGAGAGACCTCATTAGCAGGAACTGAGCAGGATCTGAGTTAGTTGCAGTTTGATTATGTTGTATCTGTGTGAATTCCCTGTGAAATACTCAAATCCTGAGCGTGTTTGGAGACGTGTCCCCAGGAGATAGAAGTGGCAATGTCTCTCTAAGTGGTGAGATCAGGAGGGCTCTATACTCCCTGTTATCCATATATAGGGACAACAAAACCAAACTGGAACAGAGAAGATGTTCTGTTAACAGTAGGATTAGTCTTATCAGATGAAATTAAAGACCTCCACCTACTTATCCTTAAAATGATGGCTCTGAAGTAAGAATTGCATCTGGAGGTAAGAGAGCAAACTGTTTAAGCTGAAGGAAGCTTTAGGAGAAGAACAAATGGCACTAAAATGATGATGGGTATAATTAGGCTGGATATCAGATAACTTCCAGTAACCTGAGCAGGAAGAGTCTGAAACTACCTTCCACTGGAAGCACTGGGAAGACTGGGAGCACAGGGAGACTAATCGTTTTTGAGCTATAACTTGATCAGCTTATGAAATGGTTTATATGATGTAGCTGCAGAGTATCTTTCAACCTGTTTTTTTGCGGTCTCATTCAAACAAATAACTAAGATTAGCTCCCTAAGAACATGACCACACTGCTCATGCCCTCTTGCTATGTCTCCATCTGCTTACTGCTTGAACCTGTGATTGTGTCTGGCGCGTGTGGTATGCTTTGTACTGCGTGGTACCTCTAATCCCGTTTCTTTTCGAATCACACTTGATGCTGGTTTGTGTAATGCACTGCTGATGTGGAAAAGAATGAATGCACATCTTGGACAAAAGCAAAGGAAGACTCTTGTTTCAGGAATGCACTGGCAGTGATCCACCAGACAAAGATTTAACTTGCAACCACAAGAATGGACATAAATGGTGAACGGTTGTCCTCCTGAAAGAGGCCAGGAATGCCACTGGGACTCCAGTCAGTGCCCACCCGAGACCCATCGCACACCTCTGTGTTACGGCTGTGGATCAACACAAAGCCCTGGTCTTTGCTCTAGGTTTTTACCACCCACCTTTGCACCCCCCTCCCCCAAAAGCCTTTCAGGCCCCATACCTTTTTACTGGTATGTGTTATTGCCTTGGGTGAAATGGTTGGTGATAACTGACATATTGAGGGGCAGGTGTTTTCCTCTCTGGGTATTAATATGAGAGATTGAAGAATGAATGGACATGACATTGTCCCTGTGCCTTTTGAAGGGGGTCCTCCCCCACTTTTTAGCATGTCTCAAGAGTATCAGACAGGGATGACGTCCACATCTAAATCCTGTTGTTCGGAATAGTAACACTCCCAACATTTTATGAAACCTGTTGTCAAAAAGAACACTAAGGTTACCTATTTTCGAGTTCATGGAAATAGTGACAGTAGAGATAATCCTGGGTGTTCAGTCTGGTGGAAGATGCAACAAGAAGTCAGAAAATAAAACCAAGTGTCTATGTCCTCTGTAATGCGCAGCCTGAAAAGTCCAACTTTCAGCAGTTTTTCCTTCTGTTTTTCCAGAAGCCACTGGAGATTTTTTCAATTTGTTTTCTTAAAATATTCATAATAATTCGTCCCTCCTCAGATGCAGGAAGGATGATGTTTCAACTCTTGCTAAAATCCAGCCAGCAGAGCAGTGGTGAGAGCATTTCTCCTCTGTATTCCAGTCTATGGGAGGCTCTTTTTTGGATCCACAGAGACTAAACTTGATGCTTCTTTGTGTTTTTACTGTGGGAACACATAGGCCATGGATCAATGGAACTGCAGTCTAAATTTATGATCTCCTGGGGAGCCTGAAATGCTTTTGTCTCTATGATCAAACCCCTTTTCTTTGTCAGCAAAACAGCCTAATTGCTGGGGCCTGTATCATGTTCAAACAGTGCTGTGCAGGAAGCACATGGGAAGCGTGGTAGCATTGGGAATATGATCCCACCTGCAAACAGCTCTCATTGTGGACTATATGAAATTGGATCATCCCAAAATGAGTGTCCTTACAAGGAGGGAGGTTCCAAATATTAAGCAGTGAATAAGGAAACATGCTCGTGATTGTTTAGATTTTAGAGCTCAAATGGAACGACGTTGCCATATAGCAAATTACTGTTGTTTCTAGGATTCTTCAGCAGTGTCATCAGCTCAGGGCAACTCTGCAACACACCTCACTGAGCAGTTACCAGTGCTGGTGCTGCTAGAGAGAAAAGACATGGCAAAACAAGGACAGGAACTTGGGAAATGCCTTCCTGGCTTTATCCATCATTGTGAAGTGTTTTGTCAAGTGTCACTGAAGTGTCTGCACCTTTATTTTCTCTGCTTTAAAAGCAGGCTTATAACATTGACCTCACACCCTATGACTAATTAATTCCTATTGATGAAATACTTTGCAATATTCTGTTGATGGGCGTTGAAGGAGTGCCCAGTGATGATATTGCTGCTACAGCTCCTCTTGTGTCACATTTCTTTTCACCGTAGCCTAATGGAGCCCAAGAGCCTGAGATGAAAAGGAATATTGACTCAGAAGCAGGGACTCATTATTTTCGGCAGCTATGAGCTTGATGACTATTTCAAAGTTATTTTACTGACACTGTGTATTTCAAATGCATTTGTATTCATTCAAATCATCATAGGTTAAAGAATTCAAACAGCATTTTGGACAGGATGCCTGCCAGGCAGGCATCCATAGCTTCTTTTTCCCTGAAGTCTTTTTCTAGCAGTTACAGGCTTTGGGGACAGTTCTGGAGAAGACACCATTGGGTACCTCCTAACCTGAGAGCCCTCATTAGTTTCCATGTCTGAAAGACCAGGCTCTTCTGTTGCCCGTGTCAATGAAGTACCTTGGCAATACTAAACTTTCACACAGTTCTCTTAATTTTTAAATCTCTTTGATCTGACACTGCCCTTATAAGATAGCTTGGAGGCAGATGATTAGCTTGGTGCTGACCATGCGTTTGGCACTGAGCGGTATATAAGGTATCAGCTCTGCCCTTTAAGATCCCAGTTAAAGCTCCAGCCCTGCAGGATGCTGAGTGCCCTGGGAGATTCCTGTTTTCTCTCCATTCCCACAGCTAAAATGTTGGAAAAAATATTTATTGAGCTGAGGCCCTCCCAAAATTTATCTAAAAGCACATTAAAAAAATTGATTTTATTAAGCATTACATTTACAAATAAAACCACACAAAACTATAACAAACTTGCCTTACACTTCCAAGACAAATTGATATCAGAGCTGATGGAAAGTTTTAAAATATTCCCCAGATCTTACATTGTTCTCCGTATCCTGAATTAAATCTCCAACATCTGTGTAATTATGCTTCTGAATATGTGTTTTAACTTTCATTAAGAAAAAAAGCCTAGCTCAGAGTGGATGCAAAATACAGAAGTGGTGAGCATGATATGATTCTCCCCAGCTTTTCATACTGTGTTTTCTGTCTGCTTCTGGGGGGCAATCCATTCAAACAACTTAAATCTGACCAGTGTCAACTGTAACCCCTTCCACAATCAGGAGGATTTTCCACTTGGAGATGTTGCTCCAGGCAGTGAAAATCCATGACCCGTATAGAGGATGTGCCAGTGGTCACCTTCTGTCCGTACCACTCCCAGCCTCTGCTCTGGCTGGGCACGAGGACCAGATCGCTGCTCTTATCTTCTGGTTCTTACACAGCTGTTGGAGGGGAACTCACCCAACCACCGTGGGTGACTCAGGAAATATATTGCAAATCTGTTCCATTCTGGCCATGCTCCAGAGCGAAACACGGCTGTCCTGGCCAGCAGCGACGGGTGGAAATCCACACGGGGACATTCTTCATGTTCCGGGGCACGTGCTGCTTACTGAAAAAAAAACAACCCAAAACTTTCCACTGCAAGCAGGCACTGAAAGACTTTCCTTCTCTGATTGTCCTCGTGCCACCAGAACTGGTGTTGGGAATGTTGTCGTACCAGCCCCTGTCACTAGCAGAAGGACAAGCCCATGCTCAGAAAGCAGTTGGTTTTCTCTTGCATGGCTTGAATATGTTGTTGGAGCAGCTTTGCAGATACTCCCAAGAAAGCAAACGGGTTGTGTTCGCACCCATAAGCTGTTCCTGTAAGGTCAGAGCAAAGGCTCACCCAGCCCAGTGTCCTGTCCCATCACGGGTATCAATACCAGAGGGTGGGACAGGTCGGGACGTTCATTGCCATCCTTTCTCTGTGCACTCTCCAGCCCCCGGCAATTAACAGCTCAGGTGCTTGCCAGAGCCATTGGTAACATCATTTCAGTTTAAAATATTAATAAATGCAGAGCTGCTTCTCCACAGCTAGTGAACAGGAGCAGGTGAGCAGCACAGGGCGGTTGTGATGGGTGACTTGATAGCAGGGGAAAATGGAGCTGAAAGGCTGCTCAGGAAGAGCTTTGTGTTTTAATTGCTGAAGGCAGCTTTAATTGCCATCTTCAGCTGCTCAAGGAGGGGTTGCAGAGAAGGCAGAGCCAGACCATAAGCAGAGGTACGTGTAAAGGACAAGCAGCAGCAGGGATGGGTTGCAGCAAGGGAAATTCTAGTTAGATACAAAGGAAAAAATTTCACCATGACAGTGAGCAGGTGCCCAGAGAGGATGTGAAATCCCCACCCGTACAGATATTCAAAACTCAATTAGATGAGGCTCTGAGCAACATGCTCTAGCTTTGAAGTTCACTTTGCTTTGAGCAGAGGGTTCCTTCCAACCAGAATTATGCTTTGACCTTATGAATCTATACCCATGGCCTGTGACTCTACAAAGCTATAGTCTTGCTATGTTCAAAACTATTTTCTCTAACTCTGGAGAGCCTTACTATGTGCTCTCTGCATCCTCAAAAAGCATTTTCTTTTGCACCAGTCTGTGCATCCTGAATGAATGTGCTGCCTACCTTATTCTTGTGATCCTGAGCTCCTCTGTACTTTTAATCCCTGCTCCCCTGATTTAATAATTTTGTGGTTAATTACCTGTCGCCAGAACATCTGTCGCCAATGCTAGAATTCTCACTGCATTTGTATAAATCGTAGTTGCACTGTCCTGTCGCTGTACCTCCCTCATCTCTGTGTTTACTATATGCGGTGTATTATAAAAACACTTTTCTTTCATCCTCCACGTGTACTTACAGATGCAGAAAGTGTTGTTAAAACACATCTGGGGTTTTTGGTTTTGTTTGTTTGTTTGTTTTTCTAAATCAGTGAAAACAGAGAAACTGCGTCAAATTCCCTCATGTGAGAACAAAGTCATTCACTGTATTTTAGGGGATGGAAAGAGATCGTCACAGTAAAAACATTTTTAATCAGCCATTTTTGGTAACCTGCTCTAAAAAGTTTTCTATAGCAATCTTTTGTGTTCTCTCTTGTCCTAATTAGCTAAACAAATACTTATATGTCTGAGTTTCATCGGCTTCTCTGAGTCTCCTCTATCGCACTACACCCAATTGGTGAGAAAGGCAAACATCTACTGAAGAACTGTTGATGTTGCAGCTGAAAGTTTTGGTTCACCAGTCATACGTGGAACTGGGGAAGTGAGCAGGGCAAGACTCTGAACAGCATCTGTTGGTTTGGCAGCCAGGAGTTGGGAAATACCGCAGGAAATGCTGCTGAACTGCGAGTGTGAACCTTGCCCAACCCCATGCAGGTCCTGAAGGCTCGTGGGGCTCCTTCTGAGCTCCTGACATCACCCACAATTGTCCTTTGGTTCAAACCAGGGGCAGAATGAGTCAACGTTTTGAATGATCGGTTTGCAGATTGGGCTGCCGAGGGAGCAAATAAACAAGCGCACATGACTCCCAAAACTCATGCCACCAGGCCGCTGAGTTCAGCCCAGACGGTGCATTCATGCCAGGAAGACTGTCCTCCCAGCACCTCCTCTTCACGGCTTGCTTGCAGCAGCAGGCTAACCAGTTTGGCGAGAAGCAATGACATTTTGCGTATTTACACCCACTGCTGGCATAAAAGCCAAAGTAAAATCATTTTAACTTCATCCCAATCTTACGCCCCATTTGCAGCTTTGCTCGCGCTTCCAGAATCCCTGTGTGCTAGAGCAGTGTTACAATTTCTGCTCCTCAGATGAAGAATAGAGACACGGAGGGACAGGCTCAGAAATTCTCAGCATGCACCGAAGGGACCAAAAGAGGACAACTCTTAGATAGACAGCCAGCTTTCTTCTGCTGCTGCTTTTTCTTCTTCTTCTTTTCAATGCTGAGCGCTCAGCAGTTCTCGGCAGCCGCATCTTTTAGATGCTTAAATGAGCCTTGGACTTTAAGAAAAAAAAGCTGGTGTTAAATGATGTGCCCGAGCTCACACAGGGTGTCTGTGGCAGAGCCAGCAATCGAACCCAGATCTCCTAAGTCTCAGGCCAGCCTTAACCACAAGACCATTCTTCCTCTCACAAAGATGATCCCCATCCCATAGGAAAAATATTCTAACAGGATTAAAAAAAAAAAAAATCCTATAAAAGTACTTAAACCTGAACAAATATGTAATAACTGCTATTCGGAATCCATGCAGCGTCTAATTAAATCCATATTCCGTAACCTTAATTTAAAACAATCCCAATATTATTTTTAGGTTTTGGACGTGGATTTATTGCTTCTATCAGCAGCATGTTTGGCATCCGATGCCACACAAAACTCTGTGCGTTTCATCAAAGCGCTGGCAAGAACCTTTATTTTCTGGACAGCTGCTGTAGGCTTGCAGCAAAGGAGAACTAGCAGCTTCATTTCCCTTACATGGTGGCTCAGATTAAAAAGCATCCTTATTGCTTATGCTTATGTTACTGTACCATTAGAAAACAGGGGGGTTGTGTTACTGATAATGTAAGCAAGTCCCTTCTGATTGGTACTCCACGCCACAGTTTGGGATTAAGCTTTAATTCCAGAGATACGAGTTATATAATAAAGTAGAATATGACTCTCCCCGTGATACACTTGCTGACCTTCCTTCCAGTCAGCGAGCAGAGGGCTGTGGTCCTGTGCTCAGAAATCCAACCCGAGCAAATTCTTTCATCTCTTTAGGTATCATTTCATTTTGCCTCTCGATTTCTAATGTGAGGGTGCGTGATGTGCAAGAGTTTGCAGAAGCCCCAGGAGCTGAGTCAAGCTGTAGGTGTTGTTTTCACACGTGAAGGAGACAGTAGATGAGGTTCTCTTCATAGTAATTGAAAATAAAGGCACGTGGCGACATGTATCTTCTGATTTTTTTTCCTTTTATTCATTGCTTCATGCTTCTGCAATTCCAGGATCAGTTAGAGGAACTAACCACAATAATACCATTTTTTACAAGGTTTCTAACTTAGTTTTGGTCAGGGACAAGGAACTCAAATATTTCTGGTAAACTAGAACAATGCTGCCTCTGTGAACTGAACTTGAAGGCTGTGCTCTGAAGAAGTACAGAGCATCTTTTTGTCCTTGTCTTTTCATCTTTGTTTATAGAAAAGGGTTAAAAGTAACAGCAGAAAAAAAGTGAAGACATCAAAATAACTCAGGCCAACTGCAAAGCCAGGACATTTCTCCCCTTGTTACCCTGTGCCTTGGTATCTGCTAGACAAGTGTTTCCTTTTTCATTACCCCATGAATAATGAACCCTCCACTTCAGCCCTCGATCACTGTTTTGGCCCTGAGCGTTCAGAGCAGATGTGGCAGGTGACACTATAAAAACAGTAAGTAAACAGCAATGGCAAAGGCTGGACAAGAGAAGATCAGGAGCCCCGAGTTTGTCATGCAGCTGTCGGACAACACTAATAACGGCAATTCCTCTTCTGGGTTCACTGTGTGTCCTTCAGATGATGAGAATGTGCATGCAAATCATCTGACCTCGCTTTGTTGTTGCTGTCAAATGACAACAGTCAGTGTTTAACTTGCTATAAAGCTTCGGAGTTTGCCTCTGAGCATTACATCTTCATATACTTGAGATTCCGGTCTGGGAAAGAAGACCCTTTTGCTTCTGGACCATACAAAAGCCATGTCCTGCCTCTTCTGAAGCTTTTTCCTGCCAGGTCAGTGGTGTGCCCTGCACCTGAAGAGAGAACGTGCCTGGGAGAGCCCCAGTGGTAAAAAAATCTCTGCTAGGAGAAGGCTTGTGCTCAGGTCGGTGGGAGCCCACACGCTGCCACTGCTGAAGGTGATTAGACCCTGGCTCAAACTGACCCTTAGAGATGATCAACGTGACGCACATGCTTTCAGGGTGTCCCAAAACTGAACGGACACAAGTACATGCTTCTGAAGCTGGGCACTAAGTGAGGTTTGTGCTTTGCCACTAAGTTGTAGTCATATGGAGACAAAAATAAAACAAACCACTGTGAAAACAGAAGCCGTCGTCTGTCATTACTGCTTTATCTTGCTATGATATATAAATCCAGCCTTGCTTCACTTTGCAAACCACTGTGGCTGGAAGCATCCATCATCCTATCAGTTCAGTTGGATTAATTATGCTCAATCAAAATGTTTCAAAAGAGGACAGAAATGTCTGCCGCGGTTAATCCTGTCCATTCAGGTTGTCAGGACATTGGCATTTTACACTTCAGTACAATTACAAGACAAATCTGCTAATGGGACGTAATCTTTCAGAGTAAACAAGGAAGCAAAGCACTAATATTCTGGCAATTGATTTATGCAGGGTAAATGGTGCAGAGTAAAAGCTTCAGGAAGCCACATGAGTGAGAACAGCCATGAGCTTGTCTGGTGCTGCTTTCCCTTCCCTTCTTCCACAGGAAAAAAAAAAAAAAATCATTGACATGTGAAGTCTGTTTTTAATTGATCCTCCTCCAGGAGTCAGCTCTTTGCCAAAAGGACACATTATACCTGGTGGGGTCCTCTCCTCTGCCCTCCTCTCCTCTCCCTGCTCTCTCCACCCTCCTCTTTTGCTTCCAAGGGGAAGCGGGATACGAAAAGGAACAAATGAATCGTAAAAGCCTTGCTGCAGACGGGGTGGTTGGAGGGTCATGGGGCAGCTCGCCGAGAGAGCCCGACCTCTCTCCTTCCACCAGCTCAGCTCTCTGTAGAAGGCACCGGTGAAGTCACCACAAGCGAGTGCTCTGCAGAGGAATGAGTTGTGAGCTCTGAGCATGTCTTTGACTAAACAAACCTTTAAAGGTTTAATTAAGAGCGATTTCAAGTGATGTAATTGCCTTCCCACGCAAACGAAAATTTCCCAGGCGAGCTGATCGAACTATTGCTCTGCGCTTCCACGCACACACACATCACACGCCCTTTTATCCCTGGCACATTTTTAGAACAGAAGCAAGAGAAATAAACATGAATCCGCTGTACCTTCTGCCCATTGCTAGGTTACTTACCGCACGGCAGCTTTGTAACTCTGCCTAGTCACTAATACCCTCCGACAGCCATTTGGACATCATGTTTTCATTAAGCATTTATAGCAAACCAACTGCAATTAAAGATTTATAAATCCTATTGCATTACAGCACAACGCAGAGCAAGAATTGACCCTGAGGTCAACTTTCTTTTTCTTTTTCTAAGGACAATTAAGTATTGGGATCCGTTATCAGCGGGAAGCGCGTGCACTGCTTCTTCATGGGTTTGTCCAAGTGATTTGGCTTCAATGGAAACATTTTGTTCAGAATGGGCCAGAAAATTAGAATACAACAAAAACTGCAAGTCAGTTCAGAGAGACCTCCTGAACGCTTCTTCACCCCTGACTCGAGTCTTTCAGCACAAACAGAGAAGGATTCAGCACGTTATTTAACATGTGATAGATCTAACGTACTTCAGGCAACTCACCTGAGCTTTCAAAGGAAGGTTGGTGCAATGAGCTGAGCCCTCGTTTCCCAAGACAAAAATACTGCACCCATGCAGAAGGCTGAATAGAACAGCTGGATGCCAGAGAAACGTGCTGCTGGATTATCTTCAGACATTCGTCTTAAGGCATTTCACTGGTTGTTTTGCTCTGGAGGAGCCTTATACTTCAGCTCAGCAATTATTGTTGAACTCGTTCATCCACCTCCATCTCCACTTAGCAAATTTAAATGGCAAGGATGTTGAAGGCAAAGAGTGAGTTATGGAAGTCTGAAATTATACCGTGAAATGATGACATTGTTAAGATCAAAAAGGACACTGTTATAATTGGGTACATCCAGGCTTTCACAATGCATTTGGAACTGAAGTCGTGTATAAATACTTTTTCTCAGAGTACCCATGGGATTGGTTTTTTCCCAAGGACTTTTAGACTTTACGAGCTAAGAAAAACAGTGTTTGCCCTTTCTGTTAAAAGTTGGACCATACCATCCCGATTGAGGCCAGCTTGATCTCTGCTCTTCAGAATGAGGAGGGAGGGGTTTGCCAGTTTGTTGACTAAAGCTTTACCAACCGCTACACTGTGAATGCTTAAAATTACACCTCAAAATTCTTATTTAGTCATCAAGGAAGTCAACAGACTTCAAAACAGTTCAGCCCTTCACCACCCTCTGTAAATCAGTGTTTCAGCGTCACCGCGTTTTGGCTCAGAGAGAAGTCAAAATTAATTAATAGACATATTTTTTTCCTAATTTTTAAGACTTGGAGTATTTTTTTCACTTTTCTGGAAGACAAGCACACACAAGCTGTGCAGCACACTCACAAGTGCTCTTGCTTTTAAAGGGCGGTTAATTATTTCCGGAACAGTTACAGAAATGTGTGGGTCGTCGCCTGATTTTCCCATGCATTTGCCCACATAGCAGATGAACTACTGCACATTTGGCACAAAGCTCCAGCTCTCCCTCCCATGGGTTCAAAGAGGTTGCAGAGAGTGGGTTTTGCTGCAGCAGAGCTGCTGGAAGGTGGGACAAGGTGGCTGGTTTGGGTTGTGGCTCTTAGCTTCAGGAGAAAATACCCCTGTGGATGTAACACAAAGTAGCTGCTCCATCGCTGTGAATATTAAATTCTCTGCACATGAAAAAACCTCCTCCTTCTCCTCCAAATTTGGATTTTCAAGGTTTTCCTATGCTAGCCCAAGGGTAGGGGGGGATAATTGCTCAGATCCAGCTTAATAACACACTCTCCAGACGGCAAAATCCACACTTTGCCTGTCGAAACTCAGCACGGAGTATTTCACTGCTCTTCATACCTAGGCTGGATCTCCCCAGGGATCAGTGATAACATTTTGACTTGTGACAGATGCTTCCTTCGTAAGGATATTTTCCAGGCTGACTTTTCCCCAGCTACCTCATAAAAATAGTCACTTTTTATTTGAAACGAGTTATTCTAGCTGTTGGGGGAGCTGGAGGGGTGGGGGTGGCATCCTTTAAAATTTGTCTTTTGATTAAAAATGAAAAATATAATTCTAAAGTCATTAACATGTGTGTTATTGGATGTACACTGATGATTACATTATAGGACTGGTTATCAAAGGATTACAGTTAAGAGGTTTAATATTCTCCAGCTTGATCCTGTAGCAAATTAATCTGGTCTGACCTTTACTGTTCTTTGTTATGTCACCAGAGTATCATTTGAGCTGTATCATCTCTTACCCCCCCCTCTTTCGGTAAAGTTTAAAAAAGCGTGGCATTTCTAAACCGTCTCTTTTAGGGGGAGGACTAACAAAGCTAAGCTTAGCTTGTTTGTCCTAACTGAGCAGCTGAGGAAAGTAGATCTGAACTTCAAACCGTGGCACCTCTGCAGACCTCAGATTCTTGTTGTAAGAGCAATAAACTGTGAAAAAAATCCATTGCCTCTGTAAGGATTAGCTTCAGTAACAGATAAAATGGGAGCAGTTGGTGCCACCTACGTATTGTATTAAATGTCTCGTCCCTAGAAACAAAGCAAAATAGGAGGCCAGTATCCTGCATGTAGCTGTCTCACGTTCGACTCCATCAGGTTTAATCCCCCAGTGTCCACACGAAGCCCACGCAATTGAGTGTTCAGGTGTGACAGTGCAACCTCACAGCCATGAGGTCATACTGAGCAGCGTGGATTAAAAGCACGCTACCTCAGTATGATAGAGTCAGACTTCATAGATAAGAAAAGCTGCATAATGACAGATTTCTGAGCTTTTTGTCTGACTCAGCAGAGAACAAAAGACTAAGCCAATTAAACAACTGGCATCTGCTTTTATACTTTTCTGCACATCTCCATAGAGAGCAATCTCAACGGGGTTTTTTACTACCGTCAGAAGAACACGTTTGTCACCAATCAGGTCTGTACAGATCAGTTTTCCTGTTGGAAGTGTTAAAACGCACTGGTTCTAGCAGTCAAACGTGCGATCAAACACAGGATTACAAGAACACACGCTCCAGCGCTCTGCAAAACCAGGAGGACACCCAGCAAGCTCTCATGGAAACAGCCTGAGCCAGCCAGAGTCTTTCTCCATCTAACACCATTTTTCCCGTTCCCATCTAGCTGTTCTACCAGACCAGCTCCTCCATCGCTCTGTACGTAATTCCAGGGCTCTTCTGCTTTGATCTTCTTCATATGAATTTGGATTGCCCATGTGGTAGAAAGCACACAAGTCTACTATCTCAGAACAAATTGCTAGCCTAAATTTCACATTCCTGAGAAAGAAAATATTCATGTTTCCTAGGAAACTCAAAGCATTGTTCTGTATAAACAGAATCTTCACATATTTGAGGAATTAAGGCTCCTCTTCCATCACAGAAAAAAAAAATAGTGACATTTATCAAACCTTTTCCCTGTAGCCTCTTCCTGGAAAGAGAATTAGACCTTCATTGTTCCCTTCAATCTGCTAAGGCCCTGATTTGAAATTATTGCAGGGTTACCTACTGCAAAAAGCACCTTCCTCATGACCCCGAGGAGCTGCGGCACCACCCAAGCTTCGTGAGGAATGACTGCTAAGAGGAAGGTAACCAAAATGATGATGTGATTTAGTAGCCTGCTGAATATTGTTCTTTGGAAGGCATCATACTCTGATCTACCTTAAGCTAAGCCTGGGGGAGTGCTGTAGAATACAGGGCAACGTTCTTCTCCCTTTACCTTATGATCTGGAAGTTTGGTGTTGGGTCTAAGCGAATCATCCAGGCAGCCTCTTTGGTCACTTGAGAATGAAAAGGCAACTTCAGAGGGTGATTTGTGCCACCAACCTGAATGGATCATCCCATTCTCTCACTCCAGGTGGAGCCTGGGAGACCACCTAAGACACAATGTCCAACTCTCAGTTGTTTAATGCCTTCATAGATGTCCTTGAAAAGTAAATGCATTTAGGGCCTCAACTCTTACAGATGTATTTTTATAGCCTAGAAATTATATTAATTTCCCTTTTTCTCCTTTGCTTTCCTTTCTCCTATCTCTGTTCTGTTCACACAGGAGTTGTCACTGGTCATTAAATTGAAGTATTTACACTGCAAAAAGGAACAAGTGTAGAATTCCCAGCATCCATATCAACATGGCATGAAAACATGAGATCTGGTGTGCAATTCTCCGAAGGGTATGGCTGTATTATGTGTGAATCACAAGAGCTGGAAAGACACACCCAATGTAAGATCCTCCAGTTATGCAACAGTGTTTAAGAAACCAGGCATTTCTTCAGGTTCTACTCTTAGTTTGCCAAAAGGAGTGGATTGCCCAAGTCCATCAGTTGCCGGGAAATGGCTCTGCTTTCATATGACAACCTGAAAACACTAATAAATAGGATTTATTCTGACTGATGCCATTTCAAGCAGTGTTTCTGCACAATTGTAGGCACCTAGAAATTAAGTTGTGTGCCTATTAAGTAATCAAAAATCTCCCAGTCTGTCTCTCAGCATTCCATTTGCTTCCTAGTAAGGATAATAAATTCACTTATAAAGGCCCTGATAGTGCTATTGTTAGCATGGTCCTCATTCCTCTTTTATAAATTCCTGGTTTGGGTTACACAGAACAGTGAAAAATTTTAATTGTTTGAACTGAAAATGTAGGTGGTGGAGTGTGGGTTTCAGAAAAATTGTCATGATTTTTTCCTCCTCAAGCTAAAATATTCGCCTTATTTCCCATTAAAAAAAAAAAAAAAGGAAAGGAAACTGGAAGAGTTTTAATATTGTGAGACCTTGGGGCAAGGGCTTGAGGTCTGGCTGCAGGAGGAGATCTGTGCTTTTTGCCATTTGTGTGGCGGCACGTTTTCACATGCACATGATGTGTATATGTACATATATCTACATCTATCTCTCAAAGCCACATCTCAAATAATAGTAGTGCCATTCTTTTTGAAGTGGAAAATTCAAAAAATATTCTTTCTCCCCCCTTTTTCCCATCCCCCTAAAGCAAGAGACCTTGGGGTTGGATTTTACTGGACACACGTCACACATCTTTAGCTTGCTGATCGTTCACTGGAAGCTGAGGGAACCCTCCCAGCCCCCAAACCAGTGCTGCAAGCAGCGTTTACTGACATGTCCAACTCCAGCTTGGGGAACGAAGGGGGAGGTCAGCTCTTGGACATGTCCGTAATGATGCATTAAAACTCGGTGTACCAATATTAGCTTTGGTAATGCTTTAGCACTGCTTTATTAAAGAAAAAGAGTATTTAATGACAGTATTTTCTAGTCTGTGTCCTTTCCCTGCAGAAACTACCATACCAGAAAATACATCATTTATTTACTGTCTACTCTTAGCAGTCTATTAGATTTTCCCAGATTTATGTTTCATTTAATTGCATGAGCAGTTAATGAACTCCTGATAAATACCTTTATACAGAGAGATCTGTCTGTGCTCGCAGCGCCGGGGTAGCGGTGCCATCAGGAGCCCTGACTTTCAGGTTGTCTAAGACAAAACAATGATGTTAATATGAAAAATCTACATCAGGCTTTGAGAAGTCATTGAAAATTTGTTTCCCCTCTGCATTATGGGTCTTTGGCAGCAAATCATCCAAATCCTTCTATTCTGCCTTTCCAGAAAAATGTCGTTTTCCATTCCTCAACAGAAATTCATCCTTGCTGTTTCATATTTATTTGTACTTATTTTGTAGAATTGTATTTAAAGGAACCGAATATATGGGTTTCATTTTTCATACAACAATACAACTCCTAGCCTACGTTCCTTAAACTTTTCTATGAGCAAACGGGCACATAGGTAGGCAAAGAAAAGCACACCTGCTGTGCAAATCCACGTTAAAGCTTCTCATATAAAAATATTTAATAACAAATAAATATTTTGGGGACCAGTGACTCCATCTTGGCTACCCACAGCACGGATTTCTGCTACCCACATTGAATCTGTGTTGATTTAGGTGTCACCCTATCAGGGAAAAAAAGCAATGAAAATTACTTTGGAGTAGGACTTCACTGGTTTTTGAGTAGAAGTCTTGGCTGGCTCTTCCTGGTGTTTAGCTATATTAGCATCAGGCAGCAGCGCTGATGGTGTTAAACCAATGACAGAAACTTTGGATTATAAACACAGTCTTTCCTCCTTCTCCCCAGGTGCAGAAGTACATTGAAGCGGTTGAGCTTCAAATTGCAGAACATTTTGGTCCGTCAAGCTATCTGCAGGAGATTTTCTACATGCGTGGTGCACCTCTCCAGAGTAAGCCACGCAGGGGACTTGCTGCTTACAGGTGTAATGGCTTCAGGGTGGAATTAGGTAGTACAATTAATTTTTGCCATTTTTAGTGTAATAAATCCAGATCACAGGATCTCTGAAAATTCAGGAGAACATTGTATATCCCCCTCCCAAGCCTATACTTTAGGTAGAAAAAGACCTAAACTGGATGTGTCACCCCCTTTACAGATGAGGGCTAGATTTTTTTAAAAAATAATCATTATTTATTTCAGCAATGGTAGAAGTCAAGTTTGGATCCAGAAAACAAAACTGTAGGTTTGTCCTAAATGACCTGACACAAATTATCCTATTTTCTGTGCTTGTTCCTATTCCCCTTTGTGAATAACTTTTTTCAGTCCGTGCTGAGGATTCAGTGAGATTCTCTATGCAGAAGGAGAACAAGATCTTTGCTAGTAGTCCTGGGGAGCAGCAATCTGGGTAAGTAAATCCTGGGAATTATTAAGCTATAAAATGGAAGCCGTGGCAGAGTCTTCGGCAAAGCAAAAAACATTTTCTGAACCAGCTTCTGAGGTAGTTCATTAATCAATGGGTCCTTTCTCCAAAATACCAGGGTTTTTGGAAGCACTGCTCCATAACACGCGTCTCGCTCCTCGTGGAGTGTGGTCAAGCTCAGTGGTGCTCAGGTCCCAGAAGAACCAGGGGTACCTAAAATTGTAGTGGGAGAGAGAAGTCTGGTTTATTGTCTTTTATCGACAAGAATGAAAACTTTGCCTGTTCTGGGATTATTCTGCCAATAGCTGAAAACTAGACCCAGGCTGTGGACTATTATAAGGCACACTCTTCCTCACCTTCACCATGCTGTGCTCATTCACAGCAGCTGATGCTTCAGTCTTTGGTCATTTGATTGCTACCTACACTCAGAAAAGTTAATTAAGAATAACAGAGTCTCTCCTGCAAACAATGGTGCCTCTGTTCCTCTAGTTCTTTTCGTAAATGCGTTATTTCTGAAACCAGAGCTCCTAAACTGATTTGTGTTACAAGAGTAACTTTCCTTTATAATTAATTGATTGATTACTTAGTTAATTACTTAGCGATGTGATCGCTCAGGTGTATTATGGCATCTGGGAGGGTTGATAATGATCTCTGACTAAGTGTATGGTTTGTCCCTGCTGGTATCTCTGCTCACAACGAGGGGTGTGGGTTTGGTGGGATGTGGAGGAGACCAGGGGCAGAGGAAGATGTTGCAGATGCTTCAGTCTGAGCCTTCTCTCATCTCAAGTTTTGCATGTTGAAATCTTTTGGTAAGTTGTACCTATGATTCAAAAAAAGAGAAAACA
This sequence comes from Eurystomus gularis, assembly GCA_013400335.1. Lineage (NCBI taxonomy): Eukaryota > Metazoa > Chordata > Aves > Coraciiformes > Coraciidae > Eurystomus > Eurystomus gularis. The sequence continues at coordinate 298,853 of VZZY01000710.1, read as the reverse complement.
TAGTGAGAAGCAGGAAGGGCATAATACAGACCCTTTGCTGTGGCTCTGGAGCACAGGTTTGGCAGCGTCTCCCTCCCTTCCCACCAGCTCCATGGGGACTGCGGCTCATCCTCCTGTTTCAGGGAAGAATGGACAGTCTCAGCATTGCCTGAGAGCTCCCAAGAAACACCCTCAGAACATAATTTTGATTGACCCACACAGCTTGTGGCTCTTCTCCCCATGCCCCTGAATTTTCATGGTTTTAGTTTTCTAAAATCTCTCTGCTTTTGGATTTATTATATTTCCATGGTGAAAATTCCCACGCGCAGGACACCTGCTTCCAGGGCCTGACGTTGCAGGGTGCTGACACTACCAGAGGTGCTGCTGAATTACCGTGATTCATGTTCTCTTGCTTTTGTACAACTTAGAGCAGTCTCACCATCGTGTAGCAAGCTGCTCGTAGCCCTCTGAGGCCACACAATCCTGTTGCATCATCTGTGCCACACTCAGAAAACTTCCGGGGTTTCTTGTCCTACCACCCAATGTTTGGTTAAAAAAAAAAGACAAAGAAGTTCAGTTATCTATGAATGGTAAAAAATTCTGTAAATGCAGGAATTAATGCTTGAAATGTTTAATGAATAACTGTGTTCCGGCTAGGAGGCATTTGTTTATACCATCTATTTGGAAAAATTAGCATCTACTTAATTCTAGTGCAACATTTTTAGAGAAATTATAGGTATTCAGGTTAAGTTCTCCTGAAGTGATTTGGGTTTATTTTGCTTTTAGCCAGCATTTCCATAAGAAAATATAATTATAACAAACACTTGAATAGGATTAATTCTGTCTGGCCAGCTCAGTTCTTGATGATTCATTTCAGATTATCATCAGAACATGCCCATCTTCAAGCAAGAATTTGCAAAAATAGTGTTTTTAATCTTCTTAACCAAATAAAAGGGTTTTTTTTTGTAGTGAACCTCAACTACAGCATTTCTAAAAATTCATTAATATACCCAAATTGAAATGTCCATCCTTAAAAAATTAAATTTTAAAATTTCCGTTAAAACCTCAGCTCCGTTTCATTTCATAAAAGCCACCCTAATGGATTTTTGTTCACAGGTCTATCTTTTGCTCTGTGCAATGTGTTTCAATTGAGTGTCATCTCTGGGTTTTTTTTCCATGTCTGGCTCATGATTAAAAAAATAGATTAAAAAAAAAAAATAATAATCCTGCTGGAACATATTCCATTTTGCAAAGACTTATTTTACGGCTAATTCTTAACAGATCATGACAGATCTCAGAACCTTCAGGAGTTTGAAGCCAGCGTCAAGTGTTTCAGGGCGGGCTTTCCTCTCATTTTTAATCTCACGTTTTCCCTTCACCTTTAACTAATCTGAACCCAGGATTATAAAGCAGAAGTACATGGAAAAAGTATCTGGTGAAGAAGTAAGGAAGTCGTGCTTGAGAAGCAAGCAGGTTTGTTTCATGGTTGGCCAGCTCTCGTTTTCATCTATAACATGTAATACAAACTACTTGTATCTCCTTTCTTCCTAGCTGTAACTGACCTGCATTAACCTGGCTACTCAATACCGGTGGGTTTATGTTTCCAACACAATAGCCAGAGAAGTCCTTTTTTTTACCTCTTTTCTCTTTCTTCTCCTTCTATTCAACTCCGGCACTATTTGGGAGAATGGAAAAATTAATTGATTTTCCCTAATGATGTCTGAGTGGGCAGATCAGGTTAACTGTGGACAGCAGCTGCAGTTTAATTTGTGAGTGTGCAATTGAAAATTATACACTCGGTGGATTACTGCACCTGACCATGAGGCTGGCATGGTGCCTGCTGGGTTTTAGCAAAATAAGACTCACAAAAAAGTCTAGAGAAATTCTAGTGTCTGGGCAGATGTGTAGAAGGAAAGGAGAATGGAGGTCTGCCCTTATTCCTTTGAAAAAAAAAAAAAGGGAGTTAGTGATTTTTCTTAAGGAAGCCCAGAAAATTTGCAGTTGAGAGCTACTTTAAATGTCATTATTGCGTTTGGTGGTTTTAAACCCAGCCTTACTGTTCTGGAAGTATCTCAAGGACTGGAAAGTGGAACAGAAACACTGGGGAAAAAATCAGCATAAAAGTTAAGCAGCTGCATGCTAGTTAATAATCTAAAGTGCCAGGGAAGTATCAAAGTATTAGAATTCTGAACATTTGGAACCATATTCTTAATTTTCAAAAGACAGTTTCAACCTGGTGAGAACCTTGATCTATATTTTTACCTTGATACTGACAGTGTGTGTGAATATTGTTCATGTTTGGGCTGGGATTTTTTTGGTTTTTCCTAATACTTCATGTTTAAACCTGAGCTGTCTCACTCCCAGAATATGCTTACTTTCTCTTAGAAAACAACGAAAAGCATATTTTAGGTGTCCCTAAAAGAGAAAAGACAAGCCAGTTTTCGGCCCATTAGATTTTTCCATTTGAAAGCACTAATATTTTGCAATCTGGATGAAGCTGTGGATATTTGTACTCTGAAATGTCAGCCAGCATCTCACAATTTCACATACTTGTCATCATTTTACAGACTTCAGGTTTGTATTACATATTGGCAGGAACGCTCTCCAGGTCGTCTAAGTATTTTCTTCTTCTCTCTCCCTTACCCCAATTCTTACATTTCAAAGAAAACAGGGAGGTTAATTGTAGTTCCATGCTAATATATCAGCTTGACGTTGCAAGGGCAGCTGCCCTGCAAACCCTCGGGCAGGCTGGGCTCTGGCAGGTCACGTACAGCTGTGTAACACCAAGGGAAAACTTGGGTTACGAAAAAAGGCACCTGCAAACCATGTAGATGAAAGGATACAGGGGCTGAGTCATGGTCTAAATGCTGGAGTAAGGAGTAGCCAAGAAGTTAGTTCAGAGAAGGTGGGAGGAAAATGTATATATATGTGGCTATTACAGGTAATCTCGCCAAAGAAAAAGTTCTATCTCATCTCCAAGAAGTTGCCTCCAGACTCCCTGTTTTCTCTGTGTTTTGGAAATCCTGGCTTTTGATGGAAATGCATTTTCTTGCGTGTCAGGGGGAATTCCTGCGCACCGTCAGACCGGCACTAGCAACTTGCAGCACGAGACAAGCTCGCCCTTGAGCTCCCCCGACAAGTGTGTGAAGCACAAATGTACAAAGCACAGCTGCGCTCGTACCCCCAAAACGTTTTGAGGGTTCCTCTTCTAGAAAGCGTGGCCATTTGTCAGGTTCCTACGCTGAAAGCACTTCAAATCAAATAGTACTGTGAGCCGCAGCCCTGCAAACCGCGACTGCCATTTATTCTTTTCTGTCTGCAGTCTGTCTGGGAGGACCTGGGGGAGAAAACTCACCGTCTCCTAAGTCAGCGTGACAGGGAGAGGGGAAGGCTAAAGCAGCTCACCTATTCTGCTCTTCTGGCAGAGTAAGTTTGTTCGCCTTTGCATATATCTTGCCCAAGCCAATATAAAAGCTTTTTCTGTCCAAATACCGATTCTTTTTCTGCTTTGAGCTCCAAAAGTGAGAGGATCTACAACTCGTCCTTTTGCATTGTCCTGGATTAGGGGGAGCAGATGTACGCTCGAGCCACTGCTGGCATTCCTGGCATGTATGCCAAGCACAGGCTGTTTACGTTTACAAGCCAAAACCATAAAGAACCACCTTTTGTAAGCATTTGCTTTTGTTGTGACATCTCAGCTGTGCAGCTGTGCAGTCCTCTCCGTGCCAAGGAGATGAAATCATCAACTTGTTTGAATTCTTGCTTTTATCAGAGCAGAGCTGCTATCATAATGGAAGGACTAGCTTCTTGCTAGGTTAATTGGTTTTAATTTATCCTTTGTAGGAATCTTTTGACTCGACTGTCAGATGGCATTTATATAATGCTGATGCTCTTCAAAGCACTTCATCGAGATCAGTTATCTTGGACAGCACTCTTGCAAGCTCTGCATTAGTGTTCTTCCCTTCATAGCATACAAAGAGGTTGGTGGCCTGATTTTTCAAGTCTAGGAGTCACACCTGAAAACTCAGCCAGACGTGACCCATCCCAGGTGAACACAGGGAGAAAATATCACAGAAGAGGTTAGAAAAAGCAGGAGTGACGAGATCCCCATCCACACTCATTCCTGAAAGCTAATTCCCCAGCATCATATAGTTCAGCCCCTGCTCTGCCTGCCCAGGCCACCAGGAAATAGTGTAGCTTTAAATGGAGGAAAATAACTTCATAGTATTAATACTTCAAAAAAGGATCCTTAGATCCAGGTATTGGGCATTAAACACAGAGTTGTTCTGCGTTTACAGTGGAAAAGTTCATCCAGTGCCAGACAAAGCATCAAGTAACACAGGAACTTAAAGGTGGCTTTTCACTGGAGAGGGGCAGACATACAGCAATGTTAAGGTTAGACTAAGACTAGTTAGATTAAACTGATGGTTTCTTTGCAGTGACTTAGAGTCCTGAGTACCAAAGTCACTTCTGAACTTGGGACTTTGGAAGATTAGGTAATTTGGTAGCATCTCTTGCACTTTCGCTTTTCAGATGAGATCTAATGCTCTCTGTTCTGTCCTGTTCAAGTAACTCAGAAGTGGAGACGTAGCCTCAAGGACTACTAAACTTAAGCACGGTGGAAAAAGGTTGGCCACAAAAATGAGTGAAAGCCGTTTAGCATCTTAACGTCAGTGCAGCGAAGTAGGCTACTGTTGCTGATAGATCCCAGAACTTATCTTTTTACCCCAGTGTATGTGCGTACATCAAAGAAGGAGGAGCAGATCCCTTCATTCCCATAGAAGTGGGAGCAGGAAGATCCAGACTTATACCAGGGTGTCCGTGATCAGATTTTATCTCTACATCTTGAACTATCTCTCGGATTGGAGAGAACCCGTTGCCATCTCCCGTACAAATTGTATTCTCGTAGGAAGGTTAGCTTAGATATTTGTGTCAGTACGAAACAAGGTGTAAACCAGGATTTTGTTTATACTAGGCTCTTTTTGTGACACCAGGAGTCCGGTGTAAGAGGAACTGTAATTCTAAAGCAAATTGTGTCACCAAGGCAGGCAGCGTAATCCCTGAGGGATTAGTATGTGTTTATATCTTTCCTCTACGGCTGAAGGTCTGCCCTGTAATGAGTAAAAGACAAATATTCCCAAAGAGGGAGAGGCGTGGGGCTGAACAAACACTTTGCTGAGGGCCAGAAGGCACTAAGGAAAGGAGCTTATAAAAGGAGACAGAGAAGATCTTGGGAGGGAAACCATTCACAAAATTTACAGAAACCTCACGAAAAAATGGATCTTTCCCTCCAGGAATTCTGCGCAAAATTAATTCTTCTGTGCGCTACAAATAGTCCTCTCTCTATAAAAATTAATGAAGGCAAGATGATTGCACTGGGACAGATAAACTCTGCAAGATACTTTTAGTAATGTTAAATTAACTGTCCAACTATTGCAACAAAAAATGGTGACTGAACAAGGAATGCATGTCCTGGGCAGAGCATCGCTTTGTACCCACGTTGACACCAGTGGAAATGGTATCTACACCCTGTCCTCCGCTGTCCTGATAGCTTAGAAAGAGCCCCTCTGCACCAGCTTTTTGAGAGCCTCTGTCCTACAGCTTCCAAACCATGACTTTCGGCATTTTATCTCCCCCAAATTATTCCTAGCTCACCAGTATTGAACCCGAGCAAACAGGTGCTATTGCAGAAGAGTTTGCAGACAACAAGCAGCAGTCTTTGCTAAATACACGACTGTCCCATTCTACACGTGGAAGAGTAATAAAATGCAAAGTACGTAACTCAGCTCGGCGTAGCATGGTCTGGCTGCTTGCCCTTTTGCCTCTGAATTGCTTTTTGAATCCCTGCCCTGCCCAATACAAGTGAAATTATTCTAATTATACAGTTTGAAAGAGTCCCTGGTGACATGCTGGATACTGATCATTTCCTAGTTCACTGCAAAACAATTTCGTATATAATACAGATTACACAAAGGGTCGTGAGCTCATAGAAACTCTGAAACTGCCTTGAAAGCTCTGTATTCTCTCTGATTCTAGGTCACGTTTGGGTATGGATTAAAAAAAAAAGATGATGAACCTTCTGTTATTTTTAAAGTAAGCTTCTAGATATTTTATTCTTTTTAATCCCAGACTTGCATCCTCTGAAGAAAAAGATCTGCTCAGTTCTGTGTTCCATTTTGAGATGCATGATGAATTAACCGGGTTGTGCTTGTCAGCGCTGTTTATTAAGATGGACCAAAAGCAAGCCCCGGAACCCAAACAACACGCTAACCAAAGGAAGTTCAAGGTTGGATCCAGACTTTTTACCCATTTTCCTTTTTGAATTAGCAGATGCAAATTTTAAGGACAGTTTCATCAGGGTTTGGTCTATTTCTAATTACTAAGAGGACCTGCGGGAGAGTCCCCGTCTCTAGCTCAGAAGGAGATAAAATACAGGTGTAAAGATCTGGCTGTTCTTCAAGAATCTTTTTTTCCACATATGAGCAACAAAGCCTTTTTGTGTCGCCACTGTGGTATAAATTAGCCATCTAAAGAGGCACAGGAAGATGGATAGAGTACCTGCAGGCATCATTTTCTGTCTCTGCAGGTGACCCATCCCAGCAGGCTCCGGCAATGACAGTCTTTTACGGCAACATTGTCTTAATCTGCAGGAGCAGAAATAGTGGGGATTTTTTTTTCCTCGTTGACTGCCTCATGCTCTGAGATTCGTTGCATCCCTGAACATGTGCTTATAACTGCGATTTGGTATAATTGGGGTCGTAAAATTACCCAGCCTATTATATAAATGACCGTTGTTAGTCATAATGATCTCTCATAGGATAAAATGGGGACTAAACAGGGGGCTAAACAGGCACTTTGCAAAACCTGTGTCAAATCTTTTTCCAGGGCTGTTTCTTATTTGCTGTCTTGAAGGTTGAATTTTCATCAAAATCTCAAAAATAGAAAATTGTCAGCAAGACCTCCTAGCAGCATTGGGCTTCCCATCACAGGAAATTCCCCATGCTGGATCGTTAGCCTGCTGTCTTGGTCTATAATAATGAGCTTACAGGATGGGACTTGAGACTGGTCAACAGTGGCATCAAAAATATGAAGCGAGAAAGAATGATATTCACAAGAATTAAAGGTCTCCCTCTCCCCCCTTTTCCCTATTCCAAGCTTGACGTATTTCCAAGAGTCAAAAACAAAAGATGTGCTCTGCTGCTGTAATGACCTCACCTGCAAAACACTACGCAGAGTCGTGCCAGCACAGATTTTTCATGCACATGTTACGTGCAGTTATCCAACACTGGTTTTCCTATGATTTTTTTGGTTAATTGACAGAAAAATAGCAACAATGGGGTGGTGCTAAGGAAACAAAGAAAAATTGCCTTTGGTGCCAGGGGGAGCGAGCTCGATTAGCCAAAGAACAATCCAAATTTTTACAGAAGAGTCCACCTGGACACAAATTCACTGTCTGTGATAGTCTTGTTCCAGCTACTTTATGTCTGTTTACTCTTGTTGTTTGGGTGGGTTGTTTTTCAGTTCCAATGCAGCAACAGAACTACGAAGAGAAATAAAGAAATCTAGCAAAGGGCAACTCTTTTTGCTATCTGTAGGATGCACCAGCTCCCACATTTGAAGCACAATTTCATGCTTTGGAAAGTCAGAAGTCAGGCCAGGTAAAATCTAACTTTTTGCTTAAAAAAGAATAGTTGAAAGGAAATTTGAAAGGGGCCTGTAGGAAGGCAGGAGGAGATCTGTTCTCGAGGATCTGTAGCAACAGGATGAGGGGTAATGGTTTTAAGCTAGAAAAGGGTAGATTTAGGTTAGACATTAGGAAGAAGTTCTTTAATATGAGGGTGACTGATCACTGGAACAGGTTGCCCAGAGAGGTGGTGGAGGCCCCATCGCTGGAGACATTCAAGGTCGTTCTTGATGAGGCTCTGAGCAACGTGACCTAGTTAGAGATATCCCTGCTTCTTGTAGGGGGGTTGGACTAGATGACCTTTAGAGGTCCCTTCCAACCCAACACATTCTATGATTCTATGAAATGCACCATCCCTTTAAAATCAGGGACAAAACTCAGTCATTTCGGATAGGGCCAAGGGGTTTACCTGTGACATTTTAAAAGCCAACAGAACAAGGTGGATATCCACCTTTCTCTTCTTACAAGGAGATGTGTATCTTAGATGAGCATTAAGCCGTTCAGGTGATGCATGGAGGAACCAAAGGAGCGAGATCCCCATCTTAGGGGATACGGTTGCCCCAGATCCAGTCCCGGTCAATGGTCCCATCGATATACCAATCAAGGGCATTCCCATGCTGACTCCACAGCACCGTGAGAGCAGTGGGGAGGGCAGAGCCTTGTTAGCTGAGCCTGAAGCAGCCCCTTTCCATGCCCTCATGCCTCATGCTGGACATCTACAACCACTTCTAGAACCTAGTCTTTATTGCCCCCTCATATCTCATCTCTCACATTTTATGCTTGAGAAGATAACTGTAGGGAGTACATCCATCCGCTCTGGGTGGTCCCTCCTCCTGCAGTCAACCTTTTAAAATAAGGTGCATAAGATACCTGGTGGACCTGATGTGAGAGGACCTGATATTGGTCCTCCTTAGAGGAGCTGCATTCATGCAAAAGCTCCACTGCAGACCTATCACTTTATCTCAGACCAAGATGGTCCAGTACAGAGTGCCCAGCTGCCCTTTTTGAGATGTTTCTGTTGGCCCTTTCTGAGCTTAGGAAAATATCTCTGCCACTCACCACCTTTCCAATTGCCATTACAAATAGGTCGGAGGGAATTATGTCTTGACATCTACAGCACAGCTCTCTGACAAAAAGAGGTCCCATGCCCAAAGTTTGCCTGTTGGATCTTCTGGAGAAGAATTAAAGTCAAGAATAACTTTGGATCACAAAATTGGTGGTCGCAGCTCTTACACAGACAGCTTAAATCTTTCCTGAGCCAGCAAATCCACTCCAGCTTACAACTGCTAGCAAAGCTGAGTAGGGGACTGAGAAATTTTTTTCTAAATTAAACTTGGGCTGGATGTTTTGGTGAACTTGTCTCTTTTATAATAAATATTTTCCCCCTAAAATTATGGAATTGTCTGTTTCATTTCAAACTGTTTCTTCACCCCAGGACTCAGAAAGAGCAATGGTTTTTTAATGTGGAAATTTCTTGCACAGGTCCTGCCGTCCTTTGAGCCAAATCCCATTTTATGTTTCTTAAAGATTTATTTATTGATACTTTTTTGGCCCACCTGATTAGTTACACAACTAAATATCACAGACGGGATGTAACCACCAGCTTAAAAACCTTTTTGAAAAGTAACCCGAAGCAGCCAAAGAAGCTTTATCAGTACCACGCTGATTTATTTAGCACATACAATGATTTACTACAGCATTTGGTTTCTGCTTGAAGAATCTTTTTCTTTTTTTTTTCTTTCACCTTTTTTAGTCTCTTCTGAAAAGCTGACACATGTAACCACTATTGTTTTCTATTCTAATTGTTTCAAATTTTTAGGGTTTAAATCATCCCTAATAAATAAAAACTTTCAGTTGAAACGTAAGAAGGAACCTTTTTTCTCTCCAACCACTCCTGACCATATGACATGTTAAAGGGTTTTTTTTCTGTTTGCTGCTCCTGTTTGCTTTGTAATTAAGAAACTACTCGAACGAGAGCAAATATATAGATAGCTAAGTATATCTTGCCAACCTTGGTTCCTTTATTACTTATAGAGCCAAACTTCTTTGACGTTTCTGACAAATCCCAATGATTTTTTTCCTGTTAAACACTAAGGTTCCAATTCTCAGCTCAAGCTGGAAGCGCTGAAATGACAGAAGTCGTCAGAATTGCAACGCTCTTGAGATTTCCACGAAAATGTTGGGAGCCTGGAAGGCTAAGCTCTGGATATTTTTTGTAAGGTATCTAAATTAATATTTTCATACCTATGTCACTCGTCAGTGTGGATGGACTAGCTGTTAAGCTTTGTTGCTCAAGAAGGCATTGCCCGGAGCATTTTTGGAGTTGTAGCATTCCTTTGTTATTGCTGGGCAGCCGGCCCCACCGGCACTGCAGAGACGTTGGATGAAGAGATGCTCCTTTGCCTGGAAGAACTTCCATTTTGACAGCGTTCTTTATTACAGGCCCTCTCATTTTCACAAACCCTTCTGTAAAAGAGGGAAGTGGGCCCAGTCCTGATTTAAAGCCAAGCTCACAAGTGTAAAATATTTGTTAATTAAAACCAATGGCAAAGTCAAAAAGAACACCCAGAGCTCTTGACCTCTCCTCTTGTGCCAAAACCACCAAAGCATCATCCTCTCCCTTTTGCAAGGGAAAAGCTGGTGGTTCACATCTCCTGGGGCAGATTTTCAAAGGCGATGAGCGACTATTGGGATTTTGCAGTGGGCAGGAGGACTTTGGTACTGAGGCATGAAGCAGCCACATGCTTTCCAAACAAGTTTTTCTGCAGGTTGATAAACCTGACCTTTCTCCTGGGCATGGAGTGTTTCATGGTCCGTACTGTGAAGATCATTGAGCTCTGGCAGAGATCCATTTGTCATTTTTACCCTGTTGCTAAAATGTTGTCCGTGCCAGGCATGGATTCAGCAGTTTGCAGTTCCAAGCTCTTCAAGTGCAGTTCTAGTCATCTTTCCCGTTGATAAATACACCACGGATCACTCCCATCCCTTCCATTCCCAAAGACGTAAACAAGCTACAGACCATTCTGGGTTTGAATCACAACCAGAGTAGCAAAATCCTGAAATCCAACACATTATCTCATGTTAAACACACTCCTGTTCTATATGATTGATAAGCTTTCTACTTAATTGAAGTGTGACACACAAAGCAAAAAATGTTAATTGAATTTTATAGCTCATGGAAGATGCCAGGTTCTTGGGAGATAATTTTGCTAAGGGGATAACTTATCTTTTCAGGCTTTATTTCTTTTTGGGTTTGGAAGCGCTGAAGGAGCATTAGCTTGGAGAGACAACACATTTATTTATTGGCTTTGGTTTCTTGCAGCTAATGGCCATTTTATTTTTCAGAAAACATGCCCAACCTGGCTTTTAACTACACTTTGTGTAAAAATCTCATTAAAAAACCAAAACCTGTTCCACCAAACCTCTGAACTTGAGCCTTATCTCAAGATTTAATCTCAGTTTGAAATGAGGTCTGACTCCTGACCTCTTTCAGTTGAACACCCCGTCACCTGCCAGACTTTTCTTCTGAAATACAACTTTTATGTTTCCTTGTAACTTAGACTGCATCTAATATGACAGTAGTCCCTTCTGGGAAAGACTGCTCCAAGCTAGTGCTTGGCTATACATGACCAATTAAGACAGGAAAAGAGCTGATTAGAGCGATGGTGATAGTAGGGACTATTATAAACCATTAAGCATCGATTTTGCTTGTTTAGAAGGGGTTTTTTTACACACTGAGTATTGATTATCATATACAAATGAAGACATTTGTAAGGTAATTGCTGCTTCTGCAAGTCCCTGCCATATATTTAAAATTCAGTAGCACTAAAACTGTGATCCTCAGTAAACACATTATGCTGATGCAGAGGCAGAAGTTCTGCTCCCAGAGCCGATGCTCTCTCCAGCAATATTAAAGACACTTATTTGGCAAAACCTTTGCCAATGAATGATGCCTGGAAGATCACAACTCGCAGGTCTCTGCCTAATGTTGTCTTTGTCACCAGCCTGAATCTTAGCTGTCAGAAAAAACTTTTTAATTATCAGAGAAAAAAAAGAAGGGAATTTGATGTTTTGAAGACATAAACTCTATTTATTCCCTCCGTGCCACTGAGGTTGGTAGCCTGTGCCCCGGCCTGTTCTTTGCACTGGGGAGATAAACACACATATATATATATATACACACACACATATATATATATATATGTATATGTATATATGTCCTCTATAACAGTATAAGTAATTGTTTACAAGCTACTAGCACTTCTCCATTTTTAGTTGATTGGTTAAGTTTGGGTCCACTGCCAAAAAAACCCAAACAAGCATGGTACTGCTAATAAAATCGATCACTTCTCATCTAGTGAATACCTGTTTCCATGTGCAGAAAAAGGGACAGAAGTTCAAGCCAAACCCACATACTGGCTCGTTGGCAGGTTTATTAGAGGAGTTATTAGTGTTCTTATTGATGGACCTGCAGATTTTCATATTAGTGGAATTACTGGCCCTGCAGCAACCCAAGGCCTGGTTTGCTTCTCGTGAGGCTTTCAGCCTTAGCGTTCATCAGAGGCACAGTTCAAGGTCAATTTAATTAAACAAAGCTGATAGTCACTTTGGAACAGCTCTTCTAACATAGAATGCGGGAAGAAAAAAGAGAAAACTAAAAAGAAATGGAGATAACAGGCCAACAAAATATTTCCAGCTGTTCTGTGCCATTTCTCCTGTTTTTCCACACTTCAGCACGATCACCAGGCTCTGTTCTGGAGGTAAATCCTGGACCATTTTGCATAATGCACAAACCTGAAATCGTGTTTGTCAACAAAGCAGTACTCGCATGTTTTGGCACCACCACTACCAGAAAAACTGCATTAACAACCCATAAAATCCCTGGTACGGACCCAACCGCTTCTCGTGTTTGCCTTCTTAAGCTGCCTTCGTGATAAAGCAACCAGCTGGCAGATGACTGCGTGTCAAAGCATAGCAAAGTAAAGTCTGTGGTTTTAAACTACATTATCCTCATCCCCATTACGAAGAAATATAGCTCCTTATAATCCCCATTACACTCCTGCATAATTGTGAACAATCTGCTCTGGTCTCTGGAGAGAAACCCTCGAATCTCAGACTGCTTCTAACTAGTATTTTAAAAGCATTGCACTGAAGCCTACACATGTTCCTTGTATTTTATGCAGAAATCACGCTAATGAACAGGAAATCCCCTCATTTTCAATGCAGAACATTTGTTTATCAATTGATATTTTTTTTGCTACACCTTTACTGATGCTACCAATGATGGCTTCCATGGGAGGAAGAGGAACAAGCAAAGGAACAGGAACACGCGAAGTCGGAGGGGAGAACTGGGAATTCTGATGGGAGTGGGAACCAAGCAAGCAGTCAACAAAGCCTGATGTAGAAGCACGACCTACAGCACAGACCCATATTTTTCCAAATTGTTAATCAGCAAAACTCTGCACATGATTTCATAAGAAGATCTGATGAGGGATCCTGCGCCGCTGGATACAAGTTTCAGGGCACTGATGCAGGGTCCTCGTGTACAACTCCTGTTTTTGAATTAATGAATAATGTTGGCTATGCACTCAATAACCTGCCTCCACTGAACAACGTTCTGGTGTACCGTGCAAGTACAGAATGTACAATACTAATTAGCTGCTTTGCCCATCACCTTCAAATGTTTTGCACATGCCAGCAAATGTAAATACGCAATTAGGGCATATTTAGTTAAAAGGCAATGCAAGAAAAGGTACAAGTATTATCGGCCAGAACAAAAATCTTCACGATCTTCATCCATATTGAGGTCTAATTAAGTTTGGAAAATGTGCAAATCATCTCAGCTGGTTATTTAAGGTTTAGAAAGTACGACGCAGTCTGTTGATGGTGTGGGTGACTGTGGGTTCGTGACTGTCGTTACTATTTGCTGCTGGTTGTCTGCACAGATACTATAAAAAACTCATAAGCCAAGTGTGAAAGTAATTAGCATTAGGAAGTTGTGTTAGGAATTAGAAAAGTGGTCACAGGAGATCTTCATTACAGATGGGCAGTATTAAATGTCAATTGTATCAGATGTGATGTGTTGTCGTTATGTCTTTCCACTTGAAGGTAGGAAGTAAATAAAACTCAGCTCATTGTCAGCTCAGTGTACTGAAAAAGACAAGTTTGAGGCAAAAAAAAAGGAAAAGGCATTCTTTCCTCCTCTCTCACTGAGCTTTTCCCAATTTCATATCTAGAAATACTGCACTTTTCAGTGCTTGAGATTGTCCGGGATTATAAAATGCTTAAAGAGTTAGTGCCAGAGAAGATAACAAGAAGCTTTCTTCCAGGGAATTTGAAGCATTCTTCGCTGCAGTAAGTGTTTTATTTTCAGGTTAGAGGTAATTCCCCTCGGTCTGAAACACCAGGTCTTTCATAAGAGCGTTGTCCCTGACATGCACATTACTTTGCAACAGCCTGACAACTTATTTTCTTTCAAACTTACACAGGGAACTAATTAAAATAGAGTTCCTTGATTTCTGAGGGTTTTAGCTTATGTCTGAACTGAAATGTCATAGTATGATAATCACTGTTCCAGCTCCCAGTTAATCCAGTTGCTCCCAGGACTGGAATGTTCATCCCAAAACTTGTCCACCTGAATTCCCCAGCAGAGGATGAGGTGTGTCCATCTGGAGGGTTTGTTGCAGTGGAAGTGGTGCCCAAGACACAGTACTCCCAGGGTTTCGGTGCAGGAGCTTTGTTAGTATTTCACCTCTTCCCACTTCTTCTCTTGAAGTTTAATTCCTACCTATTTTGCGCACAGCAGCGCGGTTTCTTCCCCACACCCCTCCAAACCCAAGTAGGTTTCAGCAAAGCAAGACTGAGGAGGAGTCAAGAGCTCATGATTAGAGCAGGCTGGTATCAGACCCCAGGTAGGCAGGGTTTCTGCTTGTTAAATGTGTCTCCAGGTTCTAGAGAGCTAATTAAAGCTAAGCTTATTCCTCTCATCTTACAGATATTCGGTGTCTGGGCCGTAAGATACCCCAAAAGACTTCTGTCTCCCTGATCGTTTAACTGTGTGTCAGAGCAATGAGCCCTAAATGAAGCTTCGTCTTTCTCAAGGTGTTGCTAGGTGCTAATTAGCCTCGAGGCCTTATAAAAAGGGGAGAAAGTGCAGCAAAGGATTTCTGTGGAGACTGGTTTCTTGCCCACTCTTTAGAAATAAAGGAGTCTGTCATTAGAGGCTGCTGTGACATTTATTTGCATGTTGTGGTTGTTCAGGGATGGACTCTGCACTTATTAATACAAATGTAAATTGCTGCTTCTGTGGATATTTTAGCAAACTGCTTTTCCTCACCCTATAGCCAGGGCTGTCTATCGTATCTCCAAAGCAGAGGGGAAGGCAGAACAATGTTTATACTTCCCAGGTCTTTGTTATGCTGGTTCAACTAAGGCAAACTTCCATTCTGGACCAGGGTCTTCCTCGTTACTGGTTTATTACGTCAACATAAACCAGCAATAAAGCAGAGCGAATGACCCAATCTCAGGTGAAAGTGCCCAGAGCTGAATCAAGCCACAGGTCCTAATGTCCCATCCCAGATTAAATTCCCAATATCCTAAGGGGTGGAGGAGTGGGAAGCATCCTCCATCCCCTGATAGCCTCAGCTCTACATGCTCCATTACTCAGGCACTTTCTAATAACGGGCTTGGTGAAACTGGATGTGGATTTGGCCTACCCAGATACCCAGTTTTTATTTATTTTTAAAATTTTTTTTACTGTTCCGTTTACTGCGAAGGAAGGAAGTGGTGAGAAAGTGGAGTTACGTGCCCAGCCACAGAGTCCCAGCAGTTTACAATATTCCCATGCTCCCAAGGACGGTCATGTTCTTGGCAGGCTGACGTTAGCGGCGGGCTCACCTAAAAGTGCTTATTGCTGCTGTTAAACCCTTCCTAACACGGCAGAGTACCCCTTGTTTGTGGATAGCCTAGCCTTCTTTTATTCAATTTCCGACTGCTAAATTACCCCCCTGCACTCTTGTAGCTATGTAATCACTGTCAGTTCCTTCATTGTGTGGGGTGATGGAATCCAAAGCTTTGGGGCTTTTTCGGGTCATGTGTGCCAGACCTCAGAGTGACCTTAACGAACAATCCCTTGTTTCTCTTCCTCTTTCATGTACTTACTTTCCAGGATCAATCTCTTTCCAACAATAATATTAGTTTTGGCCCCATACTCTACTCCCTTTCGCTCTGGTCTGTGTCTGGAGCAGTAAGAACAAAGCTCGCTGTCTTTAAAACGCTTCTCTTTCAGGCACAGTTGGGTCCTTTTCTTTACATTTGTTGATTCTTAAGGGGGAAAGTGGAGTGTTTTGCAGTAAGGAAACTCTGTGCCCAGCCCTAGTGACTTGTGCAGCATCCATTGGGACTATTTCCTGAACTTGTTCCCATTCCATTTTGGTATTCTTTGAACATGAGGGAAAATTCATGACCAGGAGCACTACAGCACAGTCACTTTGTTCCAACTTATAACATTCCTCCAATGCATTCTGTATTAAGAAACCAGCCACAAAACAAGGAAAGTGAAGAATTAATGCACAGATATTGGTGTACAGAAGGAGAGAAATGGCAGGAGAGGCTGATTCGTTTTGAAGGAACAGATCTGTGCTCTGTTTTGATGGCTGCAGTAGCTTCCAGCTACTGATTAGAAAATTACAACAAGAAATTAGATGAACACTTTTAAGAGCAGTGACATAATCTTTGGGAAGAAATTACTGCAGGAGTCAGTGGACCCTTTTATCACTTCACAGCAAGGCTGGATGCCTTTCTAGAAGATACACCAGGCTAGAAACCTGGGCTTCAGTGAGCTGCCAGCTGGGGGAAGGAGGCTAGACAGAGGCTAAGTGACACTTCACCTCTCACGTTAAACTTCCATGAATCAGTGAAAACCAGACTTACTCCTTTTGAATGCACAGCCTTCAAGCCATGACAGAGTTTTGTGAAGAAATGAAGACTTTAGGGTAGGTGTAACACGATCACAGTATTTGCTCTTGGTGCAAGGACATGAGAACTCACTAAGCTCTGTTTGCACTCCAGAACACAGCCCTGTTAATATCCCTGGAGAGGAGAAGATGCTGCTTTGTATTTCATTCAGCAGCTCTTAGCCAGCCAGGCCTTCACCCGTGTCCCCGTGCAATCAAACGGAAAGGCTGTGGGCTGCAAACCCCACTGGGTAAGTGGGGCAAGCCCTGGCAACCAGCCCCTTTGCCCTATTGCCAAACCCTTCCAAACTTCCAGAGCTCTGGACATGGTGCCTGCTCCCCTGGGAGAATGGGTCACCATCACAGCATCAGCAGTCCAGCATGGGGAAAGCTGCTGCTGCTTGTCATCATCACCTTTTTTGTTGATTTATTAAATCAACGGGAATGGATAGGTGTGCTGTGCTGTGATTCGAGCAGATAAATGCGGGATAGGATGGGCAGCTTAGAAAGAGCAAAGGATGCAGAGGCGCCTGTTCCATTTGCAAATTGCAGGGCAGGGCAGGAAGGGTGAAATGGAGAAGTGTTAATGCTCCATTAGCTTATCTGATGGGTGGAATTAGGACCATTGGGTTCGAAGGCTGGGCTTTTTTTCATGTTTCCTATTGACAAACATTGCTTCTCTTGCCCTTCCTCTCTTGGGGAAGAGTTAATTGCCTTCCCTCCCTCTCCACCCAAGCCTGGACAGTGCAGATGGTCCAGCTGCTGATGCTTTGCAGGAGCTGCTGCGGGCACCTGCCCCAGCACTTCCCAGGCTTCCTGAGCTGCTGCTTCATCCCAGCTTCACATCCCGAGTTTTGGGGAGAAATCACACTTTTTTCCCATTTGCAGGCTTGGAGTCAGGATGATTATCCCCATTACCTCAGCAGGGCTGACCTATTTTCACTGCCTGTGGTTCTCTGCTTTCTGGGAGCAATGACACTGGTACACAGTAAAGAAAGGACCCTCTCGGAGCCAAGTACGATTTATTTAGAAGATTTTTATTTAGAAAGAAGATCTTTAAGAGAAAACAGATTTTAAGGGCAGAAAATCACTCTGTATCTCTCTGGCTAGAGCTTGCTTATCCCGTGATGTTAGATAGGTGCATCTGAGGATTTTTAGAACTTTCTAGAGACTGCCTTTTTCTGGACAGCTCTGGACTGCTGACTGGCCTCCCCATCCGAGAGGAACCAGTCCTGTGATGCCTTACACCCAACTGTGGCTCAGCAGCTGTTTCAGTTTGGCTGGGACCTTGAAATTAGGCCATACCCTTGTAATTGAGTTGTCAGCATTTGCTGAGAGATCATTTATTGTGTTGTCCTGCTCATTCCCTTCCCATTCAGACAGGAAAGTCTTATACAATAACTTCACCTCGTGGAAAAGGTCATGTACAGAGTTCACAAAACACTGTCTCTGTATTCCTTTGTTTATTGCTTCGTATCCCTATGTCCATGCCATAAGCCACAAAACGGGGGAAGATATTTAAAAATACTCTGTGTTTTGGCATATCCCCCATAATTTGGCAGTATTTGGGTTGAGGCTTTTGGTTTACATTCATCCGAGTGTTAGAAAAATCAGGACAAAGCTCAGCTGGAGTTTCACAGTTTTGCTGAGTTTCGTAGAGAACCCCAACGCAGAATTGCCGCAGGGTTTGTAGATCTCCATCCAGCCCATAAATCAGTCGAGGTTGACTTGAAACTCAGCCCAGGTATGCCATGACACCCCAGGAACGATCCAGACAGCTGCACAGACCCTTGAGTGGCCCTTGCCTCTGCTCTGATCCTGCTCTGCCATGGATTTTCTCCATGTCCCATCCCTTCTGCTTTCAGTGGTCCATGGCCACCACTCTTGCCTGCTTTCCCAGCATCCCACTGCATGGCCCACGTGCATTAACACCAGCATCCTCACGTCAGCGATGTCCCGTGGTAGCAGCAGGCAGAGCTGTTATCGCTCGCTGCAAACCACCCTTTCCTCTCCGCATATTTTTTTTTTTTTAGTGACTGTCAGATGTGGAAAACCGAACAGGATAATCACTCAGCATGTACCTTGTCTCTGCTGCCTGCTGGAAAGTCGCAGCAAAAAAAAATGAAAAATGAGGGAGGGAAGAATTTAGGAAAACACTGAATTGCTCAAAAGGCAACGGGGCAAATTAAGTCCAACTCAGCTGTGGTTTTGCTGGTCTTGGTAGAGTTGCTCCAGGAGACAAATACTCAGATGTTCCACTCATTTGTCAGCAGGCAATTGGTAAAAATCTTTTAGCACTTTTACTTAAGGAGTGATCATTTTTTCTTCCCACAGAACTCCTGTGGGTATGACAAGGCGTTCCCCAAAGAGCACTAATGATCTCATCCTAGCTGACCCTACTGAGAAACCTTTAGCCCAAGCCTGAACACCGATCAGCAAGTGCTCACTTATCATGGCACAATTGCTAGTTGATGCTCTGTTGGGTCTTGCATCTATTTACCCACAGGGGTTTCCATGGAAATTAATACACAGTATCATACCTGTTATATCATGCCCGATTTGCTGTTTTTCCATGGGGTGTACCACATGCCAGCCCTCTAAATCCTTGAAAAGCCTTGGATCTATAGGGTGGTAATTACCCAGTGTCTGTGGAGCAAATCCAAAGCATACTCCGGGTCTGTGGGGCTGTAATTACGCTCTCGCCTGCATGACTAACTGACTGCTGCCAGTTTTCCCAGTCACAAGGTGTAACGTAACCCTTGCAGCCACTGGAGGTTTTCCTACATCTAAAAGCCTTTGCAAGGGTTTCAGGGGTTGAATGTAGTTTAGCTGCTCTAAACCTAGGTTCAGATTTTAGACCGCGCTTATTGGGAGCGGGCCTCTCAATATCCGACTTTCCCACCACATGAGACCTCCGTACCTTTGGTGACACAGTAAGGACCCGTCCCCAGAGCACGCCTGCACCTGGGGTCCACTGGTGTCTGCGTGCTTGTGTCATGTAGCGGGAGATGCTGTGCTCCAGGACCTCAGCCTCTTTCTCCTGCTATGTGACCCTGTCCATGAGACACGGGCTGGCCCATGGATTAGGGACCTGGAAACCGTCTATGTCTGGCATGAGGCTTTGTGGAAGGGAGAGGGGAGCAGGAAGACTCAACAGGCCAGCTCCGAGAGAAGATAGCAAGGTCTTTCCTCAGCTCTTTCCCCATGCTCTGCTCAAACCAGCTTTTCAGTCCTAATATGCCGCAATATCATGGCAGCCACTGGCATCTCTCAAAGGGGATCCACCTTGAGAAGTGATGAGAGAGCCCAGAACTACATGCATCCTGGGGGAGCACATGTGCACAGTGTCCTTAGCAAAGCTTTGAGATCCCTATGACAATTTTCTTTGCTGTAAATTCAGCCATGATCACAATTTTCCAAATTTGGAGGGGCCACAAAAGACATGAAGGGGAGGATCTAGACTTTAAAATGATAGAAAGAAAATAGATCAGTTGGATATAGAGATGTGAGAGAAAAGGCATAACATTGGAAGGAAAATCCAGGGTTCAAGGGGGGGATACGGAGGGTCCAGCAGCAGGACAAAAGGATGTAACCATATGGTCTTACCCAATGCATTACTTCAATTTTCACCTCATTAAAACTGCCTCTGGTTTTGGCCACCACCCATCAGAAATACTATGGAATTAGCTATATTGTGTTGAGGGCAGGGTATTTTCAGTACCAGAAACACTTCCCTCTGAAATTAAGTCCTGCTTTGGAGAGGGAGTCTGGTCACATTCAGAGGAAGACGCATGATGTATTCCTTTGTCCACTCCTATCAGTCAGATCTGCAGGTCCTGCCATTATGCCAATTAATTATGTCTTCCAGTGTTTACCCACGTTTATACTGCAGGGATTTGAAGGTTATACAATGCATGCTCGGGGCAATGTAATTTCATGTCCTTCTGAAACCTCGGAAGGTACAGCAAGATCCTTGGAGCACAGAGAGCTCCGTGAAGTACTTGTGAGAATAATGATAATTCATTTGCTTAGCCCAGTAGTTTTAGTTTGCATTCCAAGCACGATTTCATGTGGGACTCTGGAATTTCTCATTAACAGATAGTTTCTGAGGCCTTTTACAAATGTTTACAGCTGGGACATGTGGCAAAAAGGGGTGGAAGGTAGATATAATTGAAGTTGGCTTAACACCACTAATTCATCAACAGATAATTGTGCTAGTTAAAACTTTACCCATAAGACACGCCTGTTCCACAAAGGGAGGCAGTGAGCAGTGACTGGTGACCTGACAGCTGTTAAAAAAATTTGCAGTCACAGTCAAGATCTTTCTGTGAAACCTCAAGCAGGGAGATGGAGTCACATGCATCCGAGCATCACCTTACGGCAATCTACCTGCACGTCCTTACAGTGGATGGCAGCTTTGTGGGGCGTGTAGGTAAGGAGATGGGAAGCAATAGCAGCGAGACGATTACATTGCATAATGCATCTTTTTTTCCTACCATCGCCTCCTGCAAACTGTTCGTGTTCTTACTCTCTTGCTGTCTCCTAATGGAGTAGACTGACAGACAACCCAAATCTGCCAGGGGTCTGCACGGTTTTCAGTGTCACTTTGTGGAAGGTTGTGTCCATATTATGACTAGCTATATATATACACACACACTTACATTTGAAACAGTTTTTCTTCACCTTCTGCTCTTGAGCTTCTGAGTGGCGAACTGGAACAAACTTTACAGAAAACCTATTTCTGCCCTTCAGTTTTTAAGGGCAATGATTGATGCTTCCAGAAGGACTTTAATGGCAAGCAAAGTTGTTTTCTCCTTGAGAGACTGATAAAGTGAAACTTATATCTCGCAGCTGCCTTAGTCATTCTCTTGAAGCACTCGCACCTCGCTCCTCCAGCAGCAGAAGAAACCCGGCGGTCCCCTCCTGGCACTGCTCGTGCCTGCACTTGAACTGAGCTCATCGGGTGTGAGACCGTCCTGGGCTTGTGCTAGAAAGGGGATCAATGCCTTAGCCACAAAGAAAAGAAAATGAATCACAATAGAGGTTGCTGGAGAGAGGACTTTGGAAAACATTTTCTGTTTCTAATTCTGGTAAGGAAATAGGCAATTACTGTCTTAAAAAATTAAATGTCATGAAATTTCGAACTCCGTTTGTTTCTGATAAATATCTTGCAACTTGTGACAGAGGTTGCTGGAAATCTCCCCTAATAGCAGTGCCGTGTTGGCCAAGAAATGTTTGATCTGCGCTCTAGCCTTTTCTTCATGTGGTTGGACTGGCCTATAGTCAGATAAAAAAATCATCTGGTTAGTTTAGCTTTTAAAAATAAATTTGAGCCAGCCAGTGTTCACTTTATAGCAGCCATACCCAACCTGAGCAGAGAAGTATTAAAACTAGGAATCGGCCAGCGCTAAAATACCGTTTGCCAGCTTACTTGAACTTTATCGAGGGAGTCTGAAATCTTGATCTGTGTGTCTTCAAGCTTTGGCTGAGGTCCAGCTCTGCCTACTACCCAAGAAGGCTTGGTCGGACGGCATGTGCATCTGCGAGGCAAACAGCAGTGTTTACACACGTGGGCATCTGAGTCACCTCCACGCCTCGCTAGGTCGTAATTTCTGATGTAAAACATCTTCAGTAGGTTGGGTCTAAATGAGGGTGCAGATATCTGGGCATCAGCCTGTCGTTTGATTTTGTCTTAGGAGGTTTGTTTGGCTGTAATCCAGTCTTACATGAACTTTCTGCCGTATAACGTGATCTGCACTTACAGTACTCAGTTGAGCCATGGGAATACTCTGACACCCATTGAACAGATGAGCATCAAACCCTGTGGCCCAGGTTTTAATTAAAGAGCCTGACAATGCCACTGGTCCTTTTCAAAGGAACTTTTAGGTCTAAATCCAAGTTCTTTGACTGAATTCACTGGCTTCAAAGCCAAGCAGAAATTCCACCACTTTTACCTGTGCTGTTGGCCCAAATGCTTGCAAAACAATCTCCTCTTTAGAAGTTGAACTCTCATTAAATGAATTCTTCAGTGATTTCCCTGGAAGGCTGGAAATAGTCCTTCACACTATAGAGTTCAACTTTGGAGAATGATGAGAATTTCTAGGAATTTATTCCTAGAAACCTGTAAGTCTTGAAGACAGGGCAAGAGAAGGTGAATAGGTCTCTCCTGACATTCCATGCTATTATGGACTGGAGTTTCCTCAGTTGTTATTGGGAAATGTATCACCATGCATTGCCTCTACATTGCCATGGTTGTGTCAGAGACGGCAGAGTCCCAACTGTGGTGGGATCGGATGCCCGGTTGAACATGGCAGCTTGGGCTTTAGCTTGCATCTGTGATGGAGCACAGCTCATCTGCCACCGCTGCTACAGCCCGGCTGAGGCAGTGGGAATTAATTACAAAGCTAGAGAAGAAAAGTCAGTAGCAGAATTGGAATATTCTCATCGGTTCCTCTTGAATTAGATCTCACAGATAGCGTCTGCTGATTGTAAAATATTCTGCCAGGTGAGATAATATTACTAATGAGAGGGACACTTCAGCCAACCCTTGTGAAGCTCCATGAGGTCATGCATGAATAGGCTCCATGGAAAAAGGCACAGTGTCAATAAGGATGACTTTCTTCAGTAGATTCACCTGCGATAAGCACATTCCAGTGACTCAGTGCAGGAGGAGTAGGTGCTGGAACTTTCACATCTGTGCAAAAATAACATGGTATAGAAAAATCCAGAAAATGTCTATTTCTTTCCACAGATTCTATTTAGAATTACAGAATCACAGAATCATAGAATCACAGGAGCACAGAATGGTAGTGGTTGGAAGGGACCATCTAGAGATCATCTAGTCCAGCCCCCCTGCCAAAGCAGGTTCATCTGGGCAAGGCCATTACAATTAGAATTAGAGATAAGCACTAGGAAATCCAAGGCAGAAAACAAATAGCCAGTATCTGTGGATATTTACTGTCATCCCAGGATGAGGTAATACTTCATAGTATGGTGGGAAAAAAAAAACCCCATGCACAAAATTACTTCCAGTCGGTTCTGAGGTAGGTCTTGAGTGACCAAAATCCCCGTCCTTTGAAACAAAGCCAGATCACATTAGTTGTGCCGGCTGTGTTCTGATTCAGCGTGGAATTTGTTTTTCCCATCATGTGAGAGAGAAAACGTCCAGTCCAAAAAGGGAGATGTCAGCCTGGATGCAAATTCGCTCGTCAGAGAGAAATGATGCCACAAACACGCAAAGCAGGGAAGTGGGCTTAGCAACACGATAACTTTCTGTATTACTTTGTGGGCAAGACCGTCTTTGAAGGATTAATAACAAACTGAAAGCTCACTGGAAATATCTCGCTTGTTTGTTTTGGCTTCCAGAGCATTTCAAAGTGTAATTACTAGCAATTGAGAAGCAGAGAGGATGAAGAAAACCTTGTGGTGAGTGCACAGGGCGGTGGCTTAGACCCAGGTTGAATTCTAACCTCTGCCACGGTCCAGTGTCACACAAGAAAAAGAGCCTTTCCTGCATGTGCAGCTCGGATCCTTTCCTAGGGCAGGGATGAAGCTGCCCTTTGCCTGCCCGGGTTGCCAGCAGCAGGAGCAGCATCTCCCTACTCGAAGGGGCTTTACGCAGCCAGCCCTTCGGGGCCTGCTGGTGCTCATGCAACTCAGTCAGCGATACCGATGTACCTTCTTTAAGGGTCCCCAGCACTTAGAGATGAGCCTCTCTTCACAGCAACGTGCTGTTTCAGATGGGGAAAATGCAACGTTCCCGTGCGCAGACGTGCATCCTTTTAAACCAGTGTGTACGGATGGATTTGTGCTCCACCAGAATGACTGTCTTTACTAAGATACATGCTTGCCGGGCAGTGGCAGATCTTTCCTTCGAAACATAGTGATTAAGGTTTAATTTTATTCCAGATTATAGGCAGTTCCGTTTGCAAACCAGCCCTCAGCCAAGTCTGCACACATATTGCCTGGAAATGAACATTACTCTCCAACTGCTCTAAGCAGCTTTGGATAAGAAATGATGGTTTCAGGAAGATTAGGAGCATCAGAAAGATCTCCAGGCTAAGGGGAAGTTAGGAGAATGTGCCGTCACGAGTTCAGGAAGGAATGCTGCTGTGTTTGAGTCTTTCAAGTCACTCGGCAGAGTCGGAGAAAGTTGGTGGGAAGAGGATGGGTTAGGGAAGGTGATGAACATACAGGTGTGAGCATGAAGACAGCCTAGATATGTGTGTATATATATATATCTCTGTAAATCACCTTAGGATTTATGTCTTAGGAAAATTCACTTCAGTCTGCTAGAGAAACAAAGCAGTTGTTGTGGTTCTGGAGAGTTTATTATATGGCAGCAACCAGGAGCATCACATGAGATGAAGTCATAGGTGTCATCCTAAGTACAGAGGAGAATAAAGCCTGTCTTGCCCAGTTCAAGAGCTGTGTAAGGACGATGGAAAGAGGGCTGGAGGGGAAGCAGGGCAGAGAGAAGGGAAGCGGTGCTTGCAGGGCTGCCCAGCAGAGCTGGGATGCAAAGGTTTGCCTCGCTATCTAGTCCCATGTTCATGCAGATCGTATCTCCCCTGGGCTTTTCATCATTCGTGCCTATTCTGCCAGATAAAGGTATTTAAATAAAATGTGTTATTATTTGCTCTTAAACACACGCGTTCAGCCCTTCTCTGCGAGTGGGGCGAGGACAGTGTGGATATCTGAGGAGCACTTCACCCTTGCTGTTGTGGCAGCTTTGATCTGTGAAACAGCTCGGAATTAAAAGCTGGTAATTTTTCACAGAAAAACTAGTGGACATGATTTGTATGTGTCGCAAAGAGAACGACAGAGAGCTGAAATGCCCAGACATGCTGTTATCAGAGTGCCAAAATCCCAAATGGATATAGAAGTTAATGTTTTTAACCCAGATAAAGTAACGTTACAGTCAACCCTAATTTAGTAGACTCTGCTCGTTTATTGTTTTCAAGTATCTGCAGCTCTGCTCATCAATTTTTCACATAATTCCTTGGCTGTTTTCTCATGTTCGATCTCTTTGCTGGTTTGATGTTTTGCTCTCTGCAGATTTCTTTCATAAATTTTTCCTATTCCCTCAGAGAGGTCTTTTTCTGAATTTATTTTTAATTCCAAATGAACATTGTCACTGCGGTACGGTGTAGCGAGAAGAGAAAGCCGGGCAGTGGAAACTCCTTTAACTGAATGACATGGAAAAACCCCTCTGGCTCCCTGTCAGCCAAAGAAGGTCGACTGCAGACAGAGCCACAGCTCTGTCAATGGATCCTAAATCCAGCATTTGATATTGATCTGCAGCTTCATAAATATCATATTGACACTGGTGACATCGGTCCTGACATCAGATAGATGAAATACAACCAAGACATATAACAATGACTTCGTACTGCCGCATTTGCTCACAGCAACTGCTGGAATGAAGCTAGGAAGGATCTATTGTAAGTTTAATGAGTTATTAGTAATAGCGTTTAGTCAGAGGAGCTCTGTGGGCTGGAGGAGTGCTGCTTGCTCACTCTCCAGTTGCCTGGGCTGGGGTGCTCAGGCGTGATGCTGGGCTGAGATGGAGCGGAGCAAAGCTGGACAGCCCCAGTGGCTGGAGTAGGGGGATGTTTGAAATGGATGGTGCTCGCATTTAAAGCAGATGTTGTGCTCATCTTGGCTGCCTGGATGCAGGGAGCAGGTTTGCTGGGCATGCCCTGTACCACCCACAGCTCAGCTTTTGGACCAGCCAATGATCCAAAACGATTAGAGGGCTGGAGCAGCTCTCCTATGAAGACAGGCTGAGAGAGTTGGGGTTGTTCAGCTTGGAGATGAGAAGGCTCTGAGGGGGCCTTATAGGGACCTTCCAATACCTGAAAGGAGCCTATGGGAAGGCAGGGGAGGATCTGTTCTGAAGGGTTTGTAGCAACAGGATGAGGGGTAATGGTTTTAAGCTAGAAAAGGGCAGATTTAGGTTAGATATTAGGGAAAAGTTCTTTAATATGAGGGTGGTGGATCACTGGAACAGGTTGCCCAGGGAGGTGGTGGAGGCCCCATCCCTGGAGACGTTCAAGGTCAGGCTTGATGGGGCTCTGAGCAACCTGACCTAGTTAGAGATGTCCCTATTATTATAGGGGGGTTGGACTAGATGGCCTTTAGAGGTTCCTTCCAATCCAACACATTCTATGATTCTATGATCCTCAGCTTTGGAGGAGATTTCAGGAGATCCATCTTCAGCTTTGGAGATTTCTGGACATTCATCATTCTGTGATCTGTTTTAGCCCAGTGCTAAGCACAGGGTAATAGGAAGGTTCCCAAACAGCAGTGTGGGTACCCTGCTCTTGGACACACATGGAAAGTGAGACTTTTAGGGATGCCCAAGGCACTGGGAACATTGCCCTGCAGAATAAGGGACCTGGGGTCTGCTGCCATTGCTGCTTCTGTCAGTGCTGAGCTGAGGGATGTCCCTCCTGAATTTAATTAAAATCTAGAAGCAGCATCATTGAATCACACAAAGACCAACTGGAACATTTTGCAAAAGAGAGTGGTCTATGTGACCATGATGGTATTTAGGGAAATGGTTATGAGCTGACAAAAATTCGCATGGTAACTATTTTTTAATAAAATGAAGGGGGAAGGAAGAGAATGATTCCGATTTTCCCTTGAAAATTTCACAAAATTACTTTTCCATGCCTCAATTATCTCCACCTTCATTTTATATATGAAAAGCTGTGCCTACAGAATAAATTGCTAAAAGACAATAAAATGAGAACAGTATGAGACAGATCTTTGGATTGCATAAATAAAGCATGGCTGAGGTGATATCTGTGAATTATACCAGCTGAGGATCTGGCCCATAAAGTGGGAATAACTCTTTCTGTGCTGTGATTTATGTTCTCCAGTTATTGACTGCTTAGGAATAAGCCCTCTGTTATAAACAATCTGGGAAGACGAAGAAGGCAATTGTGTCTTAATGAGACCATGGTTCAAAGCACTGCCCTGTTACATTGACCCTTCTATAGATCAGAAAGTCTCCTTGATTTAATTACCTTACAGAACTCCAGACTAGACAGCTCCAAAACTCATTTATGCCCCAATTTATTATTTTTTTTGGTGCACTTTATAGTGATTTATAATTCAGCCAAGGGACTCTTCAGGCAGCCGATGGGAATTGTTTAGAGGGGTTTGCAGTTTGTATGCAATTACATTTTCCTCAAGAAAAAAAAAAAAAGAAAAAAGCCCATTTTGAGACTATAAAGGTCTTGTCTCCTTCCCCATGCACAAAGAACAAGTAGTTCTGTCTTTGAAGTCTAAAGGGCCAAAACCTTCAAGGATAGAATTAGGGGAACTGAAATTAGAGGCAAGACACTGCACACATCAGAAACGTTCCCGTTTGAAAGTTCACAATTCAGTCTTGCATGCAGTTTTCAGCAGCTGTTACAGGATTGTTCCACCAGGATTATCTCATCTTCAAGGAGATGTTATGTTTTCCCCTTCAAATCTGTGGTAGAAAGCAGTGGAAATAATACAACGTTCCCTTCGATTTACAAATGAGTATTCTCATCTGTCTCAGGATGCCTCACAGTATCTCATTAGATAAGGCTTAAAACACCCCCCAAATTAATGAAACACCCAGCTATGACATCTCAATTTCTCCTGCAGCAATACTCAGTGCAACCGCTGTGGCAAACAGCCTTGGCTCCTCTCTGATGCCTCCTTGGTGCCACAGCCATGGTGGGATTCCATCTCACTGCTGGCAGGAAGGGATGCTCAGAGTCACCACAGCCCAAACCAACCTGGGGACCACAGCCATTGACTATGGGGTCACACAGCCCCCACCTTGCCCAGAGGTGGCTGATGGCCACCGAGCCAGCATGGAAGTTGTCTCTGTGCTGTCTAAAATCTTGGTAAATATTCAATAAACACCAACCTCTGTGACGAGCCTTTGAAAAAATCTCCTCCTAAAGCTTTTCCCTCATCTTTGTGGATTCAGGGAGTTTCGTGTTACAGTTGCCAGAGTCCCCACATGATGTGAAAGCTGAAATCCCATCATATTTTCATACTCTGCAATTGGTTTCCAGGAGCTTTGCCTGAAAGACACAACTCCCACTCACCTTTCATCAGAACTCCTTTCCGCGCACCACATGCCCTGATTCAGGGCCTGCTTTTTCCCTTTTTACTAGATCGACCTCTCCCGTGGCACTTCCCATCTCTTCCCTTTCTCTGACCACACACAGGTGAAGTTTCAGCCTTTGATGCTGTGGTGTGACCTTGGCACAACTGCTGGTGTCTGTCTCAGTCTCAGGGGGCTGGAAAGGAAGAGCCCGATGCAGAAATGAGTCGGGTCCTTTTGCCCTGGACACCAGCACACTGCCTGTGCTCAGCAAAGCACCGCGCCAGGTGGCTTAATTATATGCTGTCATTAATTAGCTCATGCCATTAATTATCACTAATGTTCAAACTGTATCAGGTTTTTGAGCAGAAAGCATCCCGTATATTGGTGTATTTATGAATATTGTTTTTTTCCTTGTTTTCCAGTCCTTTAAGCAGAAGCATACTCCCTCAGGAATGAAATCTCCTAGGCACAGTTGTAGTATACACTGAGAGGAGTTTTAACCCGTGCTTTAAACAACGTATTAATATTTAATAAGCCCCTGCCTTCTTTCAACGCAAATAAAATAGTATTGCTCTCTGAGCTGAAATATCTTTACACAAAACAATGATCTACATTTTTCCAAAACAAACAGTCTTCAAGTGAAGTTATTTTGGAGATATTTTTGTGAATTGGATGGGTGCCTAAAAATAATGTTGTGGATTGTAAGATGGGGCAATACCAATAATTACACAGCTCTAATTCAGCTTAAGCACCCTACCTTCCTCTGGGTATCAGGACTTCCTTTTTCTCCTCGACATTTAGGGCATTTTGATGTATTCGAGTTGAAAATTAAATCCACAATCGCAAGCTCCTCTGGAAAATATAGTCTGGTGTTTTTAGGACTGGAAGAGGATGTAGGGAACTTGTTTCTCCCTATTAAAATTTTAACAAGTGTCTCTACTAATAGGAGAGGAGGGGGAGAAAGAGAAGAGTGTGACAATTGCAGTGATCCTGCTCTGTCACAAAACAAGTATGTTCATAGTGAAAGACAATCACCAAACTGCCAAGCGGCTCCGACATCTGGGCTGAATTACAGGTGCTCGAAGGGGAGCTTGAACGCTCCTCCAACCTGGCAGAGCTGGTCCTGGTCCCCTCTTAGACTGGGGATGCTGCTGAGTCAGCCCTGAGCGAGCTCCAGAGCCAACACTGATGCTCTCTGCAGTCAAACAGGTTTTCCCTGGGGGAGGTTTTCAGCCTCTGGAAGGGTTTGAGCCCTGGGTGCTCTGCTGAATCACAGGCTGGATCTAATTGTTGATGCGATAAAACATTTCCTGCGTTCTCCGTGTTTTTTCTTTGCTTTGTTCAGTGCAAGAAAAGGGGAAAAGGGAAAAGTTTTTTTGGAGAAGGGTCCACCCTCCAGGACAGCATAAAGGAGCAGCAGCGCTGCTCAAGGGCGAGCTTTCAGCCCGGCCTTAGCCTGCAAAGTCTCTGGTCACACACAGGCGTGGCCAAAGCCTGGTAGTCGTCTGTAAGGCAGGAGGAAGGTGGACTCTGCTGATTTTTGCTCTCCTCTAGTACATGGTCCAACAGCCTCAGTGTCTCAGAGAGGGTGAGATTCCCACTGGACACAGATGGGGTCTGCTGAAGTCACGGGGGCTTTAGGAACCAAACATCTACAGGACATGGAGCTTACTTCTAAGTAGCTTTTGAAAGACCCTGTCTGACACTTACCAGTGTGGTGCTGGTAATTATATTAATAAAAGGACCTGGATTCTTAGAAGGTTTCAATGGATGACATTCAACCCAAAGCAATGCAGCTACACTTCCTCAGCCTGCTGAGAACCATCCTGGAGAGCCATCAGCACCATGGCCTCTAGAGGACAGAACACAAAAGGAGAGTATCTCTGTGTCAAAAGAAAGATGACACCAATAACAACATAACAAAGCCCTTCCACGTGTCAAATGGCTGAAATGGCTGCAAGCAAATAATAGAATCACAGAATCCTGTGCATTATCTGGCAAAATATGATTAAAATTATGCCTGTAAGCTCCTTAAAGGGATAGATGTGGTACATATGGAAGCTATACGTACTTCTCTGTCCAGTCAGATTTGCAGTTTTCTTTCAGAGGGTATTGGGCAGGGCTGTTTGTACCTGTCCTGGCTGGGTGCTGCAGACCTGCCCCGGGCAGGCAGGGTTGAGGGTCCCACTGCATCCCACCTGCTGCTGAGGCTGGGTACCACACCGGTACGACTGGGAAGGCCCATCCAGTCTGCTTTTTCATCCTTCAAATGGGACGAGAGGAACGAAAACCCTGGTGTTGTATGCTATTGACAATGCGTCCGGGCTTTTGACTAATGGTAAATCAACATGACCCAGTTGAGTTTCAGAAAGTGAGATGGGTTTCGGTGTTATTGCAATAATCTGCTGCTTCTTTGAACATTAACCAAACCCTGCTCCATAAATGCAGAGACGCTAAGGGGAGAGAGCACTTCTTGCAGGACATCCCTTCCCCTCAATTTTTTGCTTGATATTTTTAAGTGCCCTACTTAGCCTAGCTTTCAGTGCTCCCAGGCGATGGGGACTCCTATCCAGGCAGCAGCTGAGCAGTCCTGTTTATTTATAAGAATCAACCAGAGCCGCACAAAAGGTTATGGCTACAGGCCAAATGTCTTTGACATCATAGCCTGTCATTAATGGCATAAATCCTCTGTGATTTCATTTCCCAGTCAGCTAACCAGCATCTATCACAGATTATTTTAAAGGGAAAAATGTCTAAACATTTACCTTCAAACCCCAAACAGATCATATCGTTCTATTTTGCCTTCCTGATATTAAATATATTCTCTTGCATATGGCATTTTTATTACAGGTTGTGACCAGTCAGGGAGCCTGTTTCAGAAAGAGATATGTACAAAGAGAAGTTTTCTTATTGTTCCCTAAGGAGAAAAACAGCAAAAAATGTCATTTCATTTAACAAAACCTTTGCTAACCACAATACTTTGCAGGTTTAATATATTGTTGTGCACCAGATCTCTATCTGGTCATTCATTCTGAGGTGGAGAAAAATTAAGAAGGTTGCTCCGTGTGCTCCAGCTCCTTAAAAGTGTGAATATTTCATGTGGACAGGCCAGAACATTTTTCCTTCAGACTGTGCCCATCCCCTCTTTTGCATAAAATGATCATGGTTACGTGCAAAACGTTAGCAAATGACTCAGAGCATGAAAGGACCGAATATACACGTGGTAATGCCTGAGTATTTTAATTTAAAGCACCTTGGCATTGTAAGTCTTACTGACCTTGCTATATTTGCTGATGGAAAACACACTGCTTGGTAGTAAGCCTTGATATTTGGCCAGTCATTCCTGGTTATGTTAATTGGGCCTAAAAAACACAAGTTTTGCAGAGCAGGGCCGGTGCTAAACCTGCAGGAGTAAACTGGGAATTCCTCTACGTTTATACGCAAAAGTAGATGGTCAGAGAGTTGGTTTTGATCTCACGCTTTCGCATATAAACCTGGAATCACTGCAGTTAGTCCCAATTACAGTGTTTGAGAGCAGAAGTCCCTGATGGGGCTGCCTCCAGAAGAAAACATCCGTAAGATAACGTACAGCACTCACTTCTCAGCGCTCATCTCAAAAGCGCCCCGTGAGAAGCTGATTGTACACAAGGACAGATGAATTCTGAGATCTGGATGAACTGGAAGGAAGAAAGCTTAGGCTCAGACCAAGCCCCTTTCACATCTGCTACCCAAAGGGCAGAATTACATGAGAAGTTTGGTACACGGTGGCAACAGTTGGGCAGAAGCAGCCAGTGTGAGGCTCCTGATGCCAGCGCAAACTCCTGGAGCTGTGTTTTTTCAGTCCCTGATGCCTGTGGGTCACAGGGGACGGGAGCATCACAAGGAGCACCAGGCGGTGAGCAGAGTGCCGAGGGAACGCAGCCAGGAGGCTGCCCCAGCCTCATGAGGTACGTGTGAATTTTCCCAATGCAGGAAATAATACAAAGGGGCACAGAAACAAGTCTCTCCACTCTCTGTGCCCACCCTGCAGTGTTTGGAAGTGAAAGGACAGAACCAGAGCTGGACATTACGGCATGAACCCAAAGTTCCCATTTGAGCCTTCATCCCCCATTAACCCTCTACCCAAAAGTCCTCATCACCAGCAAAGGATAACAAAAGGACCTCCCGCATACCTTAGCAACTATAAATTAGATGTTTCCTTTTTTTTTTTTGAGCTGTCTGGAATCTCAGGAGGCACCCGCGAGCAAATGCTACCCAGACGTGCAGACAGCACGGATGTGTCAGAGCCCTCATGCGAGAGCCAAAGTTAAAATATGCCTGCAAAGCACCAGTAGCTCCGTTCCTATGACTAACGCATCCCAAAGGTGCTATAACATGCGCTGATGCAATGAATTCTGGGGCGCTGGAAGGAGAACAGTGAGAGGAGGAGCTGCAGAGGAGCGTTTCTCAGGAAAGCCAGCAAGTTATTTTTCCACAATTTATCATACTACTTCTACGCTGCGCGTTTGCCTTTTCCTCCAATGGCAGAGATGAAAAGTCACACAACTCCAGCATGAATTAAGCCAGCCAAGAAAAAGAAAAGCAGCTTTTGCTGCTCCCCAGGGCATATGTTATGCCTTTTTGTTAACATTTTTTGATATGTGGAGGAGACAAACTTCAAGGGAGGAATGTGGTCATCTCCCGTCTGAAACAAAATGGACCACGTTGGAACGGGCTGAACGTGTTTGGCTGGGAAGATGCGTTAGGGACAGTCGTATATCTGAGTGGTATTGCTTATGTTTTTCAGCACAAATAATACAGCACGGTGAATACGACAGGCACACGATGGACTCTACAGCACTGGTGGCAATACTAAATAGCACATCCTGGCAGAGGAATAAGATGCTGTGCCCAAGCAGAGCAGGAGGGAGGTCAGCAGCAAAGCAGACCCCACCCACCACGGGCGCAGAAGCTCCCAGGATTTACACGCTCCTATGGATGACGAGCTGAGTGTCAGCAAAACTCCGTGAGCCTCTGGAGTAGATAAAGTTACCTAGAAACATGTTGGGAAGCTTCCTCCAGCACCCACCATCTGAAGCAATCGTTCCAAGGACGTGGAAATACCCGCGGAAGGAAACCTGCAAGATTTGAAGTGTGTGGCGTGAGGCTTTTGGGAGACACATAATGAATGACATCTGAAATGCATGCAAATCATTTATATGTGTAACAAAATCTCCAAGTCTGAAAACCCAGAATCTGAAAGAGTGCAACTGTTTAATCATTTACTGTAAGAGCAGCGTTGTCATTAACAAGGCATCAGGATGCGATTCCTGCAGCAGATGAAAAAGAGGGACAATATATGCAGATGCTACTCACATCCTCTCTTCCAGCTCTCCCAGTGGTTTAATTTATATCTGATGAGACTACAGGTTTAAGAAGGAGAATGGCACATTATTCTCACTGGTAATACCACTCAGGATGAAAGCACTCTCATTATTCGCACGGAAAGATCCAGATTTGCTTAAACAAGAACTGTCACAACATGCTGAGGTCCAGGGATTCCTGGGGGAGGTAGCCTGACATATTTGAAACTGATTTGCTTTAATTTATGAATATTACATAGTCTGTTTGTCCAATGGTTCTAAAGATGTTTAGTCAATGCATACCTTGAGTTAATTCAATAGAAAAACTGTCAGATAATACGCCAAGGGACCGGCACAGCAATTCTGGCAACCCCTCCTCATTAAACACGGAGCGTAAAGAACTGCAGATGGATTTCAATGCAGGAGTTAATGAGCTATAAATATTGAAAATACCGAGACGCTCCAACTACATTAAAATGTTGCAACTGTAAAGGTAAATAGCAAATCCGCAAGGGTCCTTGAGATCAAAGCCTGGTGAAGAGTGTGACTGGGAGGAGGGTGGAAAGAAGGGGGAAAGAATGAGAAGGGCAGAAGTAAACTCCCGAGCATGCTGGGAGATAGCTTTGGAAAACCTCAGATAACAACTGAAATACAGCTCCAGTACTGGCTCTAATTAGGCTAAGTCAGGGCTTCCCTAATTGCTTTTAATCCCCTTGGCTTCTCTGAACATAGGCGTGACCAGGCACCAGGTGTGCAGCCCTGTGCCTGAGCACAGGGAACGTGGAGGAGAGCCCCGTGTCCGAGGTCCACAGCCCCCGTACCTCACTGGTGCTCTCCAAGGCAAATTCCTGGGATCAGATTTGCAGGCTGGCCAGATCCAGAAGGGAGAAGAGCAGCCAAGGACACCATGACCTGCAAGAGCACCTGTCTCCATCAGCACAGCCTTTGCAAAGCAAGATGTGGGTGACATTATGCCTTCCTCAGTTGAATTAATTCCTTTCCTTTGCCAGGTGTTGCTGTTACAATCACCCCCAAAGCCCTGCAGATAAGTGTCCTTCAGGTGGAGCTACTGAGCATGCCAGGAAGAGTGGAAGAAGTTAAATGCAGTGTGCGTATTTGAGCTGCACTGTACCTTTATTCACTTTATTTTCCTTTAGAAAGGTTTAAATTTTTCTTCAATAAGCCATTGGGCTTCTTCTTAGAGGGTAGACATCTCTTGCCAAAGGAAGAGTGGAATTCCCTCCTTTTCCATCTGGAGATTGCAGAGGTATCCTGAGTCAACAGCCGACGGCCAAAGCTCTCTTGCCTAAGGTGTAAACAGAGAAAATACCAACTTTTGATCTGCTTCTACCTTTCCAGCAAAAGTGAAGCCAGTGCAAGTATGAACATGACAAAAAAAAGAAAAAAAAATTGCTTTGCTGCTCTGTCTGGAGTTCTCTGCGTGCATGCAAAGGACCCACGCAGAAAAACAGGGGCAAGGATGGAAATGCTTTGGTTAAAGGTAGATATTATCATGGAATCGTTTAGGTTGGAAGAGACCTTTGAGATCATCAAGGCCAACCCTTAACCTAGCACTGCCAGGGCACCACTAAACCATGTTCCTCAGCACCACATCTCCACGGCTTTTACGTACCCTTCCAGGGAGCTAACAGCCACCGCACCATTCAGGAATGTTAAAAGACTTCAAAAATAGAGCTCAAGCGGTATTATTTCTCTGGGTAATCTCTCTGCCCTGGGGTGAGATTCATCTCCGCTCATAAAAATCCTGTGCTATTAAACGACAGAAATCCATCCTTCCCCGTTAACAGCCTATTATATACCAATTAAATGAAACTCTAATGATGATTTCAGTGGAAGTAGTATCTTGGAGTTTATCAGTCTTGGGCATACTAGCAGCCAGATCTTTCTCAAAGCCTAATAATCGAGAAATTCCTTCTGCAGTGACCTCACAAGAAGTTCCTTCTCGGCCTCAGATTGCTCCAGTTTGGGGTGTTCTCTATTTGCAGGGGGGTCCCGAGGCAGCGGTGGGGGGCTCGGGCAGCCCAGCGAACACAGCCGCTGTGTCCCTGCTGCTCGCCGGCTCCAAGCCTGCATGAAACACAGGTGTAGCCACGAGGCACCGTGCACACCATGCAATGCAAAATAATTAATGAGTAATTTGCATATCAAATACGGTTTATGCACAGGGAGATATTTTGCCTGGGGAAAAAAAAAAAAAAAAGATTAAAAGATCAGTCCTGAAAAGCAAGAGCCTGTGGATTCCTACCTGCTGCAGAAGAGAAGGTCTCCCCCAGGAGCCAACGTGGTTCTTGCAGCAGGAGGGAGCAGGATTTACCTGGGGGTCCTCCCCCCGGGTGCCTGGTTACAAGGAATAACCAGAGTAAGGCCAAGTTTGGGTACATGAGACCTAAGACTTGGTTTTGACCTTGGTTCCTGAGTTACCCTGAAACCTGCGATAACTGGGAGAGGGGAAGAGGAGGGTGTCCAGCCAGGGCAGGAGATCCGTGCCGCAGCTCCCGGCTCCCTCTTGCACAGCTCCCCAGCCCGAGTGATTCAGCAGGTACTGCACCATGGAATGGATATGGCATTTGAATGATTCTCAGTGTAAAGTTTTTAAAATAAAATCTTTTTCCAGCGTCTATGGGTTGAAATCCAAGCCAGTAAGGAAGGAAAAGGCAAGAGGAGTTTGTTGGTTTGTTTGGTTTTTTTAAAGAATAATATAAAATGTATGTATTTTGGGGATAGGTGTGTTTGTAGCCCCTTCCTGTCCTGCCCACCCCAAACTATAAAATCCATCGGCCTGCATATAACAGCCTGGATTTGCACATTCAAACAAGCTGTAAATGTTGGTACTGGATTAAAGACAGAGAGATCTTTGGAAGGAGAAAAAAAATGGTATTTCCAAGACTCATATTTCATTTTTATATTCCTGAACTCTCCATAATTGTCATTGCTTTCACTTTTCTGTCCTGTCCGCAGACATTGACAAACCAGCGGAAACATCTTGGTGATCTGCAGGAGAGGACGAAGCAACGGCAAGGCTGAGAGCTGCCAAGAGGGAAAGGCTTCATGTGGCCGTGAGGGTTATAAAATGATGTTACCTCCTTACAAAATAAAGTTTACCCAAGGCACAAGCTAAACGGAAGGATTTAGCTGTGGATTTCGGCTCCGTCTGGAGAACTGCCAGAAGCACGGAGCAGCCTGCTGTGGGTTTTGCTGTGATGCAGCAGCCGGTGTTACTGTGTCTGCCTCTGATGCTTGTGCTGGATGTGACACGAGTGGTTCATGAGATGTTGCTGGTGCTCTCCGGGCTGCGTGTGCTCCTAGGACAGGGTTCCCTCCCCTCCTCCTGATAGAAAAACCACAGGATTGCCGTGAGCAGGGACACACTGCTGCCACTGCCCAGCTCTCAGCAGCTGTTGTTCGCATGTGGCTGCTCAGTTCACAGAGACCTGTTCCTGTTTCCTCACCTGAAACTCAGAAATTTTCCTCTCAGACTCCGCCAAGTGACTCCACAATCACTCAGTTGGTTTTACTCATCCTCTAATTTCCATGAAATGCCATCATAGTTGTGGCACTGGGTTGGTGACCGGAGTTTGGCTTTGGGTGGTGGGTTAGGGAGTGCTGCAGGGCTCCTACCACCCGCTGGCTTCTCCCACGAGGACACAAGGCGTTTGTGTTCCCAGCATCAGCAGTCCTGGCCTGACTTCCATCATGGCTTCTGAGCTGTGAAAAGGTCTAAAGATTGCCAATTTGTCAAATTTAGATGAAAGTTTGCAAGTGCTTCCAGATCCTACCTATCTGGAAGCCAATGGGGATGTGTTAACTGAGCACAGGTGAAACAGCCGAACCTTGCACACCAAAGAGCGAATGGAGAAAGAGGCAAAAACCAGCGTGAAAAATTCTACTTTGCAAAATTCCACCCCCGCCTTCTGTCTCCCACAGGTTTATCAAAGTACGAGTCCTTGTGCTGCTGCCCTGAGGGGTGCAAGAAGTTTTGGGAAACCCCATACAAGGGCTGAACCCCCTGCAAAGCTGACAGTCCCTTCCTCAAAGAGCTGACAAGCCCCATCACAGCCAGACAAATGAGCCAGTCCAGCCAAGGTGGGATCCCAGACTATATATCTCTTCCAGAACCTTCACTACACAGTGATCTCCACCTGCCAAGCATCCAGACCTGTGAAAGAGGCTCCCCTGCCATGAGTTTAGTTTAAGCATTTTGAAAGAATGGACATTTCTTTAAACATTATTACACATCAGCAAAACCTGTGATCGGCCCAAGCTTGGCACATCCAAAGAGTCAGCAACCACTGCTGGTTTGGTGAGAAAACTGGGAGAACAGAGGGTTCATGCAGCTTTTTCTAATGCACCTTCCCATGCTGGCTGGTGAGGACATGGGCACCCAGCCAGCAGCGTGGCCTGGGTCCTGCTCTTGCTGCCATGCCAACATCCACGCCGTCACCTCTTTACACCATCTAGATTCAGGTAGCACATACTTGCATCCTGCAGCACACGCTTGATGCTTGCTAGATGCCTCCAGCTGCTATGGGGCGGAGAAGAGTTTGGCTATTACCTCGTTAGCTACCAAAATACTTCATCTGTGTTTTGTTGCTATATTTATGCCGACTTCACCTGACCAGACCAGTGGCCAGCGAGAGAAAGGAAAGGCACTGACAGGAGAGGGTGCTAACGATTTAGACAAGGGGAGTGAGCCAGAATATGCAGCTAGTGGCCCCCGACCTGCTGCTCCTGCTGCAAACATCAAAGGCAGGGTC
Source organism: Eurystomus gularis (assembly GCA_013400335.1). Classification (NCBI taxonomy): domain Eukaryota; kingdom Metazoa; phylum Chordata; class Aves; order Coraciiformes; family Coraciidae; genus Eurystomus; species Eurystomus gularis. The sequence continues at coordinate 260,019 of VZZY01000710.1, read as the reverse complement.
AGAGCGGAGAGCGGTTCTCGCAGAGGATGCTTTTCAGTAAGGAGAATAAGCAGGTCCCGGCTGTGACAGCTAATCCAGCCCTGTAATTATTATCACAAGCTTTCCAAAGAACCATTAGATTTGAAAAGTAAATTTGAATTTATAAATGGAGTCCTTCTAGATAGGGTCAGGGCTCCATCCAAGGCATCATTTAATAGCATTAAAGCTTTAAAAAAATCAGCAGAGGGGTCAGAACTGCACTGAAATGGTTCAGGGCCATCCTCAGCTGTTGCAGCCTGTTTGGTTCTGGTTAGATCAGCAGTTTCCAGCTGAGTCACAGTTGTGCAGCCTCAGTATCCGCCCCTACACAAACAGCTGGAAAGGAGCTGCCCAACCCAGACAAATGAGGGCATCGCGTCTCTGTTGGGTTACTGCAGGCCTGTCCCCGTCGCGTTACCCAAACCCCAGCTCCACGCCTGTGCCATCGGGCTCAGGACTCCGGAGGAACGAGGCAGGGGTGGAGATTACAGCGAGCATGTTTGGAGTGGAGCTGAGCTGAGGAGCATCATTTCAATAAGGGGATGTTCCAGGCAAACATGAAACATGGGGATTTGAAGATGAGTTTCCTGCTTAATTTTTTAATCCCTTTGCAAATCTTCCAATGCGCTTGTCCTGTGTTTTCACTGCCCCCGTCCCCATCTCCTTCCCCTGCATCATCGCTTGTGCAGGCTTGGAGCTTTTTTTTCCCCATTTCTTACAACTCGTGGCTAATGATCTGCAGCTCTGCAGCTCCAGGTGTGACCTTAGGGCAGTCCCTCGGCCTCTAAGGGGCAGATCTTCCTTTGGTGCAAGTTGCCTTAGTGCTTGTGTTCTCATCTGGGAAATAATGATGGGCTCACCTTTCCTCCTGCCTTTTCTCAAGGGAGAGGACGACCTGTCTCTTCCTGAAGTGCTTCAGACAATGACCGTGCTCAGCCAGCCACAAACACCACTCTCTAACAACCTCCAGGCCCCTCTCCCACTTCCTTTACATCCACGCTGCACGCACCGGTTCATTCTCTGTAATTTTTTTTTTAATTATTTATTTAGAAATAATAAAATAAGACATAATATATAAAAATCTGTACAATCCACAATTTGTGCAGTACATTAGGAAGACTTTGATACAAAAAGGCTGCAAACAGGAAAATAGTCATGGACAACTGTCAGATGCCTCGATTGTTCACCTTACAATAGCTGCAGGCCGAAAAGTCATCACAAATTCAGTTTCTTGTTGGCTGTGGGATGGCAACTACGCGGCACCCTTCTACTTTACAATGGTCGTGAGCAGCCATAATTTAAAGACATTACAGTACTTCTCAGGTTTACCTTGTAATCCATTATGAAAAAGAAGACCTAAGAGAACAAATAAGAGATCTGGGCCCTTTGTCTTTTCCGAGAAGGGCGAGAGCTAAGCTAAGAACGCAGAAGTTTATCGTGGCTGGGAGAGAGTCTCATTAAACGCAGCTAATCAGTAATGACTTCTACCCTCGCTACTTAACCAAGGACAACTCGCACGGAAGAGACAGAGGAAAGAAGAGATCCATCCCCACCTGCCTCGGAAATCTCTTTGTCACTGTACGCAGTATTATGGTTTAGACAATGTGTCTCATTCAAGTATTTTCAGGGAAGGGCAGAAATAACATATTCCCCCCCAGACCCTAAGCGAAATACAGTAAAAACCTTCTGTGCGAGCCGGTTGAGCCAACCTCGTCCTTGATCAAGCGGCCGACCCAACGCCTGTCGGAGCCTTGGGTAGAGCTCAGTCAGTTTAAAGGGCCCTGAATTCAGCGTCAGCTTGGCCCAGGATCACCAGGAACTGAAGAAACGCTGTCAGTCCTCAGAAATCACAACATTTTTCAAACCGGCTGACCCGATTTGCTGCTGTAGAAGTGTGCTACAATAGTCTGTCCTGCACCGGGCTTGACCACGGCGTGCTGAGAAATACAGAAATGATGGGCAAGGGGGAAGGGTACCATGGAGTGTACATTGCAGGTCTCTTTTCTAGCAGCTTCCCGGAGCCAGAGGCTGAGTGCAATTCTGCAATGTACGATTCAATCGGCAAAGACAAAGGGTTATCAAAAAAAAAAAAAAAAAGAAAAAAGAAAAAGAATGCGGCAGAGAGAGTAATGGATTACCTCAATGCACACCCTTGACAAGACTAGCACTCGGAAAGCTGGTAACTTTTAAAAAATGCCAGTAACTAGAACATGTTTTCAAATCAAAAGTCCATGCTTGAAAATAAATAAAGAGAAGTTCGTAGCATTAGGAATCCTATAAGGCTTGCAAGTATTTGCTAAAAATCATGCTAACCGGTAGCATCTAGGTACTAGCTAGCCGAGACTGCCGAGCAGAATTTATACTTTTTGTGGCCTTCTCTTCTTCTTCTCCTCCTTGTCCTCCTTTACAGACTTCTATTTACATTTGGCTTTAAATATGAAAATACTTGATAAACTTTATAAAATGTACATTTTAAAAATATTTCTGAAAAACTGACTTGAAAAACAAAACAAAAAGAACCCCAAAACCTCTGCACCAGAAATGTTAAGGGGGAGGGGATGTTTTTTCTTTTTTTTTTTTCTTTTCCTCTGAATTGCTTTTGCTTTAAAGAACCAAGCGGGATCCTGCATTTCCCAGCGCCCGTCTCGCATCCCTCCCTCAAACAGCTCAAGTTTCATTTAGTGGGAGCACTGTGCACCTCGGGGATGCTGACCTGGAGAACAGGTCCCTTTTCTCCCGGCCAGCCTCCCCCTTTCCATCCCTTCCCCGTCGTGTTTCACTGAATACTCTTTGGTTTAGTTTAGGTTGGTTTTTTTTTTTCCTTTTTACAAGAATATCACAATAGCAGCACTAGCAGCACTCAGTTGTCTTCGCTACTGTTGACCCAGAAACCGCAATCCGATCGCCTTTCCATGTTCAGCCTTTCCTTTCTTTTACGTTCCCCCCCACCCCAGTAACCGCCTCAGTACTTGCACTTCATCATCTGCCCTCTCTAGGAGCCAAATCTATGTTTACAACGTCGAATTTCCACACTTTCGAACCCACCCACTGTAGATACCATCTTATCAGAAACCATTTCATTGCAGGCATTTCTTTCAGGCAGGGCTGGAAGGGGCCAGAGGCCTTCACAGATGTCTGTTTGCAGAAGACATTCGACCTAGAACAAGCTGTTTTTTAATGGCATACAGTGATCCAATACTGCAAGAGTTGACCGGGATTACCGTCCCCACCACCCCCCCCTCTCCACCTGCTCCTCGGGGAGCAGGCGTGGGACGCAGGTTCGCTGTCTCCTTGATCTTAGAGGCACAGAGAATTTAAAGCCGTCTGGGAGAAGGAGCCAAAATACTGCTAGAGCCAGAGCTTCGCTGAAGGTCACCAGATCTGCTCAGAGCTCGGGGGTGTGGCTCAGCCCCTGACCACGCTGGTGGCTGCTGGGGAGCAGGTGATGGACCTCGCTTTGCAGCCTCATCCTCCCCAGACAATCCCTCTCGACATGAGATGGAAAAGCCGCTTTCTCCCCACACCCTCGCCCTGCTGAAGAGAAGCATCTGATACCAAATGCTACCATCCCTGCGCCGTTCCCAAGTGCTGGGTTGTAAAAGTCACTTTCTCCTTTCCTCTCCATTACCCTCTTCCTCCTTCTTCACAATCCTCTTCCCGGGGGATTTATCTATGGCTCAGCTCATCCCTGCCGGAACGCCGGCTCGGCAGCGTTGGCCTCCAGCATCGCCCAGCAGCTTTGCGCATCCCTTGAACTGGCAGCAAGGGGCTGGGGTCAGCACCCCAGGGTGGCTCAGCTTCTGGAGGCCAGCTCAGCGCTGGGGTCCAGCACCAGGTTGGGGATGTCTGGACTAACACTTGACCTTCTGCTGCTGCCCAGTCCAGGGAGGACCATGGAGGACAGACGTCTGCTGGTTTGCTTTCCCCCAAACTGCATTTCCTCTTACGAGGAAGGAAGGGAATTTATCTCCCCACAGAAGAGCAGGGGTCCTAGCTCACTTTAGATCCGAGTCTTAAGCTTCTAGAATAAGGTGCAAAATAAAGGTCTTCAAAAGAAAAGAAAAAAAAAAATCAAAACCAAAAAAGGTGTCTGAGGTTTGAATTTTTTTGTAAAGCAGCCTGTTTCTTTTTTTCTTCCTTTTTTTTTTTTTTCTTTTTTTTTTTAAATAAACTCCACTGTGCAAAACTGTGCATTTTCTTTGGTATCCATTTAGGTAGTTTTAACTTAGTACTTTTTCTATGTGTATATATATATTTTTTTAAATTTCATTTTTCCTTTAGACAGAGAATTAAATTCTCCCCCCAAAAATCATAATTTTGCTGGAGGCTACTGATTGGCCTGATATTACATAATGCCCCTTATGTAATTGAAAAGAGAGAAATTGATTCTAGCTATCAAACTACTGGCCTCAAAAGGAGTTTAGACTTTCTGGCAACATTGGCCTCTCTGAAGTGATCACGAGCTTTTTCAACCCAAAAAGTTCAACACTGACTTTTTTTTTTTTTCTTTTCTTTTCTTAAATTACACAAGAGAAAATAAAAACTACACTGCAACAAAAATAACCATTTGTGTTCATGTAGTTAGCAGCAGCTTTTTAAAAAATAATTATAATAACAATAATAAGGCAGATTCTTGCCTTTGTTATGCCATTAAAAACATTCTTGTTCCCTAGAGAGAAGCATTCTGGAAAAAGTTGAAAAAAAAAAAAAATAATAATAACCCAACCAAAGCTTGCCTGCAAGTTCAAGTTTTGTAAAAAAATATATACATAATTTATTCTACAACATATGTGCCTTCTGTTCATACTTAGACATGTTTAGTGCTTTGTGTTTAGAGTTCGTTTTCTGTCATCCCTCCTCTGAGGACAGCCCTAAAACCAGCCGGGGTTTCTCAGGTCTGCTTCCCTTCACGCCACTCTTCAACAGTACCGTTGTCTGAAAACTGTTCTGGGCCAACTTCTCAGGTCAACGTGCCTTTGACCGATAGATGGATGGTTTTTTCCTTTCAACCAAAAGAGAGAGGAAGAGTTTTGTCAGTCATATTTCCGACTCCCGCCGTAGCGGCCGTGGCTCTAGAGGCACCCCTGCTTGGTTGTGGTGGTCCATGTCCGGGTGGGTGTCTGTGCTCATGCTCTCAGGCACCCCAGTGTCAATCTCGTCCTCCTCTTTGCTGGTGAGGGCCACTTCGTTCTCGTAGCAAAAGGAGTTTGCGTTAGAGAGGATGTATTTCTTTTCTGCTAAGTCTCTGGCACTACAGATGGGTGTGTTGGGCACTTCGTATGTTTTGTGGAACCTCGAGTAGTCCACTTTGTAGTAGTTTTTCTCTTCAAAGAGTACGGGCTCGTAGCGGTGGCCCCAGAGGATTTCGTTTGCCAGATATGAGCTACGGCACTGGGTGGTCATGGCGGTAGCTTCCACCATGCCTTCTAATATTACTACAATTTCAAAGTCAGCATTGTCCATGTCTTGTTTGCTCAAGTCATACAAAGGACTGTCTTCATCTATTTCATGAACTATTGTAATCGGGGAGACCAGGAATATGCGGTCTATCCCGCTGTCAAACCCTACGTTGATGTCTATTTGATCCAAGGGGATGTACTCCCCTTCCGACGTGATCCTGGATTTGAGGAGCTGTGCTCGCACGTGTGCCTCCACCAAGTGGCTTTTCCTCAGGTTTCCAACACGCCACATCAGGCAGAGTTTTCCATCTCTCATGGCCACCACGGCATTGTGGCTGAAGACTAGAGTTTCGTTTCTCTTTTTTGGCTTCGCCATCTTTGCCATGACAGCACCAATGATGAAGGCATCAATGATGCAGCCTACTATAGACTGGAAAACCACCATGAACACTGCGATGGGGCACTCGTCTGTGACACACCTGAAGCCATAGCCGATCGTGGTCTGGGTCTCAATGGAGAACAGAAAGGCTGCGGTGAAGCTGCTCACTTGAGAGACACAAGGTTTGCTGTTCTCTTGATTCTCCAGATCCCCGTGCAACAGTGCAATCAACCAAAACACACAGCCAAAAAAAAGCCAGGAGAGGATGAAAGTCAGGCAGAAGATAACTAGCATCCACCTCCAGCGGATGTCCACGCAAGTGGTGAAGATGTCTGCCAGGTATCGCTGTCCCTTCTCACCCACGTTAATAAACTGGACGTTGCAGTGGCCATCTTTTTTGACAAAGCGGCTCCTGCATTGCTGTCTGGTATGTACCTTGCTCTTGCCATTCCCAAAGCCGTTGGCAACGGCCATGGTTGACAGCTTCATGCCGTCCTCTTCCGAAGACACGATGCTGTAGCGGTTGGTTCGCACGCTGCCCATCACTACTGCTGTGGACTGAGGTGCTTCTGCTTTAGAAAACAGTCTAAGTTTCTGCAAAACCCTTTGGAGAAACAGTTTTGAAAGTTCTAGAGGAACACACACACACAGAAAAACTGGGGAGAGGCCGGAGTCCCCAAAAGCCCTTGGATCAACCAAGGACGGTCTTCTGGCACGCAGAGTTAGCTTAACAAGTAACCGTCATAGAGAGGGCATGGTCTGCAAGAGAAAGAGAAATGTCGCATTAGATCCTGGAGGAAAAGGATAAGGAATCAAGTAAAATTACTCCTGCGGACCAGAAGTTTCCTGACTCTTAACAACAGCACCTTCCGGAATGCACAACGTGTGCAGATATGGATTGACAAAAGTGACATCATCACCACAAAGAGGGCGTCACTCTTCCCGAGTGACAGCACTGAAAGGATTACGTCACACAGGCAATATTCGTTTGATATTCACAATTACGTCTAAGCAACATTCACTTTAAAGCTGGACATGCAAAGGATCCCTCCGCTCTCTACACCTGTGCTTTCTGTTTATCTGGAAGCCAACAAGCAGCGTGAACATCCATCCGTCCACGCGTAAATACCGAAGCAGTTTTGAAGGCCATACAAGGTGTCTCCTGGACGGTTTTACCTATGACAAACACGGGATGAGGACGTGTACTGAGAAAACCAATAAACTTGGAAAATGCCAAATTTCCATGAAATTACATCGCACGTAACTTTTTTTAAAATTAAGCTTAAAAAAAGTTGTGTATTCTCTGCAGATGGCAGGAATACGGGCTGCGTTAGTTCCTCCAAACTGCATAAACTCATTGGGATCTGTGTGGTTTTTCAACTCACATTAGGCTTAAGTCATACAAAACAAATTCAACCTTGTGACGACCCTCATCTGCTCCTGCTGAAGCAACTAGCAAAAGGCTACGATGGAGCAGGACCAGCTGAGTGTCTTCGTAACACCTTTGGTGGCAAGTACCAGCAGCTTCCCCTTGGGAGCCCGAGGCAGCCAGTTCCATCTCCAACGGGTAACGGGTCTTAAACGTCGGCAATTAAGACTCAGCAGAGAGGCTACAAAACCTTCTTCCCGAGGGGCAGAAGCCACCAAACTTGTTTCAGGGAGGTCTGGCTTAGACCCAGGTTTAGCTTTTAACAAGTGCGTCATCCATTAAGTCATGCACTGTATATCAGGAAGTGTAACTGAAAGACTGCAGAGGAGAAGAGAGGAATTAATGCAACTGCTCTGTCCACACACGCGCCCCATGGAGGAAATAAAACCAAAACCAACTGATGAGGACTGTCTGCTGCCCGTTTGTCACACGAGAGGAGACTTCAGGACTGTCTACAGTAGCGGGGGATTTCAGCGCGATGCTCTCCAGAGGAGAGTTATCAAAACTCATCTGAGCTTGTCCAAAACCCAACAAAACCGCAGCCACCAAGGAGCACGACCTCTGCCCATGAAGCAGCTTCCTCTGCTGCATACCCAACAGCAGCTATAGATAAAGAACTTCTCTCCTTTCTCAATAGCAGCCCCTAAAGCCCTCAAAAAACTTGAGGGATTTCAAATGGTTTCTCAGCCCTCCCACATCCTCCAACCACATTACAAAGGCTTGAGGTCAGCCAACACTTGCTAGGAGAAGAGCAGGTGACAAACAGCCACCACCACCACCATGCTCGCGGTTGCCCACGGGCTGCTTTTCCCTCTGGGATCACTTCAGGGTTTACTTTTACCTTCTCTTTTTCCCCTCACTTCTGTTTGTTGTGCAAGAATGTGTCCCAACGCCTACTTGCCAAGATTAGTCATCTGTGACTTCAGCGCCGTACAAGACATTTTGGCAGCTTCTAACAGGGTCGGTCATGCCCAGTTTTGAGTAGGGCTCTCAGCGATGTGGATCCATGGCAGAGCTGCCCTCTTACGTACCCGACTGTCTTGCCTACAGCTGGGTAAGGATTCACTTTTCCCCCCTTCGCATCAATTTGATCACGGTGTTTCTCATTCCCATCAGCATATCGTTCTTAAAAATACAACGGAATTCCTTTAGTGCTCACTGAAACTATCGGTTTTGGGGTGGAAAAATACTTCTGTGAGGAACCTGAACACAAGGGGAAAGTGAAATTGCTGCTAATTGATTCCACACCAAAAACTTCTTCAAAAACCGTCCTGCTGCTCTGCAAATTGATCACTTTCACAAACCACATCCTATAATCACCGTCATGTTCGGCTTCCACACTCAAAGCCTGTTTTGTTCCAAGCTGATGGAAACACACAGCCTAGGAAATCATTCTGAAGTCTTTTTTCTTTTTTTTTTCCTGCACTGTCTTTTGGATTTTAGAGGAGAACTCGCAGTGCAGGGAAAGACAAGCTGTAAAGTTGCAAGTGTCTGAATATGCAGCTCCCCCCAAAAAAAGTCTTGACCCAAGGACATTTGTTTGAATTCCACAAATCACTGAAATCGTCACACCAGCTTCCTCCGGCGTGCTGGATGCAGTTAGAACTTTGGGACCCGGATTAGGTATCGTACATTGTCGCACTCCTACTCTGGATGGCTGAGCACCTTCTACCTCCTGCGCCTTGCACAGCAGTCCTCCCTCCTAGCTGCACACCGCCCTTGGGAGCAACCTGCATCAATTCAGCTCTAATGAGCCCTCAGCTGGGGGGTGTGCCTGGGGACACCCTGCCCTGCCTTTACAGCCTGCCTCAAGTTTATGCAGCAAAGCTCTGCCACGATCCACCACAGCACGGTTGCCGCCTTCCTTTCACAGCACAACTTGCCTTGCAAGTGCTCGGAGTGGCCAGGATGCTGAGATGGGAGCACGACCAGCACCGTGCGCAGGGACCAGCCGGTGCAAGGCAGCAGGTCTGACCTTGCTCCTGTGCAATGCCCCTGGTCACACACCCCATCGGTGTTCACCTTGACTTTCCCAACTAGTTTCATTAGAGTTCCTCCCCCCCCAGCAAAATCCCAGAAGCAGTCAAACTAGCATGAAAATCTAATGGTACTTCTTACTTTGCTAATCCACCTGCTGCTCAAAGGCAAACCAAGTTCGCTGCCCCCCACTACCCCACTGTCACTTGGTGGTGGCACTGAAGATGCCAAGCTAGTGTGAGACCAGCCCTGCAATCCCCACCAGACAAAAGAACCCAAGCCAGCACCCCCCAAGCAACACGAACCTGTGCCCAGTGGGGCCCGATGCCCTGCAGCCAGGCACACACACGCGCAGCTGTGAATTCAGTCATCGCTAGGTGTGTTGTTATCATTATTAATCCGAGCTACCTTTCCTCCTGGAAGGGAATACAAGACCAGAGCAAGGCAGCCTGTAATTACCAGCACTGGCACCAACGCAGCGTTACCGGGAAGGGCTGAGACGGGATGGGAGAGCCCTGGGCTTGCTCTGCTGCGAGGGGATGCTCGGAGGAGCTGAGAAGAACGGGGCTGTGCTCCATCTGCAGCATTTCTGAACCAACCTTTGTGGAAACACCATGACCAGGAGCCCAAACCCTCACTTTCCCCGTAGCAAGCATCCCCCTCAAGACCTCTCCCTGGGGCAAGATGTTCTCCTTGCATGTCTAAACTCCACCACCACCGGGGCGAAGGGAATTTGTGCAGAAGGTTTAATACGGAGCAAGAACTCCGAAGCGCAAGAAGAGCTGAGGGGGTGTGGAGAGGAGCACTAATGAGCGCCTGGAGCAGTTATTCCCAGGCTGACGCCAGGCAGCCCTGCAGAGTGAGCCGGGCACATGTTGCTAAGAGAGCACCAGCAGCACCTTCGCCAAGCGCCTTCTCCTCTGCCCTTGGTAAACAGAACAAAGGAGCTACTCGCTCCAGCGAAGCCTCTTCCCCCAGTTCCCAGTCCCTTGCTGCTGGGTACAGCCACCCCTAATAACCGTCCTCCAGACCCCTGCCTGCCTTAAAAGTCATTCCCCTGGGCTCCTCCACTGGTTTGGGGAGGATTCCAGTTACAGCAAGCGGTGGGCTGCCTTCAGGAGAAGGATCTGTCCTTCCTGATCAGAGAAAAAATTAAAAAAAA
>VZZY01000710.1:237358-247885 GCA_013400335.1 Eurystomus gularis | reverse complement strand
TTTCCCCGGGCCCCGCTCGCTGCCGCTCCGCTCGGTTCCCCCCCCGGTTGTTCCCGCAGCCGGCACCTGCCCGCAGCCCCCCCGCCGCAGAGAGAGCGTTTTGCAAGGCTCTGCTGGGAGCCGGTGACGGCTTTTGGAGGTTTGCCCCCTCCTGTCTCGTAGTGTGCGAGGTGGTGTGTGGTGGGGAAAAGTAGCAGAGAAACTAGTTTTGTTCGTTATTTCGGTGAAGAGGCGTGCTCGGGTGCAGGGCATCTCCTCCCCAACGCCTGACCCTAACACACGCTGCAAGCAGGTTGAGCATGTCCCAGCGCAGCTACTGAACTTAACACCCTGCCCTTGCACTGAAATCCCTTCCAAAACAAGGGCTTTGATCCCTGGACTGGGATCTTTTGGAGCAAGGCTGGGAGCAAGAGAAGCGTTTGCCTGGCTGCAGTACGTAGGGTCCGTGTCTTTGTTTCACACATCACCTGCGGCAGCTCGCTCCGCAGGCTGGAATCTGCGGAAATCAAGATGGTGTTTAGGAGCTTGTCCTCCCTACAGTGGACGTGGCCTAAGACAAAGAAAACGAGGATGAAGTGTCTGGCTGGGAGCCTTGCAGGAACAAAACCAGCCTTGTAAGGACACCCTGGAGTTTGCCAAGCTCCAGCTCTGATGGCCAGTGCAGGGGTGTCAGCTCCCCAGGCAGGTGTCCGCTGCCGCGACGCTCTCCCGCTGCCCTCGGAAAGCCCGGTGCCAACGCCTGAAATGCTTCACGGAGCCCTGGGCGCCGTGCTGGGAAACTAAGAGCGAAGGCGACTGCTGAATGCAAGGGCTGCAGACCACACAAGGCTTGGGAAACCAGAGCGAAGACCTCGAATTGCAACCCAAGGCCGGAACAGTAACTTCTACAACGCCCGGAGAGCGGGTGCTGGGGATGCTCCTGGGACAAGACAGCGTTAACCAGCAGTCAGGTCTTCTGCCTGGAGCTGCTGAGGGATAGACTGGTCCGAGTGGGTTGGCCACCCTCCTCCAGCGAGCTTCCCTACAACGTCCAGAACATGAAATACAATTCCCTGCTTTCCCCAGCAAAGCCGGCGCCTGCAGTCACTCATAGTTGCTTAAACTTTCCTCCTCCTCCTTGTTTGTTTTGTAAGCTTACAACTCTGACGTTAGCTGCCTTTAAATAGTGAAAATGCCGTGCCTAAAACTAAAGGCACAGAGCACAGGCTTTAGGAGCACACTCCTCGTGTGTCCTGAGCAGCTTCCACCGACTGCCGTCACTGTCACTCACAGTTATTTGCCCGGTTCCCCACACTCCAAACGAGGAAGCCCCACGTTGTTGCAGCAACAAATGCCATGGCCGAACGCAGCTGGTTTTAAAGGCCCCCAGTGTTACATGTGCAGGATACTCAAAACTTACCTGGTGGGGAGAGGGGAAGAAAAGACAAGTGCTTGTGTATATTGAGTCATCTGGTGTGTTGGGCGATCACAGTGTTCGTGAGCTATTCTTGGGTGATTCTGCTCGTTTTTAAGTGGAAGAAAAAGTCCTACACACAGGTGAGTGTCTTATGAATGAAGAATCTGGAAAAAAATCTATAAGAAGGAACGACTGCAATTATTCTTTTTGTTCAGTAGGACAAAGATTGTTAAATCCACAGGGTTTGAAAGCCACAGGCACAAATACTGCCCAGTTTGTGTACCTATATCAGAGGGAAAAACCCCTCATGGGTGAGTGTAAGTGTTGCTAAAACAGGAACAAATCGACCCACCTTGAAGAAGTACGTGCTCACCTACGTGTAAGTGAAGTAAAATAGAGCTGGGACCCACGTTGCTGAGAGATGCTCTGCAGTTTGCTGGGGGGGTAGGTTCGACAAATCTCTGCACAATATCCACAAGATATTAGAGATTACAGCCTGGCCTTGTGGACTCTTACTCAGCCTTTACTCATGCAAACCGACTGATAAAGGCTACAGCCCTACTAGACCCAGTGATCCCAGATCCGCTGGTATGAGTAAGACTTACTCATAGCAGGACGGACTTGCAGGTCAAGCTGTTTAGCGTTTCATGCTGAGGAAGGGGAGAGAACACACATCGCGGCTCTTGTACACCCTTCTTAAAGGCGGAGCAGCTCTGCCCAGAAAGCTCTTCTTGGAATGAAATATTGATTCTAATCTATTCTAGAGCTAATGAGTACTGTCAAAAAGCCGTCTCTCGTCTGCATGGACTTGAGCAGAAGTACTTCTAACCCCAGCAAACAGGGAAGTTGAAGTTACACGAAAAGTTTCTACAAAACCCTTTCCTGTTGCAACAAACCAGGACAAAGAGGGTGAGAGACAGCTGAAAACTTAACCCTCAAGAGGGACTGAGGGTTTGTTTTCCTTCTCTCAATGAATGGTTTTCTACTTCGACGTCGTCCAGCTCCAGAAGTCTCTTACTGCCTCACTACAGAGCTTCCGGACTGAAATATTAGAAGAGCTCTGTGAAATGGTCATAGGCTGAGGAGTTTCCAAGGCAAGATCTGCTACCTGCACAAGAAATAGTATCAAGGGATAAGAAGGGCTCTGGAAAGGCAGAACATTCATATTTCAGACCAGTGTTGGAGCTGTAAGAGAAGGAGCCAGCTAAAAGCAGGATGCTTTCCCTAGACAAATTTCAGCCGGGCCGTATCAGTGAAAAAAGGGGCTTTTGGTCCTTATTTTCTGTTTTCCAGCATCGTTCTCAGCTTTGCCCATCACAGCCGCTCTGTCCCTCGGTCTTGCAGAGATCTGCAAATGCCCCGTGGAAGCAAAGTGGAGAGTTGTATTGCAGACCCAGTCCTTGCCAGCTGGGACCAGAGGCTTTAGCCCCTGCCTTACTGCGTCGGAGATGTTATTAAATTGTTTTTTCTGTCTTGGCGGCGAAACACCCTAATTATCAGATTGCATTAGTCTTCATCTCTTAAAGTGGCCAAATCTGCTTTGGTTCTCAAGGATTTTATTGCCAGCTGAAAATAGCTTAATTGTATTGTACTTGCAAAGAAAACATGGTCTGGTAGAATCAAAGCAGTCGGTTTCCACACGATGAGAAGAAATGCCATAAATAACACGTTGGGCTTAGTTTTTTTTTTTTCTTTTCGGTCTCACCATTTCCATGCATGTAAACTGGCATAAGTTAGTCTTTCTTCTCTAACTATTAAGTCAACTGGAAAATATTCATCAGGAAAAGGTGGTTTCCCCATTCACAGTAACCCCTGGGGTTTAGATATTAACTGGATCTTTATAGGTCTAATGCTGGGATCTCCAAGGAAAAATGAAGCCACACTGGTAATAGAAGGAACGGGTAAATCCAGTGAAAATTCCACAGCGAGACGGTTACATGTTTGATAAGACTTGAGAGAGCAAATAAATATATTTTGTACTTCACAAGCAAATAGGAAATACAGATGTGCAGCCAGAGCCAGTTATATTGGAGAATACCGTGTTTGTTCATCGAAGGGGTGAAATATGACATAGGAAATCGAACTGGTTTATATATCTGAGAATAGGGGAACTCACACAACATTCACAGTTTTTTCTCTCTTTCCCAGATACTTTGTGTCCAAAACCTTTGCTTAAGATTTCAGGCTGTCTTATTTAATCTTATTCTAAAGCCAAATCACCAGCCAGTGACTATACTTTGAAAAAAACTTCCAGTCTTTGCTACTGCAGACGGTGGATGTGGGAAGCAAGGTGAAGAAATCCTGAAATAATGAATTGCAAACACTAATCCGTAGCTAACAGTAACTGCATGTAACCCGCAATCCAACAGCGACCCAAGAAGTTCTGCCAAAGAAAACTTCTTTCCAACACCATATTCCATGTGGCTCGATCCTCAAGGAATTAAGATGCCTAATTTCAAGGGTCTTTAATTTCCAGCTAGACTTGAAGGCCTGACAAAATATGATAAATACCTGCTGGTGAGACGTGAGCTCTCTCAGCCCTCTGCACACGCTTGCCTCTGCAGGAAATACATCTGTTATTTAATGTACACCTTGCACATTCTTTATTTTCTAGAAGCTTTGCTGGAGCAAGGCAGTTGCGTTACCATTTTGCCATCTATTTTCATAATTTAGGAGCGTGGATAATCTTTCAGCAGTGCAGTAACCGTAAGGGACATCCAGCATTGTTTGTTACGTGGCAATATTCTGTATTTTCCCTTGTCCAGCCATCAGCTGTGGCAATTTGTCCTCAAAGCCAAGCAGAGAAGGTATATTTGGATTAATAAGGACACTAGTATAAGTGATAGAACTGACCAAGCATTTACATATTAATATTTTCCTATTAACTTCAGCGCTATCCAATGATCTTCCATAGTTCCCATTCTATGGATCTCTCAAGGGAAAGGGAGTTAATGGTTAATAAAACTTGCCAAAGTGGTGAGAACATGCCCATGGAGCTGACATAGGGAACCTGACAATTCCTGGAAGGAAAAGGGTTAAGAGCCAGCAACTTACACATACAAAACCCTGTGACTACACTTTCATTCTCTTCCTTACAGCTTCGGTTGCTAGTGTTGCTGGCCTGCCAGGTTTTCTAAAACCAGGATAGGCTCACGCTCAGCTGAACAGAACAGGGTAAGAATATCTTGGTGTTTCTCTGGCTTGCAAACCTTTGGTTATGTAACTGTCGTGTGTAAGCAGGAGGGCTCTCAGGGGTGTAGATACTCACAGGGTTTTCGGTGCGTACCCTGCTGTGGGCTGCCACTTGTCAAGTCACCTACTTGCTCAAAAGCCCATGTGGTGCTCAGCCAGCTTTCAACCTTCCACCTGCAGAGTCCACTGTGCTTGGAGACAGTGGCTGGGTCCTCCCCTCAACCTCCTTCCTGACCAGTTTGATGAGTTGAGCCTTCTAAATGGTTGTGAGCCAAGGTGTGAGGATGGGGAGAGCTGCAAGGGGCACAGATGTGTTTCTGGTCTACTTCTCTGCCCCTCACCACCAACCTTCCTGGCACAACAGTGTGGTCAGCAAAAAAAAGGTGGTAACCTACCTCGTGGTGTTCTGTGCAGGATGAGGAAGGGGTAAGACTTGGGTTTCCTCTAATTTCCTGTGGCTGTAGGAGGAGGGATGAAGCAGAGATCTGCTTCGGCCTTGGGCACCATGTGTGTGTGCCAACAGGGGGAAGTGTGGAAAATTTCCAGTGGGAAAGGGTGTGGCAAGAAAGGATAAAGTCAACTGGAATAGAAAGAGCTAGAAACTTTTTGTCTTTTCTAAGCGAACTGAACGCAAAGTCCCTGCCTTTTCTGCAAGTCTCCTACTGACCCAGTTCTACTCCACCCCTTGGTTCACCAAAGTGATGCCAACTGGGCAGCTTCGCTTTCTCAGGTGACGTTTGGTAGTTCCTGAGAGAAGGATGATGTGAAATACACAGGTACATGGTGAAACCTGCTTCCAGCAGCAGAACACCGTGACTCAGAGAACCTCTGTCAGAGCCCTGCGCGGTGCATTGCAATGTGCATATCGCGTTTCTGCTGCTGATCATCTGTTAGTGTTGTACTTTGTTACCTATCAGTGTATCCACTCCAGAGAAAACCGCACGTATGAACTCAGAAGCATTAACAGCGCATAAACTACTGTTCTCCTTACTTTCTTACACTTTTTAGTTTAGTGTATTAGCTTAAAGACAGTGTTTTCTATCAGTTTGCACCAGAACCTAAGAATTTGCCTGGAGTCCATGGCCACAACGTAAATGACAATATCAAAGTTTATTTTCTCTCCTGGAAAGCAAATAAACTTTGCTAAAAACAGAGAGTTAGATCATTGGCCATTGTGGAAGGAAAAACAGATTAGCAAGCAAGCTCAAGTTTCCTGAGGAGCCAGCACTGTGCCTATTTACATCAAATGAGAACTTCCATCTTGCTGGCAGTGGTGCAGACCACTCCCTGGTAGGAGACCGGGTGATTGTACGTGTGTTTGTGCTGGCGGTTTCAAAGCAATGATTGAATGCAGCAATTCCTGCACCGCGTCTGCAGGTGCACCAAAGAAGGTCCTTGAGCTGCTGGAGCTGGTGCCGCGCAGTCCCACCTTGACTGGGAGAACCTCGAGGTCTTTCCTAGCCATCACAGCATCTCCTCTCCCCAGCGCCTGCACTTCCCTGGTCAGGAAGCCAAGCTGAGCAAGGAGAGCCTGGCCGGGAGACACGTCGCCTGGGCAATCAGCAGAGTAGATCGCTGGCACAAAATGGCAGACCAGCCCTGCTCGTAACTCCTGCGTGGCTGGGAAGGAGGCATAAATTAAATTAGCTGGCACCTTCCTAAATTTCCCTCAAAACTGAAATTGAACAGATGAGTAAAACCAAACCAAGCTCCAACTGCTGGTTAAACTTCCTGATATTGTTTTTGACTGATTATTTGGACCGGCCCTCCAAGGCCCACGCTGTAAAACACCTCTGTCATTTGAAAAATCTGTCTTCAGAGAGGAAATAATCTTCGGCAAGTAAATGCCACAGCTTCCTTTCTTCTGCTATCGTGATCTTGCGCTGCCTAGTTGCTTTTCTGATGCCATTTTGTGCCTCCAGGCTAGATTCTGCCTTTCATTTATGCAGCTGCTCAGGGGAAGATGGATTTCTCACCCAGCCTCGGGCATCCGGCATTAAAATTGGAGCCAAACTGCATGTCCTGTCCTCTGTTCTGGCCCGTTCAAGATGCACAGACCAAGGGAAAGGATGGCCACAGAAGGAGGCTCTCCTCTGTTTTGCACTAGGAAATGTTGTCCCTCAGAAGGCAGGAGCCATGCGTTTCGTTGTAATCTCCCTAATACTTCAAAAGTTGGCTTTGATCCTCTGATATTATTTGAGCTAATGCCCAAACCCTATTAAGCAACCTTGTGACAGAGACTGGAGGGGAAAGGATTATGCCATTTCCCATCAAGTATTAAAAAAATCAGTATGGAAAACGGTAAAATGTCAACGCTGCGACAGCCCCACGGTGAGTGTGAGACCCGGTGACATCCCGGACAGCCGGTGGCACCACAGGTCCCAGGATCCCGGCAGTGTCCCGGGGCTCTGCTGGCTCCTCACGGATGCAGATGGGTGCTGCAGGGAGCAGGTTGTCTGGGAGGCTGCCGGGCTCGCTGCCGGACCCTTCCCTGCCTGCAGACCGGCCTGGCACCCGTTGGTGTTTTCTGCAGTTTGTTGCTGACGTAAAGCGATCTGCAGACACATGCTGCTGGTCCATAGCTCACGGAGAAGACAGGCTGGTTACGAGAAGTCCACATTCCTCCTCGGAGGCCTCAGAGCAGAAAACCTTTGTTCAGAGCAGCACTTTGATACATATTTCCCTTTAATCTGAGCACACACTTAACTTGGGAGCCAAAAGCCTACTGAGGCCAGCGGTAACAGGCTCGGGCAGAGGGAACATCCAGCACCCAGGTTCTGATGATCTTGATCTGACAAAGGCCAGAGATCACATGGAGAGACAATCAGTGGCAAAGAGTAAAGAGTGAGAGAGCAAACGAGAGAGACAAAGAGAAAAAGAGAATGAACAGAGGCTCGTCATGTCACTTGTTACAGTACTGGAAGGTGCTTGTGCCCTCTGACAGCAAAGGTGACATAAAAAAAACCTTTGCAGAACAGACCAGAGCAAAGCACAACGGGCCAGCTTTGTTCGTCTTTCCTGATGGGGTGACTCCAGTGCCCAGGCTCGGGTGCCAGCAACGCCAAGCATTTCCGGGTCATTGCTTAGAAAAACAAACCGAAACAATCCTCCAAGTTTACAGGAGTTAGAAATCACCAACCAGCTCATCTTGCCTTCATCACCCTCTGTGATGCTGGTCACCAGACCCTGCAGGTGAAGCCAGGATGGGGGGCACAACGAAGGTGAGCATACTTGAAAGCACAAGTGACTGCTGCGGAGAGCTGTTTGCTTTGCATTATTCACACTCTTCAAGTTCTGGCAAATTGCTTTTCCTCTGACCACACTTCACTGTAATTTTTTCAAGCTGAACTGGTTTGGATAGAATAAGTGTCTGTTCTGAATCTTCATTAGAAACGTCAATTGACTTTGAGTCTTTTTGGAAGGTCCAGAAAGAAACAGAAAACTTTCAAGCATCTTTGTGCTTTTGGTGTCTGGAAGTGGCTTCTCTCACAGGAGAGAAAAGAAAAGAACGGATCTATTGGAGTAATTTAATCTGTATAAGGTAATTTACGACAAGGCAACATCCAGTACTCGGTGCTTTGCTTTTCCAGCACACAAGGATCCTTGACCTCGCTCTTTGCTAGCCTCGGTGGTGTGTCAGCTAACTCTTGTGAGAAGCAGCCTCCCTAAGGAGCAAATCTGCAAGTCAAAGTCATGACTGACTTTGCTCAAAACAGGCCCCAGAAGACGGGATCAGCGGTACGTATCTCCTCCCTTCCTATGGTGAGGCTGTTCCAGCGCTTTCATCATCTCAGGTAAAATTAGCACTATGGTAATTACCCTGGGCCAAAAATACTGCTGGTGAAAGTGCACATATTTCAGAGGGATGAAACCGGAGATGGACTTGGCCAGCACCATCCCCTTTTCTTAGGGTTAATGTAAGAAAAGTGACGGAAGCTATTTCAGTCCCACATCCACACGTGCGGCCATACCCTCACAGGTGACGTGTCCACGCTGCCGTGATTTTCCCAGCTAGAGCTTCGCTCCCGACTTCCTGAGGATTGGCAAGGCTAGCCTAAGGTTTTCCAAGTTGTCCCTCCACACCTTTGGTACGTATCAAAGGAGGTCTGTGGGTTTTGGTCTTCGTGCTATCAGCCACAGGTTTGCTGAAGGGTGTTGGGCTGGTGGCGTGTAAAGGCGAGCAGGGCTGATGTTTTGTGTGATGGTGAAGAGCTATCTTTGATGGCTTTACCTGGTGCTTCTTCAAAAAGAAGGATAAAATGGGAGCAAGGGGAAAGAAGCCCAGTGAGGCAAAGCGTTGTGGGGGCTCTGACAGAGGAGTTGCCACCTCAGGAGCGGCATTCTGCTGTACCCTCTCACACGGAACAAATGGCAAAGGAAAGGTGGATTCCTTGCCTATGGAAAAAGTGATCACTGAAGAGAAGAGGTTTTAATCAGTATATGCAGGGAGTTATTCCAAGAACTGCAATAAGTACTTACCAAATTTTGTTTCCCAGCTCACATCCTACCACAGGTCACTCTGGAAATTGTCCCATTGAAATTGGTGGGGTCACATTTACTTAACATGAGTAAGGCCCTTGACCTGGGCGGGCAAGGAAGGTTTCCCCTTGGCTACACTCACCAGGGTCTTTTTTGATTTCCACTCGGAGATCTGAAAAGAGACCTACCCATTTATGCCTAATTCCTCTTTTTCCTGCTCCAGTTAGGGCATGGCTATCACAATGAAGCGTTTATCAGTCAAAATTTGTGCTCAAACCACCCAATACAGACATTTCACCCAGGCGCAGTACAAAGCGGTGGCTTTGGGACAGTCTCCTCTCTCCTGCCGTTCTGTACAACGGTCACACAAAGGCCGTCAGCTCCTCTTGGCACCTGAACCGAGCAGGAATTGTGCCGAATGAACATCAGGCCAAAAATAGTCCCTCCCCCGTCAGGCAAGTCTGAGAGACACCCTCTGATCAAAGATGGGGAAACATGAGGAGCAAAGACGATGCCCAGTAGTCGCAGCAGACCAGCTGCCTGACAGTTGTGGAGCTTCCTACACACGCCGCTGCGAAGGAGAGTCTGAAGAAAAGGATGTGAAGAAGGACGATGATGTAGATGGTTCAGCAGATGTTCCATTGGAGCTACTCCCGTGCGTGAGAGAACGCACGAAGCTGTTCAATGGAAAATGTGCATTCAGAAGTGGACATGGCACTGAATATGAGATAATTATTAAGGCATTTCTATTTTGGAGCCCTTCTGTGTGTAGTTTCACATAATCGACGTTAGCGTTGCCGTTCTCCACGCACACATGTTCCCTGGCCCAAACAAACAAGCAGCTCTTTGCTTCTTGTCACTGATACCTCTTGAAGTAAGTCTCTTTGGCCACAAATAGATCATTGCCCTATTTGAAAAGTTCCTAGTGGAGAGGAGCCAGGTCTGACTGGCTATATATACCTAAGCTGGCAAACCAAGCCACCTCTCGGCTTTTGCTTCTATATATAAAGCAGAACGATATAGAATAAATCGGCTGGGCGGAGAACACGTCGAATCAATTTTTTTTTTAATGGCAAAATCGTTTTCTTTCTGATTTGGGTTATTTCACTAAGAGGGAGAAGGCAGCTCTAGGAAGCGCCGGTCCCAAGGTTGCCGAGGATGGTCAGGCAACGGCAGGAATCTGCTGACAGCAGGTTCTCCGCTCCTTGCCCTGCTTAGAACCCGGCCGGGGCATCACCGGCGGGGACAGCACGCTGCCTCCCGAGCCGCTCCGGTTGTGCCCCGCGGCAAAGCGGACCCCTGAAGGGGAAAACGGCGATGGGGGGAGGCTGAGCAGAGGGGAGGGGGTCGCTCGGATTTACGGCGCTCTGCTGGGAGCAGATGCTCTGGGGCGGCCGCTCGTTCCCCGCAGCCGGGCGAGCGCCGCGGCCAGCGGGGGAGGGAAGGGGGGGGCGCGGCGG
>VZZY01000710.1:99246-236811 GCA_013400335.1 Eurystomus gularis | reverse complement strand
GCTTGCGGGCGGGAGCTGGGGCTCTAGGGCTGGAGCTGAGGCTGCGAGGCTGGAGCTGGGGCAGTGGGGCTGAAGCTGGGGCTGGATCTGGGGCTGCGGGGCTGGATCTGGGGCTGTGACGCTGAAGCTGGGGCTGGAGCTGGGCCTGTGCTGCGGGGCTGGGATTTGCTTTCAGAGTGCGGGTGAGGTGCTGGTGAGTGCCTGGAGAATCCTCGCTACCGTTTGCACGTGGCTGATGGCATCTGGGGTTGGGTTTGTGCTGGGACCTGAAAGATGCAGGGCTTTGGGGACGCACACCTGGGTAGGAAGTGCATGGGCATGTTGTGCAATGGAAGGAAACTTTGTGTGGTGGAGCACGAAGCGAACATCGCCGGGCTGGTGGCAATGGCACAGCTTCCGAAAATGCAAGTGTTCCAGGGAGCAACATGAACCCCACGTGGAATTACCCAACTTCACACTGGTTTTGCGTGGTTTATCTGATTTCCCCATCATCTCCTCAGCCACGGCGACTGACCCCAAGAAAAGAAGTAGCTCCTCTGTTGTGATTTTAAGCCCCACGAAAACATTGATCCGCATTTTCCGGCCCAGGCTAAAACTAACTGTTCCTTGCTTCATTCTTGCTTCATTTCTGTCACTCTTCCTCTTGTCTGCTTGGAAGTCAGATGCTTCCCCAAATGGGCCTCTTAGGCCCACCACAGAGACACCAACTCTTTTCTGTTTGCAGGTCCCCAGCTCAAAACCAGCAAAGACTTCAGAGCTTAAAAAAAACCCCAACAAACCTTACAAGCCATTTTTTTCTTCTCACACAAACACTTCTGATACCCTGGAAGGTACCTGCTATTTCCCAAAGTCAGGGTGACTGTCGTCATGGTGCCTCAGACAGGCGGCTGAAGTCAGACCTCCTGCACAGCGCGTAAGAAACAAGGGATAAACAAAGGGATATATATTATGTCCCACATCTGAAAACCAACTTCACAGAAAATATGCACTAAATGATACATGATAATGGGGAAGGAAATGCCAGCTGCCTTAATGGACGGGGGTAGGCAAAGCTGGAAAAATAAATTACATAATAATCTCTTCTTATATTCCCTTTGACATAAACTAATCCTGACCCAGAACAATAGTGCTGCTTTCCAAGAGAAAATAACCGAGGTGCAGCTATAATCACGATACAGGAGGCCAACGCGAAGTGGTTTGTGTTTGCTGTTAAAATTTTGCTTCATCTGGTAAATTTTGTGGAAAAGACGGGAACAGGGTGAGCACTTCCAGCTGAGGCGGGAAGAAACGCCAACCGCTGCCTCTTGGTGGCTGGGAAGAAGCTGCTGAACTTCACCCCAGTGTCTTGGCTTTCTGAAGACCCAAGGAGCACGTGTGACGCTCTGGGAGAGCAGGAGGGTACTTGTGCTCCCTTCAGACCCAGCCCAAGAACGGCCCGGAATGCAGCCAGACACTTACTTCTGGCCTCTTGGGCACTTCTATCCATTCCTTAGGGATGACTCCAGCGCTAGGTCTGCGTGTCTGCTGTGAGGACACCTTTGGTTGGGTTTCTCAGAAGCTTGCTTGCTTTTGCACTGCGATGGGGCTGAATGGAAATCCTTGCAAAACATCCTCAACTAGAAAGAGCAGATGGGTGAGGAAGCTTCTCCCTCCTACTCACCCAAAGCTGCAGTACAGCCGTGTAACGAGAGAGTGTTTCCTAGATCCTCTTTTAGGCAAAAGCCTAAAAGCTGACTCAACCAGGAGCGCAGTCAAGCCCTTCCTGAATGATAGTTATGGAAGGAGTCTGTACATCTTGTGTGGTTGTGTATCCCCTCTACAGCTCTGTCCATACTTGTCTTGTCTGCCTGGAGCTACCAAGGATCCTTCATCAGGTGAGGAGGAGGTTGCAGGCTAGGTAGGCAAGCTCTGGATGCAACTGCCATGCAGGAGCAACCGTGTGTGCGTCTGCGAGCGGGGCTTTGTTCAGCTCATGCCTCCAAACCAACGGAGTTCATGCTAAGAAGCTTCCACAGAACGTATTTCTAACTTTGTGGGTTTGTTTGTGATTTGGCATCTTTTAAAGTCAAAAGACTGCTCTGCATCTTATAAATCTTTCCATGACCTCCTAGTGCGTAAGATACGGAAGCTCAAAGCTGTGGCCGAAGTACAATGTGCTCTCACAAGGTGTGTGGCAGAGGCACGGTCTTTATTTCTGTGTCTTTATTCATAAAAATGCAATGCATGCTTTACTAGACATTATTATACATCGTTTTTATACCCTGATAAATACAATTCGAACATCAAACGGAGAAAGCCAGAAAAAGTCAGACCGGTTGAGACCAGTGCTTCAACCAGGATCCCGTCTCCAGCACTGGCTGGTATCAGATGCTGTAGATAAAAGTAGAAGAAACTGTAGAGTGGCCTGTTATGAATTAACGTGCCCAGGAGAGAAGTTTCTTCCTGACCCTCATCAGTTAGTGGTTGACTTACATGCCAAAGCATACATTGCTCTACAAGCTCACGTATTTCTATCTATCTCTACCAAGAAGCATGTGACAAAATGCTCGGTCAGACTCTCGGTACTTTCACTTCAGGGAAAGTCGTTTCGAGGAAAGGTTTTTTTTTTCCTCTGCAAGAGGCTCACGCAGTCCGTAACTGGGAGAGGGAAGGGCCGCTGAGGTTCGCAGCTTAGCAGGGGAAACTGCTTTTGCAAACAGCGCCTGAAATCTGCACCTTCTGTAGATACTCTGGGGATTTCAGTTAGGTATCTCAGTAGTATCTCATCTCTCTTAGTAGCGATGTGATTAAGCAAAGACTCACACGTGTGTGAGTACTCGTAAAGTGAAAAGTTAAGCAGATTCCACGTTAGACATTCCCTTGTTCTGAAAAATCACAGGATCGCAGAAAAACAAGGTTGGAAAGGTCAAGGCCAGGTTGACCAGCCTGTATGGCTCCTGAGAGCTGTTTTCTCCAGCAGGTTCCTGAGAGCCACCACCACTGAGATTACACCCCCGAGATCTGGCAGTGCTTCGCCTGCTTCACGACAGTGTTTCCTAATTAACTCCAAGCTCTGGCTTCAGCGGCAGTCCATGTTTTCCACCAGATAGAGGCAACAGATTGTCCTTCTCTCTTGAACTGCCATTGTTGTGTTTGAGAACTGTTTCTTTGTTTCCTAACCCCCTTTTTTGGACTGAAACATCTGAAGTTATCTCCCCCCTTCCTCATTTCCATGTTTTCCAGATCTCTGGATTCTCTTTGGCTTGCTCCATGTCTCTCCCAAAGCGCAGTGCCCAACATCAAATCAAGCAGCCCAGCCAGGATCTTTCAAAGACAGAGGAGGGGGGAAGGATTACTTCACATCTTGAAGGTTATATTCTATTTTATACAATCCGGATGGAGTTTCTTCCAACACCACATAAGTACTGAGACTCTTACACATTTTCCTACATTCCTTTCCATTTTTTTTTTAGCCTATTTCCCCATTGCCTGCCAGTGCTCAAATCCAGGATACAAGAAGATGTTTTCTCCTGCAGTTACAGATGGATCCTGCTGATGATTCAGCAGATAAAATAGGCTAATTAATGAGCTTTGGAATAACCACCTCCCCCCAGGCTTGTTAATATGCTTTGTTTTACCAAAAGGGATCACATATATCCAAAGACAAGTGCTAGCAAAAGAGAAATGCAAGATACCTTAAAATAATGCAGCAATACTACTACAGGGAGTAAATTTTGGGAAACACAAAAGATTCAACGTGCTCTTTTTCTTCATTGAACGTGATGAGCTCATAAAAACTTGCAGTTAGTCAGAATGATGTGAATGACTCGTCAGACCTAATTTTAGCAGCCTGAAGTTCGCCAGCATTTCCGCAACAGGCAGCTCATCTCCTTCAGCAAGGAATGAGGAGGGATGAACATTTCCAGGGTAAACACGTCCCAGTGCCTTCAGCTCCCTAAAAAGCCAGGGTAAGACTGGATGAACTCCTCCGTGGAGAAAGAACAGTCCAGGAACCACGGGGAGCCTCCTGTGTAGGCAAACACTTAATTTCTTGGTGGCTGAGGTCAGGTGAGATAAATCCCATTGTAGGCAAGCACAAATTCCGAGATAATTATTTTTATGTTAGCATGATAATGAAACACAATGCAAATTAACCGTAATCATCAGGGGGGAAAAAAAGCATGATGAGATATTGCTTATTGAATAATTACAGAGATGTGCAGAACATGGAACTTCCATGTCACAGGCAGCTTTGGAACACTGGCATTTTCCTTCTTTCCAAACTGAGCTGACGTCAGAGTACGTTGAAATTCTCTGTGAAGGATCATTTTTACACAGTTCTTTCAGATGAATAAAAATATTTCATTTTGACAAAATAGCACTGCTTGGTCTCCAGATTGATCTTTGTCTTTTTAAAGAAGGATAATACACTAAAGAGAAAAGCAAGGCTGACATCATTCTGAAATGAAAGACATTTCGATTTAGAATTATTGCACAGCTAAAAAACATCATCTGAGGCTCAACCTGATTTTGCCGATTTGGATTTCAAAGTTGAGGTCCCGATTTTTGAACGGCGCACAGGAGCCAGTCTGGCCAGCTCACGTAGCCATCAGAGCCACGCACCAACAGCTTCCTGCAGCCCCAAGGCAGCTGCCATACCGCGGACCTCAGGCTGCTGAGGGACTGGCGCTTCTGGGAATGGCTCTTGAGTAGGAAATGGGAAAAGCTCTCTGGGATCCTACTGCGGATCTCACAGGACTAGGCAGGGGGTAAGCAGGTCTCCAGAGCTACCCAGTAACAGTGGTCAGTTCTTCTTGTCAGCTGACTCCCTCCTACAAAGAGGAGCCCCACAGACTCACCAGCGCAACCCCAGCATGAGGGCTTCATCTGAACTGCTAGAGAGGTGCAATTGCACTGAAAGCAGCACCATCATTTGTTGGGATGGTGGAGGAGTTGCGGAGTCTCCTAGAGAGACTGGGAACAGCCTTTCCAAAGAAATCAGGCAGCTTTGAAAAAATCTGACCTAGAGGGCACGCTACATTGCTTGTGTTCCTTGCCTAGATCATTATCTACCTCTGGGTATGTCCAACATTGGTCCCTGCAGGGTAGTAAAGTTTACACTGAGTTTGCTCAAGTGCAGTAGCTGTCTGAACCCAGACGTAAGCAGTTTTCTCGTGCCAGAGCTAATCGGTTGCTGATACCCACGCTCACCAGCGGGAAGCTCCTTCACGCAGCTCAGCAGCGTGTTACAATGTGGGCATGGTGTCAGCCGGGTTTCTGATAGAAATACTTGTGCGTATGAGTTCATTGTTTGTATTTTAAAAGCTGCGATGGAGGAATTTCTTGGAAGTGATGTTAATTGCAGTAAAAAGCTAGATTTGGGACTCTATTGATAGCCTACTTAAAGTCACAGCTGCTTTCTTATAAGAAGCTTCTCCAGAAGGCTGATTGACAGCTGTCACTGCGTCTTCTGGGTCTTTACAACTGGTGATGAGGGCAACTGCACTAAATGACTTTTGGTTAGTACTAAATGACTTCACCTCCAGCGCAGATGTCTCCGCTTCTTTTTCCCGTGTCTTCTCGGTTCGATTCCATTCTTGCTCCTTCCGATCCAGCTGCATGGCACTGCAGTGAGGAGCATAGACTTCTGTGGTTTCTTCAAACTGTAGGCAATCCACCTTATAGTATTTTTTCTTTACATGTAAGACATCGTTAAACCTATGGCCCCAAAGGATCTCTCTGGGGACATAGGAGCTTCTTGACTGGTGTGACGTTCCTGTTGAATCACCCGTGTAGACAAACGTGACCAAGATTTCAAAGTTGTCCTTGGCCAGAGCTTTCCGGTCTAGACCATACAAGGGGCTCTCACTATCAATTTCATGTACGACTGTCACTGGCGTAACAAGTATGATCTGGTCATTTAGCAACTTCAAGTCCTTGTATTCCATTGTCATCCTCCCCTCCTTGTCTTCCTTGTAGCGCAGAAGCTGAGCTCGTACAGAGCCCTCAACCATGTGATTTGGCCGGAAATCACCAATGCGCCACATGAGGCAAAATTTATCATCCCTTAAACCGACTACGGCGTAGTAGCTGAAACGAATGGTTTGAGCTCTTTTTCGAGCCGTGGCCATTTTGGCCAAGGCTGCTCCGATTATGAAGGTGTCAATAATGCAGCTTAGTACTGACTGTAGGATAACCATGAGGATGGCAACGGAGCACTCTTCGGTAACACAGCGGTAACCATAACCGATGGTCGTCTGGGTTTCAAGGGAGAACAGGAACGCTCCTGTGAAGCTATGGACATTTGCAACACAGGGGGTTATTTCTTCATCATTGAGTAAGTCTCCGTGTTGGATTGCTATCAGCCAGAAGACTAGTCCAAAGAACAACCATGAAAGAACGTACGACAGTGAGAATATCACAAACATATGGCGCCATTTGATGTCCACCAGTGTGGTGAATATGTCCACTACGTAGCTCTCCCATTCCCCAAAGATGTGTTTGAAGTACACATTGCAGCTGCCATCCTTGTGGAGAAATCGCTTCTGCAGTCTTTTCATCCCCATTTCAGGGCTTTCTTGACAAGTGCCTCGGTAACTGATCTTATTTCCCTGTATGTTTACAGGCCTATAGCGACCGCTCTGCTCAGTCATCTTTCTCATCTCTGCCTTGTGGCATCAGTTTACAGAACACACTTGTGGTCCCAGGGGCTATTTGTTTTCTTTGTTCATTGGAAATCTATGAAATAAAAGAAAAAGTTTATTTTTGTTGTAATTTCCTACGCCAGAACTGTGTGACACCAAATCTAAACACATTCACTCTGTGGCCACCACGAGCCATTTTCTGAAGAGCATAGACTCTGACATTCATTACACAACATAGTTCAACAACTTAGGCCTGGTAATATGAGGCAGCTGCAAATTCAACTCATTAGAAATGTCCATATCAACCCTAAAATTTGGTATGTAGATGAACACAGAAATCAAAACCCCTTGTGATGACCCCACTGTGAGTATCTCTCATGTTCTGGTGAAGTAACGCTCAGATCAGGACGGGCTCTCATGAACAGTCAGAGGAATGGCATGAACCCTCTGAAAGTTCGCCAGATATTTGAGGTAGTTAATTGTTTGTTTGTTTTCCTCCAATAGAAGAAATGCTTACGAAAAAACCCTCGTTTAGACATAAGGCTTCAGTAGCACGGGCAGGCAAGTTCAGTGCTAATGTGTTTTGACCAGAAGATGTATCAAACACACAATCATTCATCATCATTTGCATTTCAGTGTTGCCCAGAAAAACCTGGTCATGGAGTTGAACTTTACTGGGCGAGCGCTACAGAGAAATATTTGTCCACTTTGTAGAAAGTATTTACATTTCAAATGAACAAGAAACCTCTCTGAGGTCCTGGAAACCCTCTCAAATTATTCCTTTAAACAAACAAAAAATAATCAATCCGTCTGCCAAAAGGTATTTAAATTCTTACTAATGAGTTTGAAACAAACACGCAGTACGTTAATAAAATCTGTGGATGACACAAATTTAGGAAGCGATGCGAATCTGGAGATTCCTCTGACGGATCAGAGAAAAACGAGATGTCTTTGCAGATTGCTACCAGATGACCTTGAGCAGAAGGAAGCGCCGGGCTATACGTTTAGCGACTAATAGCAAGAACTGATGTTAGAAACGGAGACCTCATCAACTGGACTCCAATAAAAAGGGAAGGACTCAGCTGAAGTAATCCGTTGCAGGATGCTTAGGAATTACTTGTAGGACACGGCACCGAAAAAGGCAAATGCCTTTTCCTGCAGCTCTCCAGCTCGTTCTCCCGTAATCCAACCGCCAACACCCAACCCACCGCCCCGTCAGGAGCCGCAGGGTCCACGGCTCCAACAGTTCAGCGTTTTTGCCAAATGTCATGCTTCTAACTGATACTTCTGAAGAAAAAGAGTGAATATTTTTGAGGAAAAACTGTCCTTATTCTTCAAAAAATGGTACATTTTTCAATGGCGAAATGAGAGGTACTTCTCCCGTTTTTAAGCTGGTTTCAGCTGACAGAAGTTCAGATGCAGGTTTACAATGAAGCCAATGTATTCGTGGAAAATGAATTTCTACACGAGTTTCCTAGTGGCAGTGTTTTTCCTCAGCTCTTCATTCACTTTGCCTGAGTATTAATGACTGCACGCTCTTCAAGGCAGAGGAGAGTCAGGTCCATAGAGTGTAATATATATTGGATGGACTAGATTAACAGACCGAGAACTCTCCTCTCATCCAAGGAGCAATGACAAGCATGCAGAGACACTATTCCAAAAACACTTAAAAGCCAAACATAGTTTCCATTTCTTTTTTCTTTTTTTTTTTTCTTTTTTTTTTTTTTTCTTGCAGTACAGAAATGAATGTGACATATGGTGTCGTAGCCTCAGAATGTGGCCTTCATTAAAAAACACAACATTAATGTTTCCAAAAATACTTCTTGGAATACAGTCTTTGGAAATATTCATATGACTTGCTTCACTCATAGCTTTAAACAAACAGCATAGCCTAGTCTATTGAAGACTCCTGACCTAACATTTTATAAGTCATATTTAACAACAAACAAAAACTGGAAACCGTTATGTTTTAAGAACCTCATAACGTGAGGTGTGAAAATGAAGCAAATAGTAATCAGGAGCCAATATAATCTTAAATAAAAAACATACTTAGGCTTATACTGTTTTTTCTTACGCACTGATTCAAACTACAGTGCCTTGAAAATACTCACAAACATCCTGAGACTCCGAAAGGGACTGAACAGCTCAGGAATCCAAGAGCTGATGCCACTCTCTGCTGCTGCCACCAGCAAATGATCAGCTTTCAAAAATGGTGTTTTGCTGGCACCCTCTTTAGATTTTGTTGGTGCTGGCAAGAATCGTGGACTGTCATACGTGCAACTATGTGGCAAAGTCCACTCTGATTTTACGGCAGTCTGTGACACGCAGGAGGTAACTTGGACTGTGAGGCATCTCGCCTCAGGAACTCTGACTACTTAGGGTCTCTACCAGAGGTTGTAGTAATACATATGCGCTCATGGGTGCCTGTGATGGGGTTCTGACCGGTATAAACAAAGCCACGTAGAGATACTAGACTGGAGTTTGCAAAACAATCAAAAGTATGTCTGTGCTACGACAGGGAACGTGATGTAGAGCTTCCTAACCCAGAACCACATACTCAAGCCCTGAAGTTGGATGGAGTAAAAAGAATCAGTGCAGAGCACCACTACCAGACGTATGTTGCTCTGAGGAGCTGAGTTAATCTTTCTCCGTCGTGTTGAAAGTTGGATTGCTCGGAGCCATTTGGCATTGCAGAGTGGAGACGTGCCCCAGATGACCTAAAAATCCCAAGTGTGCTTGAAAGTCTTAGGAAATAGGCTCTTCAGCCACTCAAAAACATCTACAAATGTTGCCCGGTATTTTGGGTGCACTTAAAGGTAAGGCAAAGCTGAACTTTTCAGGCTACCTCTTCAAGTCTCTCGAGTGCGATAATAATCACGCATCACAATTAAGAACTCTTTTACGTTGTCTGATGTTGCTCAGAACATTTAAGTCTAAGAAAACATCCTTCGGTGTTTCGGAATTATGTAAGTCTGTGTTCCGATCTGTACTTCATTGATGGGGACACTTCGAAACAGGCACGTGATTTTCCGATTCCAAATGAGAAGCAGCGAGGCCGCGCTGCCAGATGTTCATCGCTCGCTCTACTGAGACACGCTGCCTTTTGCACAATGGTCTGAAGACTATTATTATTATTATTATTGTTGTTGTTATTACCAAATTTTAAAGAGGAGAAGACCACAGACTTACAACCCGACCTAGGAGCTTAAATCTTGCAGCCATTTCAAAAATCCGATTTTTTCAAAATGGAAATATTTTACCCTAAGAAAGCCATACGAATTACATTAAAGGTCCTGCTACCTGGTAAAGATTAACAGAGGGGGTGGGGGAGGATTTAAAAACATTCTCTGCTCACTAAAGCTCGTGGATCGGTTGCTGCAAATGATTCTCAGATGTTGCCAGGAAGCGTTTTCACCTTCCTCTAACACTAACACATAAACCCTCACCCTTTTTTGTCTTGCTTTTGCTTTCTGTGGGGTTTTTTTCCTTTTATTTCTGGCTGTGTTTGTACACATCAGGAGCCTTCTCTTGCACACTGTTCTGGTGTCCAGAGGAGGAAGTCTGCTGAAATTAGCAGTATGTTTGCTAGCTGTTTTTATAAACGTATTTTCAAGTCCAAATAAAAACTTACCAGAGATCAAAACAGAGCAGTGAAGCCAGGCAGGAGAGCAGGAAGGCAGAAATAGAGAAATCTCAAAGATTTCATTAGGGTAAATGGCAGAGAGGATCCAGTTCTTCTAAAGAATATATATATCAGACTCAGAGCTCAGAAAATGAGCATATTATCCCAAATCATTCATTATCCAAGCCAAGGCTAGGATTTTACTGTGTTGGATACTCAGACATGCTCAGGGAGATTCAGAACTGCTCTAGAGACCTGTATTCGTGGGGTTTGTGCCTTGATAACCCCCCCAAACTGGTATCTTTGAAAATTCCACTCCAGTTAGATATGGGAGAAAAGGAACTAAGTGCCTGTATTTCAAAGGTCATAAAGCAGTGCAGTGACAGATACAGGACCAAACCCAGCACCTCCTTATACACAGTCAGGAGCTACCACAAAGCAAACACCAGCAAAAGCAGCTTTTTAATCATATTCAGCATTTTCATCTAGTTCCTCACGAATAGAGCAGCTGTACCAGAACTTGAACTCTTGATTTTCCTCAGCTCGCTCAGAACAACAGTACCTTAAAAGCCTTAAGCACTGAGTTTAGCCTTTTAAAGACTTCCACTAAATGTAATCGTTAATTTAATCTTGTATTTTGAGTTTAGGGTTCAGAGTTTTATGAGGATAATCCCTATATTGCACCTTAACCTGACACCTAACAAGTTGCTGCTACACCCATTTTATGACACTGTTTTTCCATTATGTAAACAAGCAGGGGTGAATTTTTTTTCAGTGACAACTTCAGTCAACAGCCTGTTTGTAAAACATTAAGCAAAACAATGTGAAGATGTTGGTTCCAGAATAATTCTGCCCTGAGATTAAATCAAAAAGAAAACAACTCGAAAGCTCCACGTGAAGTTGGGTCCTCTCCCTCTAACCCCACACGCGTGGAAGTGGATCTCACTCTCTAGCATCAGTTTAGCCATCACCTCGGTCTCCTGCTTCATTGTGGAAATGGTCTGAAAGGTTTCCAGTTTTAGTCACTGCTGTCTAACCCTGGGAGACTCAGAGACCAGAAATGCGAAAGCTTTTGAGGTGCTTTGGAACTGATTCAAATACTTGTTCCTTTAAAAAAAACCCCACCATCCACCAAATCTAAATAAATCTATTATGGAACAGCATTGAGACTCTTCCTTCCTTCTTTCTTTCCTTCCTTCCTTTCACTCTTTGCAAAAAGATCTAAGTTCTCCTAATACTTACAGCTCGTCTTTCTGCTCCTGCTTTCAGCGCAGGGCTGGCACACATCAAGGTTCACCGTTTGGGTAGCTCCTACCCTGCGCACCAGCTGGCTGTCCCACCGAGGTGTTTGCCATCAGTCCCCAACAAGTACGCTTCAGGACACACCAGACTGTGCTGGTGACCCTGCTGCCTGCTTGGCTTGTAAGCCTGACTACCCTTAGCCCACAGGAGACACTTATGGTGTGAAAGCTTTCACTCCCCTCCTCTGGCAGAGCAAAACAGCGTCATGATGTTCACAATTTCAGAAAGTGTCTGATATACTTGGCCTCCAGCACGTCAGTTCTGAGACCTTGATAAGCACAACTGATCAAGGTTGTGGTTTTTTCTGTATTTAATGCTCTTCATCTCAGCTCAGATCCCTGCAAATGGCTAAAGGGCATCTCTCCAAGGGGAAGGAGAAAGCAAAAGGCCCTAAACTGAACCCAGAGCCAGACCTCTAGGGATCAAGGAGGTAGAGGAGGGGTTCCCACCACAGAGCATCACCCCGAGCTCCTGCAGATAGGAACGTGCGTTGGTGCTGATGTTACTAGAGTGGAGCACACCCCAGCCAGAGCTGCTGCCACGAACTTTCTTACACCCATAGTAATGTCTTTGAAGCCACTGAAGTGAAGTTTTTAATTGGCTCATCTCTCCCTAGAAAAGTTTCGTCGTTCACATTACTTCAGCACAGATGACAAGTGCAGCAGAGGCTGGTGGGGCTCCAGTTCACCAACTGGCAGCAGGTTCCACCAACACCACCTCACCAGTAACACCTTTCCCTGCCATCCTTTTCTGTACAGAGGCCTTTCAACAGCAGGAGAGAAGATTGCCAAAAGAGACACAAAAGAAAACTTTGAAGAGGCTAAGCTCAGAGCTGGAGAAAAAGGATTATTTCCTAGACTTCATATTCAATACATCCCTATGGAGACAAGACCTGAAGTATCAATATAAAAGTGTTTACTAAACATTTTTAAAGACAGACGTAAATAGCACAGAGCAGCACAGACCTTTGCACAGACTTTATAGCCATGCAAGGGTGCAGAAATCTACACTGGAACAAGTCACAGTAACAGATAGACTGACATTTCACTCATCTAAGCAAAACCAGATCTTCCTTAAAACAAAACCAAAAAAAAGAAAGAGAGACATTTGGCCCCTTAAGTTTGAGAAGACAGACTCTCAAAGTTGCTCCTTGCTGAAGGCTGGTTGCTGGTTTCAGAGCCACAGGACGGGTGAGAAGTGAAGCATCCCCCTGCTTACCACCCAGAGCAGCTCCCCAAATCTGTAGGAAGCTGAGAATGTCTGTTTTAATTTACTCACAGTGTACGCACTGCTTGGCTTTAGCCAGGAACAAGCCGTGGAAACACTGAAATACCGTAAGAAATGGAAGGTGCTGGCAACCTGAAACTCTTGCCTTTGGGCCTCTCTGCCATTCTTTGTCCTGGACCATCTGGCAGGGGGGGAACCTAAAACTGTTGACTCTCAGGGCTCTCTTCCTCCTTTTCACCCTCACTCTCAGCAGCTCCTGTAGCAAGGTGATGAGACACAGCGTGCACTTGACAGCCCGACACCCATATCAGCCTCCCTCGTGCCGATGTGGGTGGGCACACGTGGCTCGCAGGACGGGTGCTGGGGCTGAGCTGGATGGACCAGGGCTGCCTTGAGAAGGAAACAAAGTGGAGAGGAGGATCTAAGCCAAGCCTCCAAGGTGACCCTGCTGTGCATGTAGCGCAGCCCAGGCCTGCAATAGGACAGCTGGATCCACACAGGGTCACTGTCACCTCCACCTGCCTGGAAATTCCTCCTTCTGGTTCTCTTCCCATCAGCTATGAGCCACTTGCATTTTAGTATTGAGCTGACAGGACCAATGAGTCGCTCTGGTCAAGCCCCTATAGCCTCAGTCCTTAAAAACAGTATAGATGGTACGCATCCTAGATGTGAAAATCGCCCAGACACGCAGATATGGAGCAGCTGAAAAGATCTATTTGACATCCAGCTTCCTAAGAGCCTTAGGAAATCAGTAGCCAACCTGTTCCTTACTTCAGCATCCAGAATCCCCTGGGCTTTAATGCGAGTTAGCTGGGAGGCAATGGAACGCAAGTGTGAGTGCGAACTGCCATTTCCTCCTCCCTCCTCCCCTGGCACACTGATGTCTGTGCCGACACACAGGGAAGGTTAATACCAATAGTTCTGAGGATTGGACTCGATGATCTTAAAGGTCTTTTCCAATCTAGGCATTTCTGTGATTCTATGTGTGCAGTGGGATTTCTCCGCACGTTGAACCTTATGGATCACATCCAGCCTACAGAAGCACAGAGAAATTCTTCGAGGAACTTTTCCACCAGATCTTCTTGGCAGGGAACAGTAGAACGGTTTGTTGCAGCTCTTAATAGACATGATGTAATATAATAACATATTCAACAATAGGTAAAGTGGCAGGTCATGAACCATGACAGAATCAGATTAGATAATGCTGACCACTTTCATTTAGCGGAGCCAACACCCTCAGCTCTGCTATTTGCCGCAGCTCAGGGCTCTTAGAGCTCTTCTCAAAACAACAGGTTATTAATAATGTAGGATTTTGGGGGTAGGCAGGAGCTGATATTCTAAAGGGTTCTTCCAGTCTCAGGGGCCGTTTCCTTTACGTCACGTTGTGCAGTTCTGCTTCCTGCGGCAGAAAGCATACTCCTTTTTTTCCTGTTTTCTGGAGTACATTGTAAACCAGATATCCAGGGAAGGGCACTGTGACATACCGCAGAATCCCTGCCTTTCCAGCTGTGCTCTTTATTCATGTCTGCAGAAGAAGAAAGGTGAGGAGATACTGGCCTGCTCTTCTTGGGGCACTACAGCTAGCTCCCGCACTTCACTGCTCCCTGGTCCTGCAGCTCTCTGTGCACACACAGCAAAAACAGCCGAAAAAAAAGAACCACGGCTTTAACCAAAGGGTTATGCGAAGATCAGAGAACCCCTTCGATCGCCTGGGCAAGTTTTAATCCTGCCAATTCAAAAGGCTGCTCCTCTGACAATGGAAAGCCTTGTGCTGGTGTCAGTGGTGTCTGGATCAGCTGCCTTGCTATTGTATTTCATCTAAGGAATGGAAGAGAATAAAACAGAATCCCAACTTAACAGCATGAGTGAGCTCTGTTCAACACATGAGAGAAGCAAGATGTGAGTAGGAAGCCTGAGGATCTCTGATTTTTTTAATTTTTATTTTTTCCCCAACCCCAGTAGAAAGTTCCTTAAGATGTAGCTTGACACTAGTTATTAACTTCTAAGGGTCACCCGGTGCAGACAGGAACACTTGCAAGTTTCTACTGATCTCAACTCTGGGTACTGACCTTGGCAGGAATGCCACTATAATACTCTGAAGCTGTCTCATCCCACCTAATAGAATATCTCAAATGCCACTTAAATCACCCAAGCTTTTACATTTTCAAAAGTAAAGTAGAGTCTAACAGTGAATGTATAATTTTGTATTACTTCACTGAGGAAATGGAAAGGAGAAGGAAAAAAAATCCAAATAAAACCTGTAAATAAAATGAATCATATCCAGTATGACCTAACTTTTTATGAAAAACCACACAAAACCTGCTGTCTTAGTTTTCTAGACTGATTCCCAAATGAGAGAGGTGGAGATAAGTATTAGTTAAGGATCAAGTCAAATAAATGTATCAGGTGTTTGGTTTTTTTTTTCTGGAAAAGCACCAGACAATTCTGTGACTGGCAGAAGCAGTCAGATAAACCAGGCAATCAAATACCACACTTCAAGAAGTCATGAATCACTATTTGTTTTTGTGAGCAGCTTTGTATGACTCTCCTTTCATTTGTGAATATAGATGCAGCAGAAGTTCACCTCTGATATAGCTAAATACGATTTTCTTTCTAGTCTGATAGAAGGTATCTTGTAGCTCCTGTGCCTGGAGCTGCTCAACCAAGGCCCATAGTCCTACATGGCATCCCAAGGTTCAGGCTCTTCATCCAAACCAAAACACACTTCCACATTTGTCAGGCGATGTATGTCACCACTTTTTAAAAGCCTCTGAAATACACTGAATGGTTTCAGAGATCAGAGGCCTGATCCAAATCCTACTGAAGTCAGCAAAGGGGTTGTCTTTGATTTCTTGTTTTGGATCAGATCTCACTGTTGGGTTTCTTAGTATCACCACAGGCAGTATCCCTCATTGCTCTTCAGAACTGGCTTGGCTCGCTGGAATTCCAGCAATACTTTCTACAGAACAAGGGCTTTTTAAAACCTTCATTTTCTTTGGTTCACAGACTTTGGCAGAACGCTGACTTTCCATATTGTTACTTAACTCCACTGAGGTCTAGAGGAAATTTGGGAATGGGATGCTTCTTTCAGAGATGACTTTCAACACCTTGCAGAGCAGATGGCTGAACCTCAGCGTACACATCCTGAGGAGCCTCTCTCTCAGCAGGGCTGCGTGTGATCTGGAAAGGCAGATTACTCTGAAACTCAGTAGCTGTTTTCTCAGAACTTACACTCAGCATGGTGTTGGCCCCTCTTGTTTTCAACTGCCATTCTCTTCCCAAGTTCAGTGGTCTAATTTACAGTATGTTGGCGTTGTGCAAGTCAGATAATTTACATAATGTGGAAGTGGAAAATCACATGTGTG
Source organism: Eurystomus gularis (assembly GCA_013400335.1). Classification (NCBI taxonomy): domain Eukaryota; kingdom Metazoa; phylum Chordata; class Aves; order Coraciiformes; family Coraciidae; genus Eurystomus; species Eurystomus gularis. The sequence goes on along the minus strand of VZZY01000710.1, from coordinate 220,672 downwards.
TGTGTTTGGGCCACACATTTAAGTATATTATTTTTACCTCAGTGTGCGAGTTGTTTAACTTCAGTTCTGGTCTCTTCAAGCTGTCCCACAGCTTATTCCTGAGCACCTGAGTGAGTTTCTCAACATAGCGATTAGTATTTTAAGAAATATGAAGATAGGCAGAATCTCCTCTTAAACTCTGTTTCTTCTCCCCCATCTTTAAAACATCATTAGATAAATTACTCACTCCTCTAACGATAGGAATCGGAGTTGAGTCTCACTTATGCCAGTGCCTACTCTTTAATGGCCCACATCAAATATTTAATGGGGTACACTTTATTCATTATTTATGGTTCCATATACAAAGTTTCTCCTCTCCACTCCATCTCAGCAGACAGATTTAGTGCTGAATTCTGAAGATCCTTTTCAATATTTGCACCAATACTACCTGTGACACCCTGATGACTCGTTACCCATATCAACATGCCACTCTTTGGATTAATCTCTCACCTCTCTATCAGTGTTTCTCGGATCTAACCCTCCTCTTTTTCATGTGTTCTCACAGTTCTGCTTCTTAGAGTCACCTTAAATCTTAAACCTTAAGATTTTGACTTTGTTTCATGCTTTATTTGGATTTGTGTTGACTACTGCTGCTATTTTTAATGTAATTTCCTAAATCTTTTCTTCTTTAATTTTGTACCCATGTTTCAGCCACTATGCATCAAACCTGCACTTGTCAAACTGATTTGTCAATAAATCCCAATGGCTTCTTCCATGGAATTCTGCCCAAGGAATGGACCCTTCAATCTTAGGCAATCAGTTCCTTTAGCTCCTGAAGGGCTTCAGAGGAACCCCAGGCCAGGCACACGGGATAGGACAATCTAAGAGCCAAGGCACTGGGTTTAAATCTAAGAAAAACATCCATGCACATATTTAACTATAAGCACATAATAAGAACGAACATAAGCCTGCTTAAAATCTTCCTGAAACTGGAGCCAGAGAGGTAAAATACTTGTTGAAGGCTTTACAATGAACTACTGGAGGAACGCAATGAACTGGTTTCTCAATCCCATCATAGCGAGTTAATTCCACCAGCAAATCCCTCAACTGTCTCAGGGAAAGCAAATACATTCTTTTTTGTTCAAAATATCAACCTGTTCTCAAACACTGCACCGATTCTTACAAAGAAAAAAAAAATGAATTTGCCTTTAATAAAAAAAGTGAATTTAGGGGTTTTTTAATAGGGTATTTGTCTTCCAGTGGTTTGCACAGAGGCTGCCTGTACCTCCCTCCCTGCCCACGATCGGTGCCTCCACGGTTGCCCTTTGGGGGGATGATTTTCCCTCAGCAGAACTACTGACTGAATGGGCTACTTAGGGGAGGCTCAGCTCATTTCAAGATGTTTGTCGTGGACCTGTTCAGTCAGCCGTGTTTTTCCTGTTTCACTTCTCAAAGGCAAACACCATGAACAAGTGAGCAGATCTTATCAAGACGATGTTAACAAAAGCACATCAAATAAAAATCTGTTGTATTACAAATGTCAACACTCACACATTAAAAAAAAAAAAGAAAAGATATCTAAGCTACAGCAGAGCTGATTTTATTGCCAAAGCGATTCCCAAAGATTGTTTTGAGAAACAACTTTTCTGTTTTTCCTCGCAGGTGATATGGACCTGCGAAAGAAATGTCTCTCTCATGTGTCACATGTTAACTTGACAGGGGGACTGTCATCAGGGACAGCAGCGGCCTGAAGAGAATGTCACCCCGTGGCTTGACATTGATTTTTGCTGATCCACTCGGAATTATGTGAGAGTTAGATAAATGATCGGTCAACAAAATTAAATCCAGAAGTGCTATACACAGCCTAAGTGGGAGATGTTTTATCCTATATTCTCCCTGGATCATTTTCACAGAGTAAAACTGAATAAAAGCATCACTTTCTCCTGCCAGAAAGCCAGAGTCACTCAAAAGTCACACAAATCCGTAGGTGATTAATTCAACCTCAAATGGCTGTCAAGGCCTGACAAGCTCCAAATCACATGTGCTTGGATTGGTGGCATTCTTCCTCAGGAACATTTTGTATAGTGCTAAGCTGTACTCACTTCATACCCAAAAGGTCTTCAGGGAATGAAGTCTGTGAAAAACATAAAGTGGTGTTTCCCACAGCAAAAGCCAGGCACGCCGCTTGGGTGTCTTAGTCTGGGAGCAACTGCACTGCTGATTACGCTGAGGAGAGAAAGTACAGATTAAGGAGGCTAAAAAGTAACCTCCAAGGTTCTGGAAGGAAGCCAGAAGTACTGTAACAAAGGGAAAGCAATCTGAAAACAAGAATGTCGCAAAACATCCCGCGGAAAGAAGCGAGGATGAATCTCCAGTCCATACGAACGCTGCATAGGTGAAGTTCTCTCCCAGCTACTGCCAGCACAAACTTGATGTATGAAGCTTGACAGCTGCAGAGTAATTAGGAGAGGAGCTTGTGTTTACTGGTGTTTAAAGGCAGAAGCGGCGAGTGGGTTCCAGCAACACTATGACGCGTGTTGATAATTATGATATTATGCCACTGACCTGGTCTTCGGGTGTTTTTCAAATCAGGACTTGAGATCTCTTTGTTCTCCTGTGTAAAACTCCGCTTTGAGGTCACTCTTTGCCTTACACACCCGTGGCTGTTTATGGACATCCTCACAAAACTCAAAGCCCATTTCCCATTGAGGAAGACAAGAAACAGGTTGTGTCATTGTCTGGCTCAATTGTTCTTCATAACCACATAATAATTCCAAAGAGAGGAATACTTAGTAGCTTGAAGTTTTATTGTTGTAAAAACCTCCAATCAACAATGAAAGGATATGCACGGTACCAGACTTATGACTGAGGAGAACCTGCTTTTCATATTAAAGGAAAATGAATAAGAATGACATCCATCTATTGGAGAGGAAAACTGGCAGAAGGCTCGGTGGGCTACTCACTCACAGTGAATGTTAAGGGCCATTTCTGCTATCTTACCCCCAAAAGAGATGGCTCGAGACATCTACGTGTGACAGAGATCCCCCAATGACACCCCAGAGGATGCCAAGCCAAGCCTTTTAGGCTTTTGGCTTCAGAGTAGAGGGGCAGACTTTGGCACCCTAACCTGACATTTCCTTAAAGCTGCAGGCAACGCATTCTCCTGTCCTGATCTTACGCACTGTTGCTCCTAACTGTGGCTGCCTTTTATTAGTTTAGACAGCACTCTGGGCTCTTTCCGAATAAAAGGATCGTTATTGCAGAAGTTGGAAAACTGTCAGCAGAAGGGATGAAATATTGCCCCATGCCCCTGCCATACTGAACAGGGAATCTTTTCTTCCAGTGTTGGTTTAGGACTTAATCCTGCAAGGTCTTGTCTGTCAGCAAATACAATCAGGTTTAAGAGCATGAATAACCATCCTAGAAATCGCTGGAAACTATTTTGTTAGTGTAAAAAATGAAGCAAGTGCAGAAGTTCTCCAATAGACGTGGACCAGAGTACTCAGCACCCTGCAGAAATGAGCCTTTAGCTCTTAGAACCATTTCTTGTGTCCAGAACAGCCATTCATTAGGGCTTTGTGCAGAGATGTTGAATTTCACTCGCTTGGAAGATATTCTTTCTAACCCCCTGAGACACCCAGACTCTTTGGTTGATTTGGAAAACAAAATGATTAATGACATTTTACAAGTTTTTCCACTAAACAGATTTCGGTTGAAGGCTGTCACAAGCGAAAGAATTTGCAGGAATAGTGTCAATCTGATGACATCGTGGCAATAAATCCTATTGTACTGGATTACGTTTTTACCCATTAAAATGCTCTGACCTATTGTCATCCAAGTAGAACCACATTCCACTGGCTGTTCAAAAGGTTCTGATTTCACCCTCGATTGTTACCGGGGAAACTGCACCTCAATCCAAAAGTCTGCTGCACCAATCATTTAAGTCGATTTGCACAGACTCCTGTAGATAAAGCAAAGCACTAATTACTGATTCCCATTGAAAAAACTCTAGATTAAATCCTTCTGAGACCTGAATCACAGAAACTTACAGAAGTTGTTTGAGGGTTACTTGGTTTTTCGCATGAGGCACCAACAGCTGCATTTCTTTGGGGAATAGCTAGTTGTGGTGACAAAGTACCATGAAAAGATTAATATCCTTGGTCTGTCCAAAGCAAGAGTGGACTAGAAATCTCACCACAGGCCACTCCTGGAAAGAGTTTTCACTCAGTTGTGGAAAACTGAAAGGATTTTCATTAATAGTCAAACAGCTGGTTAAGGCTTGTGAGTGGAAATAGAAATATTTGACTTTTCCCATTGAGATTTCTGGTGGAAAGTAGGCTGTGTTTTATGGCGTCTACTTTCATATGCATTCAGGGAATATCATCTCAGTTCATCAGATTTCCCTGAATTTGAGCTATCTTTGAGTGGGAGAATGCCAGTTAGAAAATGTGCATCTTCTCCCATAGCTGCTAAGGATCAGCGTTTCCTGGACAGCAAAACTGGGCCATCTGGCCACGTCAGGAATCGGGTCAGTGAAGTTAGCTCGGGTCTGATCACTGGCTTGCAAAGAAATGACGAGGTGATGCTGGTACACACCACAGAATCCACGCCCTGACGAGGATTTACACAAAACGAGGTGCCAATCTGAAGACAGCTCGAGAGAGAACATTTGAAAAAGAGCTGGAGATCCTTTTTGTTTGAAGTTGTCTCAGGAATGGAGATGCCTTTAGCTCTTACACACGGAAAATTTCTAGCTAGTTTTACTCTTTTATGAGTCTTCATTTCACATCACCCAGTGAACCCGTCTTGGTGTTCCTTTGGGGTGCAGGAAAACTTGCCTGAAAAATGGTTATTCACTGAAATCACCTCTATTCGGTTTGTTTCCCAGACCATTGATTTTTATCAAATGTCAGTTCTTAGACATTCTCAGGCTAGTATTGACCTACCATGTTGACAGCAAAGAGAAACCAAAAATTCAATGCTTCCTCAGCTGTATCTTTCCACAGGAAATTAAGGGCTGAAACGCTCTCTGCTATTCCAACTCTCCAATCCAGTGTGTCACCACAAATAACAAGTGGGTAGTTGAAGCATATTCTTCCCTGTCGGCACTCTCAAAACACGAATTTAACTGCTTTAAAGAGAGGAACCAGGGCTACTATCGTGACTCCAAACTATGAGAAATGAAGAGTTCCTTGTGAAAAGCAGCACAATGACTTCTTGGGTTGCAGCATTGCTTCCTGACAGACTGGATTCACAACTAGCCTGCTTTTACAATAGACAATGAAAAGATGAAGAATCAAATCAAGCTCTTATCGCCATTTAAAAAGCCAACAGCAAAGAAACCTGAGGTTGGTTTTGTTTGGCTTGTTTGTATTTATCATATGGCATTTTGATTGCACAGTTAGTTACTGGGAATGGATGTTCTGTTACCAAGCATTCCCACCAAAAGCTGGTGGGGAGAATATTGGGCAAGGAGGGTAATTAATAAAAGAAAAAAGGGCAAAGCATCAACCAACCAAGAGAATCTTGGTCACTTCAGAAAACACTGAGCGAGATGAATTAGCAGCGTCCTGTGACAAGGCAGAAACTCTCTCAATATGAAGTGTTTTCCAACTGATTCTGCCAAGAACTATTCAGAACCTCTTCTGGCAGAAGGGTTTCTCTGACTGCAGCCTCTCTGTCTATTCACGCTTCCTCTGCAGAAGTCTGTTTCTTTAGAAACAGTTTCCTAACAAATGACCAGTACGTCAGCCCCTGCCCTTTTCTCCAGAATGACAGATATAGAAATCTTGGTAAGAACTCGACTTGTGCTTCTGACATTTCACCCCTTCTGTTGCAGGGCTGACTTGTTACAGCTACACGAATGAGGCCCACCCAAAACACAGGTTGCCTGGATGTGGCCTGAATGTCGTGCATTTGCAGCTGGTTAACTCTGATTGCTCAACTGACATTTGCTAAGTGGTGCTAAACCATTTATCAACACGTGCTATAACCTCGTGTTTGACAGTACATGGATCAATTGTCTGGTCTCTAGGGAGCCTGGCTGATTTAATAGCACCGATCTTGTTACACCTGTATAATTCACACCCTTTCCAAAGCAATGCATCCTAAACAAGTGCATCAGAATGTTGGCCCCCATTTAGAAAATGCTCGTCAGCATTGTAGAATGTGTCATGTAGATGCCCCAAGCCTTCTGTGCATTGCTTTAAATCATGTAAACAAAAGGAAATGAGAAGAAGGGGAGGGAAGGGAAGATGCAAAAGTACTGCGAGGCTAGTTAGCGAACTCTTTGCAGATCATGAAACTAAAGAATTTTCCTCCTTTACTTCATTCAGTGACAAATTTCTGTTACTGTAACTAGCAGTAGGAATCTTTATCCCCACCAATACTGAAGCATTCACTTCCTCTTCTCCACCTCCTATGGTCACTTGAAAAAGCACTTCCCTCTGCATTCTGGCTCTGGCAGGAAAGTTTATAACAATATTACCAAAACCTCTATCTAGAAAAGAATTTCTTTTGTGTATTACAAGCTCTTAGTCTCGCTCTGTATCACCATCCCCCTGGGGAATGAGTCAGGGGTAGTAAGAAAAACCAGCTCAAAGTTCCCAGGAGACCATGCTACCGGAAGAAAGGAAAGTGATGTCACGCAAGGACATTGCAAATGTCTTAATAGGAACGGTCACATGGACAGAGCACCTCCCAGAGCACCCCTCTCCAGGCTGGATCACCTCTGGCTTCTCCCCAGGCTCACAGCTCTGTTGTGGCCACCGCCATGGGAGAAGAGCTTCAAATCAAAACTATGACACAGGCAAAAAAGAAGTTGGTTTGAGGAAGTTTAACAACAAGGAAGATGCAGAAGCTGGTGCTATGTAACCAAAGTCCTGGCAAGGGCACTGCAACCCATGGAGTGAGCCATGTGCCGACTGTATTGTCATTCTCTGCCATCTTCCAACGTGTTCTGTCTGGCGGGTTAGTATTACTAGAGAGGTTGTCTTCAGCAGGCACACCCTGGCAGTAGGAGTGCAAACCCTAACTAGAGAGCAAGGAAAGGAAATCCTGCCCACTAGTTTGCTTTCTACATGACCTTCCCAGAGCCTCAGCCTACTTAGAAAGATATTGCAGAGTTTTCAGTACAGTTTAAAATGTTTTTTCAGGATTTAGAAATATAGAAACAGCGGTAACTCTGAGGTGGATGAATGTAATTCTTCCTTTCTTACCTTTGTGGATTTTCATGGCATACTAGGGGTCAGAATCTCTCAGCAGACTCCTCACATGTACACGTTTGTGCACAAGTGGCTGTTCCTGCAGGTCCTCACGCACAGACTCTCACATCTAACAAAATTCTGTCCATTCTTGTACTTCAGGCCTTCAGTACTAGGCCCCCTCTACTACAATCATTCCAACAAACTGGTTGCCCAGACCATACTCATAAGGCAAGCTGTGGGGCAGAATGATTCTTCTGACTCACGCTTACTTCAGCCAACATTTCTCGCAGTCTGTAACCCTCAATTTCCTCTGGTATGAGCTGAAAGTGCCTCGGCTGGTCTGCCCTCCTAACTCAAGAATTCATGCGGGCAGTTTTGCTGCACCTTAGCTTTGTTCCTCCTCTGGTAATGACAAGTTGGATAAACCCCACCAGGAATGGAGGAATGGAGGAAGTGCCAAACTGGATCAGCCCCACAGTCTGTTTGGTCTCGTATCCTGTCTCCAGCAGTGGCTAACACCAAATGCTCCAGGAGAAGGTGTAAGAGCCCTGCAATAGGCAGCTTTGGAAAAATTTCCCTCCTCTAACAAGTTCTTATCCTGATCCTCAGTAATTAGAGGTTGGCTTCAGCCCTGAAATTACACAGCTTAATAACCCTCCCAAACATGTATCATACAAGCACTAAAGCTCTACCTCTTTTGAATAGTCAAATGAACACAAACTCTCCTTGTGCATTTCAGAGAAACTGTGTTTCCAAACAACAACTCACAAGCTGCCAGGTTACATGCAAAACACCCTTCCAGATGAACAAGATAAACGGTTTATTCCCATACAGGTTGTTTAGTTAGTTTAAAACTCTCTAAGGTAACAGAATTTCTGTTTACATGTACACACATAGAGACAAGCGCAATTAAGGAAATGAGAAATGGGCTTTACCTGAACGTCTGCTGAGATCTGAAAGAATCTCTGCTTCTCTCCCTCCTTCTTTCCTTTCCTCTGTCTCTCTCCCTGTCTCTTGCATGGCTGGACTGACAGGTTGGCAGAGCTGAGAAGGACAGGTTGGGTTTGTTTTTTTAGGCACAACTCCTCCCCCTCTCAAAGACAGAAAAAAATGCGAGATCATTTAGGAAAAGGCCACAGAAAATCCCATCCTTTCAGTGCACTAGAACTGATGAGAAATATGCAACATTTGGGAGCCCAGCAGTTTTCTGATTTTTTTTCACAAAAAGGCTCGAGGTTTGCTTTGCAGTATGAAGCAACCTGAGGATTTACACCAGGAACTAATTTGACCCCAGACCTTTCCCATTTCTCTGATAACTGACCCAACAGATAATTACAGCCCCTTTAAAGGAGCCTTGACAAGAGGATTTTTGTGAAAGTGGAAAGGGCGTTTTGCACAAACATCTTCAGGCCTTGGGTTTCATGCCTGCATCCCACCACCATGTACAATAAAATTCAGCAGTAGATGTTTGAAGTCCTCATTTCCCGGCCAGAACCCTCTGCTGCTGCTAACCTGCCTGCACTTGCAGCAGAAAGCACGTTATTTTAAACTCCTGCTCTACTCCATGCTCTGACTCGGTTGCGTGGAGAGCAGCTCTCTTTCTGTCACTGCCACCTGAAATGGGAGAGTAAACCCAGCGAGATCTTTAGCAGGCCACACTGGCCACAGAAATGAGGTCAGTGTAAAAAGAGGCGTGTGTGGTACAGAGCAATACTGCCAGTCGTGTGCTTCCACAGGCCTGCCCAGGGCTGGCTCGCCCAGACTAAAGACACTCCTGTACCCATTGGAGGGTGTTAGACTCAAGATGCAGACGGAGACCTTACCCTGAGCCTGTCGAGAGCAGGGCTGTGTCAGATGAACTCTGCCTGCTCCTGCTCTGTGACTGTGCCTGCCTGGCCACGGAGCTTTGGGACGCAGGGGCAGAAATCTCTGTTAATACATGCCGAGACAGAGGAGCCAAGAGGCTGGTGATAAAATAGCTTCTACACTCCCACCTTCCTGCCATCTAGCAAAAAACTGAGAGGCAAGTCTCTTCTGTGCTCTAATACTTCTCCTAAGACGACAGTTTGGGCACAACTCTGCAATTTTCATGGCCTCTCCTCTGCAGAGGAGCTGCCTCTTCCTTTCCCCGCTGTTTCAAGCAGACATCCAGTAGACTAAAGACAGTCATCTGCATGAATTTGCATCTCAGACTCCTTGAATAGAATCCACTCTCCTCTGGGTCAGATTTGCAGCTGGCTTTATAACACTGGAGTTTCAGAGACTCTGTTTACCTGCCTCACTACGGCTGGCATGACAGTATTCAGTACGCTGACCAGCAACAGCTCCACAACACTGTAAGTGTTCCAAAACTTTTGGAAAAAACCCCAGCCAATTTAATTCAACATTATGATGAGCTAGATTAGAGGTGAATTCAAGGGATATCACACAGTCAGTATGACATACACACTAATATCCACTTCCATCTCTTGCTAGCTCAGCTTCTTCTCCTAGACCAGGCGAGGGCCATGTCCATCTGTTCCAGGACCTGCTTCCACTCCCCCCTGGTCTCCTGCAGAATGCATTTTCTTGCTGTCCCTTCTATCAGGCAACTGTTCGCAATCCTGTTCAGCTCGCTGCTTAAGATTTCCAGAGAGATAACACAAATGCTCAGCAATCTTTCCTGCCAGTGGAACAAGTTAACTGAATCCAGAGCAAACTGGCCAAGGCCAGCACCGAAGTTGAGCGATAATGAATCATGGCTGAACGCACTAGTGCCTGCTGAGCGCCTCGATGAAGTGAGAAACTGTTCTTAAGGGTATAGCACAGGAACGGTCTTAATTTCTAATACAGATGGGATGGGGATAAGAACATATCAGCATTAAGTGCGTGCCAGTCTCAGCATTACGGTATCAAAGGTAGATTTACTAGCAGAGAGATCCAGCTCCTGGTTGCTTTGGCACTGACTCGGTCTTCTCAGTCCTCCCTCCTGAGCATTATGAGGCTGGAGATCCAGCTGCTTCTACAGATCTGCAACTTGCAGAAGCCTTATGGAGGAATGGTAGATCCAAGGGAGTTTATTCTCTCTGCTGACCCCTGTTACCCACCCCAAAGAGCGAGGAACTGAAACATGCCCAGTACAGCACTCCTGCCTTACCCCCCAGGCTGGCCGGCTCCTGGAGGAGGAGAGAAGCTGAGCAGCATTGCAACAAGGGAGGATGGGCCAATGTCCAGCTGTAGCTTCCTGCCCAGTCCCAGACTAGCCCTGTGATGCAAGCCTGGATTGTGACACAGGCTTGTGTGGCTGGGCTGTGTCCACCCAGGAGCTAAGGGTCTGTACAAGCCAAGAGCTGGCCCATGGCTCTTAGTAAAGCGAGTTGCTATAAGAGCTTAAAATCGGTCAATAAATGCGCTTCAATTAAGTACTCCAGTGAGGCTGGATTTCTTGTTTTTCCTGTTTAACTGGCGAGTTTCAAGACAGTCTAATAATGAACCCTCAGAGCACAGCTTATTACAGCAGCAGAAAGGTTGCAAAATTGTGCACAACTTTGGTTTATTATACTCAACTGGTTACGCTCCCTTTAAAGAAAAAAAGGAACAAACCTATCTTATAATGTAGGAACTTCATCCGCAATGTCTTGATGCCATGACAAGATTCCCATGGCTTTCCATCGACTATGGATCAATACAGCTAATACAAATCCAGGATATTGCTACTGACATTGGACTAGGATTTCCCAGTGACTTGCAACTGGATTCTCTACGTCCTGCTCCCCTGTCCTGCTTTGAAAACATAGAATCATAGAATCGTTTCAGTTGGAAAAGACCTTTAAGATCATGGAGTCCAACCATTAACCTAACACTGCCAAGCCCACCACTAAACCACGTCGATCAGCACCACATCTCCACAGCTCTGAAACCCCTCCAGGGATGGGGACTCCACCACTGCCCTGCCCAGCCTGGCACAGCCCTTGACAACCTCAACCTCCCCTGGGGCAACTTGAGGCCATTTCCTCTTGTCCTGTTACTTGTTCCTTGGGAGAAGAGACTGAACCCACCTGGCTCCAACCTCCTTGAAGAGAAGAGCAGCAAATGGGACAACGGATGATACCTGCAGCGCTTACAGACTAGTGGGCCCACTGAAATCAGCACAGAAGTTCCTGTTAAATTCAAGGGCACAGATAAGCCACGTGGATGTGACAGACCCTCTGGCACCTCTGCGAGGATGTGCAGACGATTGGGAGCTACAGAAGGGCTCCAGCCGTTGTACATGTGCTATTGCACAGGGAGAACATTTCAGTCTGGGGGCTGAATAATTCACCAAGAAATCAGCTGGCCAGTGTGGAAATAATTTTAAATGAACTGAGCCCTTAGGTATTACATTAACTGGATCTCTAGGGAAGGATGTGGATTATTGCAGCTGAATAGAGCCCTTATTTATCAGATGGAAAAGGTTAATGTCATTTCCTTTCCCTTCCTCCATGGTTTTTCTTACCACATCACCATTTATGGACAGCATGAGGTGCAGACAGTGTAAGAACATGTGCTTGATTGTTTAAATGACCAGAGCTGTTACTTTAATGGGGGGGAAGGGGGTAAGAAATTAAGATTTCTTCTGGTTTCCTGGGGGGAATTACAGGGCTAGGAAACATAAAACACTGAAGAAAGGAAATGGGCTTGTGGAGCACCTGGTCTTTGATTTGACATCCAAGAGCACCTAACTGAATGAGGGAATTTTTGCATTCTCATCTACTGTGTGTGCATAATAAGAACCAGGATCAAACTAATCTAATATCCTTATTTCATACTTTATAAAGAAAGAGTGCATTAAGAAAGGTCATTTTTTTAACTCCTTAACGAAGTTTAAATACAGTTAAATTAAGTTCTACTAATAAAGAGTCTATGCTGTTTTCTAATTCGCCTCTGGAGTCTCAATAGCTATTGACCTGAAGAGAAATATCACAGCAGTCAGCTATCTATTATACGCTTTACTAATGATGTCAACAAGGCAATTCTAATACCAGCTATGGAGACAATTTCCATGGCAATAAGACTGAGAGCAGTGAATGCTTAGATTAAGAGAAGAAAACTCTTTTTGTGGTAAAAGACTCAAGAGGGCTCAGTTTATTTCCCTGTCTCTAGCACAGCATATGCTTAGGTAAGCCACCTGGGGATATCTCCTAGTGTAGGAACAAAGATGGACCTAAAACACACCGTCTGCTGTCAAAGATCAAGCAAAGGATGATCACTTCTGATCGTTCAGGAATTCAAGGATGCCAGGACCTGACTCCCTGTATGAGTCAATGAAGAAAGATGAGTACGGCATTCGTGTTACACTTCTAAGTCCAGCCCTTCCTTCTTCTCAGTGTCCAGAGGTATTCAGATCGCTCAGCACGGGATTCATGCATACTTCTCCTTGCCATGCCAGAGGTAATAGATGGTTTGTGTTCCTCACTACCCTCTTGTTTTCAGAGCCATCAGCAGAATTTAACTCCATGTTAGGCCCCATAAGAAGACATCTGAATACAGCTGTTGGTTTCTGTCTGAACAGAACTACAAGATGTGGAATTGCCTCCTAGCTTCAAGGTCCAGCTGCTTCCCTCCCCCTACATCCAGCTTCATGTTGGAGTAAAGCTCAGGCACGGATCTTTCCTCTCTCCACATCCCACTATCCAGAGGGAGAAATCGAGACTGAAAGGATGAAAGGATGTGTATATGTTGGATGATTCTGAGGTAACCTCTCTGGCCCCAGCTTCCCATCTGTGATACTGAGTCAGTGGCATTACCTTACCTCACAAAGGTGTCCTGAGGACAAAAAATGAATTTCTGGGGGCACTGCAATGGGGATAGCTAATTCCAGCTCTGAATGAAATGAGGAGAAAGATGCCCATTGACTTATACAGGATTTAGAATAAGCCCTGATTCATTTTACATTAGCCACTGAACAGCCATTTGAGGATAGCAGTGAATAACTATTAATACTTGTGCAGTCAAACAATCAGCATCTAAGTTATAATGGAGTGAATTAATGTATGTATCTAAGGCAACCACAATGTGACTACTGAGTTGGCTTCATGGAGCGAGTATTTGCAGAATATGAAAAGGAGTCCATGTCAAAGCTGCCGGCATCTGTTCGGGTTTTTTTTCCTCGCCCATAAAGGAACAGCTTTCCTGGACAACCAAGCAGCAAGATATTACAGCAAATAGTCTTTCACAGAAAGCCAACCTTGACTTTGTTCTAATTGCTATGTAAATATAATCCCACTCATCAATTAAATGCTACTCTCCTGGGCTGGAACATTATACATGTTCATTGAGATGGAATCCCTGTCAATTCAGTGTGCTAACTCAGTATTCATGTGCATTAGCCCTGGAAAAGAGAATGTGATTGCTTGAATAAATTCAGCCACTACCTCCTGCATCCCTGGATCAGTTGACACGCATCAGTCTGACTGTAACATGGGTTCAGAAATATGTTGCTATGGAAAACCTAAATATTCAGTTCTTGGCAGGGGAATTCAAATGGGACACCTGCTATATAGCAATAGGCCGGCCCTTGCCAAGCTCACAGCTAACCCCCAGCTCGGGAGGTGTCACTGACCATCAGGAAGGTATTTTTTTTCCAAAGTACCTAGAAAAAAGTCTTAATTTTCAGTAACATTTGCACTTGCAGGTCCCAGATTCCTCAGTGAGTCAGGAAATCTCTCCCAGAACTTCCTATTGCCTAAGTACAGTCTCTCCAGTGGAGTTACATTACTTTTGAGCTGTCTGGATCCAGCCAGTTCCACAGGCCAGAGGGTAATTGTTAATGGTCTCTGACTGCTTTGCTGTTGCTGCTCAGCAGTAGCCCTTGCACTCAGGGTGACCTGTGCTTTCCGTCCCTTTACACCACCCACATGGGGCCAGCCAGCGTCTGACCCCTTGGTTTATGGTTATTGTTCTGTGTGACTGAACATTCTTAATAATTCAGCACGGTTCTATAGCTTTGCTCTTTCCTGAGCAGAGTTGCAAACTTTACAACTCAAAATACAACCCATAAAAAGATTTCCCTCTCGGGCAGAATCCAGCAGCTGTTTAACAACATACAACGTCACCCTGCAGCAGTTCAGCACACGGAGCAACGTGTGTCGTACCTCATTAAGCTGTAGGCAATTCAGGCTGGAGACCAATTCTTTGCTCTGAGTTGGTAAAGCAGCACAACAGACCAGTACTGGGGACATTAAGTCCTTCTGCAATATTTAGAATCTCAGGAATTGTAACAGGAGAGGAGAAATTAAGTTCCATGGAGCACAGTGCACGTTGTCCATAGATCTCAAATACTGGGGTCAGTTTTGGGCCCCTCATTCCAAGAAGGTCATTGAGGTTCTGGAACATGTCCAAAGAAGAGCAATGACGCTGGGGAAGGGTCTAGAGCACAAGTGTGGTGAGGAGCAGCTGAGGGAGCTGGGGGTGTTGAGCCTGGAGAAAAGGAGGCTCAGGGGAGACCTTCTGGCTCTCAACAACTCCCTGAAAGGAGGTTGGAGCCAGGTAGGGGTTGGGCTCTTCTCCCAAGGAACATGCAATAGGACAAGAGGAAACAGCTTCAAGTTACATCAGGGGAGGTTTAGGTTGGACATGAGGAAAAACTTCCTCACTGAAAGGGCTGTGAAGGGCTGTGCCAGGCTGGGCAGGGCAGTGGCAGAGTCCCCATCCCTCAGGGGTTTCCAAGCCGTGGAGATGTGGTTAACAGCTGGCCTCGACGATCTCTCAGCTCTTCTCCAACCTAACCTCTGACTCTACAGCCAAGGAAGCTTTGGGGCAGGAACACTATTTTCAACAGCTTTCCCCGCAGCAAGTCGGCCCGGGGGGGTCGGGCCGGGCCGAGCCGGGGGGGCCGGGCCCGGCGCTGTCCCTTCAGCACCACGGCGGCAGCGGCGGCGGCCGGGCCCCGGCACCGAGCCGGGCCAGGGTGGGGAGGGTGGAGGATGAAACTGGGAGGATGGAGGAGAAACCACCGCCAAGGGCACCCAGGAGCCGGCCCGGCCCGTGCCGAGGTGAGTCACGGCTTTAACCTGCTCGGATCTCCCAGGCCGGGCGCTGCGCGCTCCCGCGGCGCGGGATTATCTCGTTCTTCTGCGGCCCAGAGGAGAGGAAAGAAGAAAATGCCTTTCCCCCGTTTCAGGTTTCAGGTGATTTTGTACTGGGAAAGAAATTAACCTAAGAGGATTTTCTGAACTGGAGCAAGGAACAAAAGACAAGGTGAAAGCATCTGGATTTTGAAAATGTGCCAAAGTCCCGAACAAGCAAATCCTTCATCTCAATCTTGTCTTACCGTGACCTTTCATCAGTGCTAAAAGAATACAGAGAAAAGGGGCTTCTTTTCTTTTGTGTTAACAAAAAGATTCTCTAAAGAACTATTTTCAGTCAAATAGTGATTGCGCTTTCTCCTCTTCTCAAAAAATGTTTCTGTACATAGAATTATGCCAGAAGAAAACGAAGCCACCATGCAATCTGTGGAGCCAATCTGGCAATTCAGATAAAACCATCACTTGGGTTAATGAAGGTTAGAACTCTTTTGTCCAAGACACACATCTCTGCTATTCTCTCGAACATCAGTAATTTCATTTTTAGCCGGGCTGATTCATACTCCACTATGGCAAAATAATCTGCCTGCCAACTAAATAAACTGTGTCCATCCCGTGGTGGTTCTCTGCTTCAAGTTGGGTCTGGAGGGAGGAATCAGCTGTCTTTAGAACTGAGCAAATACCTGGGAATTTAAGAGCCTCCTATGACACCAAAAATATTTGGTACGCATATTTTCAGGTGAGAATTTCTCCATCAAAGGCAGAGGATTTTAAGTTTCTGTTGAAAATCGGGACCCCCACAGTATCCCAGTTTTCTGTGTTATGTATTTAAAACATAATCCTAGTTGGTCAGAGGAAACAGTGGCAAGAAATGCTTCCGTTGAGAGAGGAAACTTCTAAACACTGGTGGAAAAATTTACTTAAAGGACTGAATTTCTCTTCCTCCAATAGAGCTCGTCATTTACATTTGGCAACTCTCATGCCTTTCTGCTGAACAAAGCAAAGAACTGTGCAGAGATGTTTAAGAAGTAAAAAAAAGGAAATCTGCATCAAGAAGGGTTGTAAAACAGGAACAGGAAAACCTGCTTGTCAGACAGACCTCGCTCACATCATGGACATGCACAAGCTGAACGTTCAGACCCAACCAGCCAATCTTCCTGCACGTTACGAAGGATAATTTTGAAGATCTATAATGTACGATACCGCAGAGCACGGACTGCACCACTCTTGTATGCTCTGTAAACGGCAGCGGCTTTCAAAGTGTGTGAAATCATCTCATCTGCAGTCACCAGCTTGTGCGTTATTTATTCTGTGTTTCAAAACAGAAGAATCATATCATGCCTTGTTGGCTTAATGGTGAAATTGCTGTGGGTTATCAACTGAAGGATGGTAAGAGTCTCAGGTGCCCTCACTGAACGCTTGCTCCTCATGTTTGAGCCAGAATCTCTATCTTCTAACAAGTTTATCAAACACAGTCTGCGTGCTTGGTTCCAATTATTATAAAAATCAAACAGCTGCAGTTCAGACTGCAGAATCTACCTGTCCTTCTCCAGCATCTATTACTTTCCTGCTTTCCACAGCCCCAGAGTTTTCTTAGGTGCTTCACCCTTTGACTCAAATGAGGAATGCTACTATGTGACCACTTAAAAGATGTGTTTGCAAAGCTCAGAGATCCTCTGCAGCCCTGACAGCACAGCCAGAGCTGAATTGCCAGCAGAGGGGGAGAGTCAGAGAGACGCTGTGATCTGAGCTAACTTCCACTGAAGTCACTGGAAGTATTCTCACTGACCATGTCAATGAAGAGAAGGAAAAACCTTCCACTCTAGACGTTTGTGTGGTATTTTCTCCAGTTCATGTTTTCTAGGTCCTATCTGTAACACCAGTTTTCCTTGCTGATGATAGAAAAGAGTGTTTGTCACTTTTTTGATGCAATTGAAAAAACCCTCTGGAAAATGCAAGGCCACATATGGCCTCACGACTAACGATGAAGATGAAAAAAATCCTCCTTGACCAGAATGAAAAGGCACTGAGCAGCTTTAGGCAGAGAATGCCGTATGCCAACCCCTCATGCCCCTAATAAATCTGCATTTGATCGTGCGCTCTAAGTCCTTAAGCACATTGTAGAAGTGGGGCAAATCCTCTTTTGGACTTTACTGACTTAAAAAATGTGAAAAGCAACATAATTCCATTTATTTTAACATCATTAGATTCTGAAAAAAGAAACCCTGATCGTATCACGGGATCGTGTTATTGTTATTTCTGTGATCACGCCTGCATTTGAACACTTGACACCGCACGCTGCTGCTTGCCCACTGAGTCTTCTGCTGTGGAGTTAGACAGGGGATGGCAAGCATGTTAAGAGCTGGAGTGGGGCACAAAAAGCAGCTCCTGCTTTGCCCTTTTTTCCCCAGGGAAGTTTCTTGTCAGAAGAATGCCACCAAGCCTGGTTGGGGCAGTGGTGCTGGAAAGTTTCTGCTTTCTGTTCTTCTGTCTCTGAAGCACGGTAAGGTGGCATCCTGCGTATCCCATCCCATCCTTGGGGATCACCAGAATGATTCCAGAACTGGCTCCTAGCATTGCACTAAAAAAACCCCAACAAAGCAACCAACCAAAAAACCAAAACTAAAACCTAACCAAGCAATGAACCAAAACCCCTCCAGGGCTCAGAGTCCTGTTGGGCTGGGATTCCTGCTGCTGGCTCTGTCACGCCAGCTGAGCCAAAAGTTAACTCAGGCACAAGGAGCTTGTCCGCTTTTAACACAGACAATATAGACTTTAGCCTCTTCTCACTTCCCACCTTCTCTTCTGGAGCAGCCCTCAAGTTAGGTCCTTACCCAATTTATCTTTAACCACTTCAGTTCTGAAGCTGGGTTGAGGCAGCTCTATTGGCCTAAGCAATTAGCCAGGAGAAAGCAATGAAGAGCTCTGGTTCCTCCCTGATGTGTGTTTGCTTTCACCAACATAGTGTCTGTTAAGTCCCATGAGAATTCCAGTTCTTACTGGTCCATTGGCTCCTTGGCTCTTTGTCAAGCCCTTCATCTTCAAAGCACTCCATCCTCTTTTGATGCCAGTGTCTTTATTTGCATTTCGGAGCACCCAGAACAAACCAGGCAAATACGTTTAAAGTCCAACGTATGCTTTGTAGAATTGCCAGACTGGGAAAAAAAAAAATGCTCAGGAAATGGAGAAATCCACGGACCCTTAACAAAGATTAAACTCCTGACAAAAAAGAAGGTAAATTCATCCTCTGCTGACCTAGGTCACCTTTGAACAGACACAAGGTTCTTTATCAACTTGCCAGTTCTCCCATTCTTTTAGAGAACAGGTTTGTGTTTTGTTGTGTTTTCTATGCTTGTTTATCTCTTAATCTTTGAGCAAATTGCAGAGTCTGAATTTGGCCATTGTAGAAACAAGTTCAAAGCTCCACAACCGACTTCCCGCTTAATTCATAACCAAGCTGTCAGTCTCGAAATTCATGCAACTCCTCATTTATTTTTTCTATCTTATGAGTCAGATTTTCGGAGTCCCTGGGGCCTGTGTTCTGACACCCTTCCAACACACACTGATTTATTCCACCGATACTCCCATTCATTTCAGTATTCTTCAGTGGGAGTAAAGGGACAGAATCCAGTAGTATGGGATAGATGTTTTGGAAATATCCTATAGCCATGTTATCAGCCCTGCATCAGCCCTTGCTTACAGTGCCAACGATCAACGATCACATAGAATAGCAGAGTCTTTTTCCAAATCTAATCATTACAAGAATCAGAGATGTGTAAACTACTCCCAGACCACGACATAGAGTTTCTTTCCAGGAACTGTGAAGATGGTGCATCTTCATAGCGCTTGCCACTTTCCCATCTCATAACGTGCCTGCAAACCTTTCCTCACAGATCCCTAAGTGTTTACAGGCTGAATCTTTTGATTGCCAATCTAGCTCTAAGATTTACAAACAAACTCCTTACTCTGAGGGCAGCACACACCGTGTTGCAAATGCTGCTGTAATAGAAAGCAAAATGCAAACAGCGTGGCTGCAGTGCCTTTAGAAATCTCCTCTCCAGCGGCACTCAATAGTTTTGGACGTGCTCATCCTCACAAGGCAGCACAGACACAGAAGTCCAGAGAGGAGATTGCACCTGGATCTTAATGTGCTGGGGCTAAGACATCTGCTTAGATGGAGATCACACCTCACGTACAGGATTTACTCATGGAGTAAAACTGGAGCAGCTGGAAACAGGAACAATTTGGTTGTTCTTCTACTGATGTTTGTAAACCCCACTTCTGTTAGAATGCTATTGTTTCTAAAAATGTGTAGTATTTATCTAATATATAATTACGCAACCCAGAGAACAGCTACTTTTTGAATGTCTTTAAATACTTGTTTTAACTTCCACATTGGATCTTCACCCAGATTTCCTTTACTTTGGCTAAAGTTCAATTATATCATTTTCCATGTAAATTTACATCTCAGCAAATAAAAAAAGATGTGAGCAAGTGAATCCTGCTCTCTGCAAGCCAGTTGTGAGCCACCACATAGCATACACAGTTATTTAACATTATTTTAAAGCAAGCATTCACACCCTATTGACACGGTGACCAGAACAAAGGTGAGACAAGTGTCCCAGGCACTTCTGTGCTCTGCGGATGGGTGCCTGCCTCACCAAGAAGCTTTCTTCTAGAATTCACAGCTTAGCCAAGAGCAGAGAAAAAAATCAAGCGTGCAGGATGAATGCAAAACAAAACGGTACAGCCGCTTTGTGTGAGCTTAGGGAAAGGACTGATGTAATTTCAGATCTTCCCAATGCAGTCATGGCTCTCAGCAGGGAGAAGATGAGGCAGACCTCGTCAGGCTTGAGCAGCACAGAAAACAATTAAGAGGAAAACAATAGTTACAAAGATAAGGCTATTGGTGTGAAGAGAAGAGGGATGGGAAGCAGTGTGTGTGTACCGGTGAGCATGTGACTGAACAAATTCATTGTGCGCACTCTTGTACTATGTATTTAGATACTTTTTAGTTTGTGTCTAATTAGGATGAAATTAGTATAATCACCTAGTGATTTAGTTTTAAAAAGACACCATTAAACAGTGCTTTCTATTGACAGGTTGTTCTGCCCTAACAGAAATGCAGAACACAGAAATGTGCAATTGTGCTTTCCCGTGTATAGGTACAGAAACAATACAAAAGGTACTTTACCTTTGCTCATGCCTCCATGAGGAAGTTATTTCAAGGTTCCTTTGTTTCTTGTGTGCCAGCAGCTGTGCGACTGTAAAGAAAAACAGCGGTTGGGTTAATAATAAAGAAAGGTACAAGCCGTAGACTCCAAAGACTCAAGTTAAACATTGACTCCAGTTTGTCCTTGTGAGCAAACTCAGAGGGTCTGCTCTGCTAACTGCAGGCATCTTGAGAAAGAGAAGCCGGCCGACCTGCTGCTTGCCCAGCTCCCTCCCTGCCTGCAGCTCAGACACAGAGCAGAACGCTGGAGTCACCTCTGCACATCTAGGCTAGGGCTGGAAAACAAGAAGCAGGAAATTCTCCCATGTAAGAAAAGCCTTTCACAATTTGAATGGTACTTCAAATATTTACACATGGGATTGGATTTGGAATTACCCACTGATGTACAATTTTAGAATAAACAAGTTGAAGTCTATACTTACATTCTACTTTATTTATCCAGATTTTTTTCGACAGCAAGCCTTTTGTTTCTGTATTAGCATGAGGCTAAGGGAAAGACTTCCAGTCTACACATGAAGCACAATCTCCTTTTCTATCGCAGCCACCGAGCAGGCAGCATTACGTGTCAGATCCTGCTAGGCAGGTACCAGAAGAAGGTGAGAACCAGGGTGGAGTGCAGCCTCCGTCCCTGCTCAGAGCTCTGCTGCTTCCGGACCTTTCTGGAAGTGTTCTACCTCCTGCTTTGCGCTTTTCACAACATTACGTTCAGGCTGTTCATTTAGGCACTTAAAGATGAATTTAGGCCATCTGAATTTCTAGGTATGGTTCTGTACCATGCAAGGTCAGGAGCAGACCACAATGCAATGCCCGCACAGCGACTCCGTCCATTTCTGAACCTTACAGATTAAATGAAGCTGTAAGAGAAAACCAAACCAAGAGCAAACCATAAGGACTAAACAGAGGAAGGAGTTTGTGTGGGGTGGTACGAGGTTTCCCCAGCTCACACAGTCAGCCACCAGCAGGAGTCAGTTATGCGAACTCATGGTCATCTTGGGTTTGCTGCATCAATCTCACCTGATCTTGTGTTTGGATACAAGAGTGGAGGCTCATTTCTTCTCGTGACAGCTCTGCTCTCCAGAACTGTACTCCTGTAGCAGAGGCAGCAGGCTGTGACGCAGGAGAGATGAGCACAAGTCCCAGCTCAACTGCTAGCTAGCTATAAAACTGAGGGGAAAATGCCCTTTGTCCGTCTGGTCTATTTAGACTACGGGTCTTTGAGGTAAGACCAGTCTCTGACTGGATATTTGTCCAGCACCTAATACAATGGAAATCCAGGCTCGGTTTGGTAGTTCTGTAATACAAATTAATAACAATAACTAGACTTGACTGCCTGACAAAAAGCAAATAGTTTGGAAAATGCTGTCTTAAATCTTTCTATCCCACTTCCCCAGACCAAAAAAAACCTACAAATGTTATTTCTTTTGGCAGCTGAAATCTAATCCTACCTTGGTTAGCATAACAGAGAGAACAGGAAGTGCTGTGAAGGAATTTTTCATTCCCTGGGACGTCTTTGATCCCCCTCCCCTCCCTTTTCCTATCAGGTAATTTTCAAATCTTGATGCTTCCAGTTAGTCTACGTATCTTCTTGTTTTGTCTACTTTGGTCAAGCGTTATTTAACTTCCATTTAATGGATGAAAAACTGGTCTGCATTTAGACTTTGCTGTTGGGCAAGCTGGAACACGAGAACTTCAGAATCCCAAAAGGGAATACAGCTAAAATTCACAGCCCTTGCTGGTGGAAAACCAATCAGGACTTTGCTGTAACACAGACAAGGTGCATTCATACATTACATAAATGCTAAGCAAATAATTTAAACATTTTCTGTTGCAGCCACCACTTTTTGTCACTTGGAGTTAGTGTCTCAGTTCGACTTCCCAACATATGGAGGAAATTTTTTCACCATTATGCATCTTGATTTATGCTCATCTAAAATGTGCAAAGCTCAAAACAAATTAATGTCTGTTTAATATTTGGGGTTCTGAAGGAATGTGTTGACCCTTATTTCAGTTCCACATGGAATGCAAGACTGCAGCTCATGTGGGCAAGCTTTTGACACTAAAACAAGTAATAATTAAAATATGCACGACCCTCAAAGGGCTTAATTACCAGACACTGCTGAGTGCAGCCTCATGCTTGTAGCAAAGACAAGTCTGCAGCACTACAAAGCAGGAGATGACAACACACGCGAGATAAAAATGAAAACAAGATCATCTTGGGGTAGATGATACACCATCCCCTTTGCCTGCAGATGAACATTCTCGGCACACAAGCTGGAGCTTCAGCGGCATGTGCAAAGCACATCTCTTGGAACGGGAGCAGCTGCACATGTACTGTCTTTTTTGCTTTGGCTCTTCTTGCTTTGAACCAATCACCGTTTGCCCTGCCTGATGACTCTAGCACGCTGCATCTCTTTTCAGCCTTTTTAGCCTCAGATGGTCCTTCTTTTTCTACTTACCATCTTCTTCAGTTGCCACTGGCATCATCTGCGCCTTCAGGTTACCAGGCAAAAGTTCCTTAGAAGTCAAGAGGAGTGAAGGCAATAGCCTGTTGCAGAAATCACTCTGCCTGTCCAAATAGTTCCATGACCTTCTTGCAATTGCTCCTGGTCCAACACACTCCACAGCAGCAGCGACGGGGTTAGCTGCAGAAACGACACGGCATCTGCCATGCAGCCGATGGAAGGTGTCATCTGCCATCTACTTCAAGGTAGGCTCAAAAAATATCTGTTCCCTAGGAGGGATTTAGCTCTTGATTAAGAAAATATCTTATTCCACGTATCCCACTGTGTAGTAAGAATACTTGGTCCCATTTTATGGCTAGCAAACTGGGGTGCAGAGACAACAAATGACTTCAATCAGTGTAATTCTACTTCACTCAGAAAAAAAATCAAGCAACATACAATCCAACAGGGAAATTTCAATTAACTTCTTTTTTTACTCGCACATACACAGATCTTGGTTTCAGGAGATCGCTATTGTGCTAGTCCTCAATGGTATAGCAGGAGGTGTATCCATAAATCCTTGTACCCAGTCCTGTACTACACAAGGCCCCATTATATCTTTTTTTCTTTCCAGACCATAACACACCTAAGATTTACTACTAACTATTGTGCGTGCCTCCAATTTTCTGATAGAATGACCAAGAGGAATTCTCCTTGGTAATAAGAAGAAGTGTTGCTTGCACTGGCAAATAGTGCACAATAATCAGCAGTGCTTTTGTCGCAGATTTGCAAAGCTGTCTATAACTGGAAGCCACTGGAAGAGATACCAACTCGTTTACATGATTAATACCACTGACGGCAGCACTGCTAAGCCTGAAAGATGCCAACAGAACTGAAGTTAGACTAAGTCTTTTGTGTCTCTGTTTTCCCCTTCTCCTTGTTTTTCTTTACCCAGAGATAGCCAATATTGTTCCTTCTCTTCTCAGAAAAGAGTTACGATAAAAGCTACAAAAAGTAGATTTACAATTTCCCTCCTCTTTATGCTTTGAACTTGTGAAAATCCAGGGACATTTTAATTATTATTCCATGTTACAATAACCTGCACATGGAGGTAGATTCTAGGCCATTATTGACTTCACTGGTCCTGAAACAAGGACATTGCTCGGAGCTCCATTTACAAAATGTATACACCACTGTTCTGCACTCTTGCTTCCAGCTATTTACAGCTCCCCAGTGCCTCGGAGCAAACAGCTGGGGAATGAGTTAAGGGACTCAATGGCACCCTTAGGACTCAATGGCACTCTGCTTTTTTTTTCCATCTTTTTCCCTTTAAAAATTGAATTCTTTTCAGCATTAGCAGAATAAGACAGGGAAACAAAGTGTGCACAGAATGAGACAGCACAAAGGCAGTCGATACCACCAGCCTGATGGCGCTTGTTTGTCACCACAAGTACAGCTGCTGTGGAGATGTGTGGCCTAAATAGGAGCTTGTGCCTCGAGGATCAATGTGCACTGACTATGCACCAACCTTTAAGTGTGTGTAATGGGCTGTGCCTGGCAATGACCCACCTTTTTTCCAAGCCCTTTGGGGGTAGTGGTTGCTAAAGGGACTTATACAGGCTGGAATTACTCTTAACTGTATGTGGGTGAGTCTGCCTCATCAACCCGTGCAAGAGCCAAGGACACATTCGGTTCATTCCTACTTCTCTAGCAGAAGGACGGAAGAAGAAATTATAGACTGTGACTTCCATTGTTGCAGGATGTAACAAGAGAAGGATGGACTTATCTTGATGCAAACAGAGGAAATTAAATGGAGATGCGCACTCTTTTTTTTTTTCATATTAGAGCACTCGTTTGCAACCATCTCAGAAACATTTGCAACCATGCTCAAGCACAGACCTCTCCTCGGGCTTTCAAGGCTGTGAGAGAAAGGGAGGAGATCAGAAAGAAGATGTAGCAATTTTTAATTATTTTAAAGTGAAGTAATAAGCCTGGAAAATATAATCACTTACTTTCTTTGCTCTGCAGCATTTCTAGGATAAAATTGCAGACCCTTCTGGTGCACAGTACCACTGGCCTGCAGGTCCCAGTGTTTCAAGGGAACTTGCACACACCCATCCTGTTTCTCGGCCAGTATTCCTCTTCCCTCAACTGGTAGGTATCTCAGCTGGAAATCTGAGTGCACTTGAAGGGTCAGCACTGGAACCTGCTGTGATGGAAACCCTGCCAGGCAAACAAAAAATACAATAACTAGAACACCAGAAGGAGAAATGTAATTGTTCTCGGTGGATGCTTTCTGAAAGGGACCCAGACCCCTTAAAGGCTGAGTAAGCCCCAGAACAGCTTGCCCGTGGGCAAAGGCTTTATCAGTCGATGCTTTTCCATGCAGTGTCCCCCAGGAACACCTCAGCCTTCGCTGATCCTCCTCTGGGAGAGATTCGTTTATTTCATATTTTACATCCTGTTATTCTCTACCTTCACAGTACACCTAGAATCATAGAATCGTTTTGGTTGGAAGAGACCTTTCAGATCATCGAGTCCAACCGTTCCCCCAGCACTGCCAGGGCACCACTAACCCATGGCCCTCAGCACCACATCTCCACGGCTTGGAAACCCCTCCAGGGATGGGGACTCCACCACTGCCCTGCCCAGCCTGGCACAGCCCTTCACAGCCCTTCCCACCAAGAAATTGTTCCTCATGTCCAACCTCAACCTCCCCGGGTGTAATTTGAGGCCATTTCCTCTTGTCCTATTGCATGTTCTCTGGGAGAAGAGCCCGACCCCACCTGGCTCCAACCTCCTGTCAGGGAGTTGTGCAGAGCCAGAAGGTCTCCCCTGAGCCTCCTTTGCTCCAGGCTCAACACCCCCAGCTCCCTCAGCTGCTCCTCACCACACTCCTGCTCTAGACCCTTCCCCAGCTTTGCTGCCCTTCTCTGGCCATGCTCCAGCCCCTCAATGACCTTCTTGGAGTGAGGGGCCCAAAACTGAACCCGGGATTTGAGGTTGGGTCTCCCCAGTGCCCAGTCCAAGGGGACGACCCCTGCCCTGGTCCTGCTGGCCACGCTGACACAGGCCCCACGTCCCTTTATCACTTACCAGCCTCACCAAACTGGTCTGTCTCCCAGCTCCTGGGTCTCCCCGAGAGGCTCCGGCCCCGCCGCGGCCCCCCCCCATTTCCCGGGCGCGTTTGTTTCCATGGCAACGCCGCCCGCCGTCGCGGTCACCTGACAGGCGGCTGCAAAATGGCGGCGCGGGCCCTGCGGGCTCCCACCGACCAGGCCTCGGGGGCTCTGGGGGGCTCAGCGGGGGCCTCTGGCAGCGCTGAAGGGAGAAGCTAGGGAAGAGTTCGCTGAAACGTGGAAGCGAAGGGTGTGTGAGAGGCGGAGCAGCCCCCAGACAGCCTGAGCCAGCTTCAAAGCCAGGCCTGGGGCAGCAGCTGGGAGCCAGCTGGGCGCAGGGTCGCCTCCAGCCCCTGTTCAGGGCGAGGCAGAGTTCAGGCCGGGGCCAAGAGCGGGAGGCTTTGAGTTGTTCGAAGTTTAAATGGCAGGGCCTGCTCGTTAGAGAAATAAAGGAATTAAAGAAGGTGACAGACTTGCACTGGCAGGGCTGCTGGTCTGTGCCCTGATATTTAAGTACCGGGGTGAGGCCGCTGAGTCTCTTCAAAAAGTGCTTTGCTTCCATAAGCAGAGGTGGGAGTCATCCTGGCAAGCTCCGCTTCCTCAGGCAAAGCAAATTCACAGAATCCCAGCATGGTGGAGATTGGACCTCTGGAGATAGCTCGTCCAACTCCCCTGCTCCAGCAGGTCACCCAGAGCAGGGTGCCCGGCGGGTTTGGAATCTCTCCAGAGAAGGAGACTCCACAACCTCCCTGGGCAGCCTGGGCCAGGCTCTGGCACCCTCACAAGAAAGCTTTTCCTTTTGTTCTGGTTCTGTTCCTGCCCAGGTTCTGTTAGATTTTCTGTAGGTTTTTTGGAAGTCAAGGAGTGAAGAGGCACGGTGCAAACAGCACACACCAGCCCTGACAGAGTGGTTTTTTTCCAGGGGCTGAACCTGTGTAGGAATTAATGACAACTCAGACTACTCAGGTCAGCTTGTCATTGTTGTAATGCCAGAGAACGTGGTGGTTTGACCACTTCCCTTTGTGCTTTTCCCCTCCCTTCCAGCAGGATTTAAGAGAGCACAACTGACAGAAAAAAGGAATTTGAGAAGATCATTGGAAAAAAAAAAAAAAACCAACAAAAAAAACCAACAAAAAACTTGGCATGCCTGTACAGATAATAAGACTTAAATGATTTTTATTTCCAATTTCTTCTGTGTGCTTTTTTTACAGAAACAGTCTATTTCAGGGTGATAGTTCTTAATTTAAAAAAAAAAAAAAAGAAGAAGAAGAACAATTAGTGGAATGAAACAGGAATGACAAACTGTGCTGCATTGTCAGATCCTTTTATGCAACTATTCTAGTAGCCTTAATGAGTTGTAGGCATGTTTTTTCTTGCCTGTGCCTTCCTGGCTTTCAAAGTGCCAGTATAGGAATTGTTATTTTGAAAAGCAACGCAATAAAATTTTATTAGACAGAACAGGCTGGTTCTGTCCTGGTATGGACCAATTGCAGCGTTGGATGGAGGAAGCGACATGCCAAGCACAATAAGGAGTGAAACGCTGGAATGTGACATTGGTATTTGTCTCCGATTGATTCTTCACCTTGGAGGAAAGATTTTACGCCGCAGGAAACTCTTTCCTCTTATTCATTGACAACTGGGAAATAATAGAGTTGTTCATCAAACAGTTGTCGTAAAAGACCAAAATAGCTCTGAGCCCCTACAGCAGCCCCTCGGCAGCCCTAGGAAAGACCTCGCTGCTAATCCTGCCGGCTCCCCTGCCAAGCCAGGCCTGTTCTCTGTGCTGCAGTTTCTGGTGCTTTGCTTAAGCTCCTTTCCAATGTTCTGAGAGATGTGGCCTCCACCGTTTCTCCCTGCACACTGTTGCAGCCTAAGAAATAGCAGTTTCAGAAAGTTTTCCCTGCTATCTGAGGGGCTCATTTCCTTCACTTCATCCCATTAGTTACAGCTGCGTTTCACGTACCCCCCTGAGCTGTCCCTTCCCAACTCTGATGTTGCATCGGGTAAAACAAGGTGTGCAAACTAGTAACGCCATTTTACTTCCATGAGTCACCGTCTCCAGCCCAAAGTCATTACTGGTGATCACTTCTGAATGCTAAATACTAATATATTCTATAAAAAAATAAATACTAATAAGAACTAAACACTCTCCTCTCTTTACAAAGAGTTGCTGAGATATTTCATTTTTCTTTCACCTGCATTCTTTTAACTTGTTTTTCTAATTCTTTGGCATATATACTGGATGGAAAAGGCCATATATGAGTAAATTCCTTGTCTGTACAATGTTAGACTGAAAAAGCAGGCCTGAAGCCTGGGGTCAGTTCCAGGTTTCGCTTGGCTGCAGCTAACTGTGGTGTTCACCTACATATAAAAATGCAAATTATATTTACCTGCTTTGAAAAGGTAACATTTAATAGCTACATTCATTTTTATAAGTATTATAAATGCTGTTTACATAATACATCAAGATAATCGGACTCGTAGGCATGGCTGTAATATGATCTTGTAAACTGACCGTTCTCTACAGGTTTTATTTTTTCCGAAACAAGGATATAGCACAACCCAGTAACTTTCCTCTGACTGGCAGGTGGCCGGAGGACAGCCCAGCGCTGAGGCAGTGCTACCACCTTGTCACGAGCTGGGTTTCTGCAGCCGTCCCCATTTGGTGCCATTCTCCGTAGTGAATTCCTGGCTCTCTGCACAAGGAGTTCAGGCACCTTTCCCAGGCCAGAAAATTCCAGTAGGTGAGAGTGCAAAGAGTTGTGTTTGTCAGGGATACCTGACAAAGTATTTCTACAGGCCAAGCTTGGTAGCCACGTGGTTCCCATGAAAGGTGTTTAGGACTTCTTCAGACCTTTAAGTGGAGGACACAAAACCCGAAACTTGTGTGACTGAGTGAGCGTGCAAGAATTTCTTGCAGAGATTTGAAGAAGCTGTTTTCTAAGTTTTACATAACTTAGTCATTGTGTTTCTAATAAAAGTCATTAAACACAACCCAAACCAAAATGTTGTCTAAAAGAGCATATTTATAACATGTCATTTATAGTAACCGCCACTTCAGTAGAAGTCGTGGCTGAGAAACTAGAAAAGTCCTCATTTAAATTTTTCCTTGGAACCAAATGTGCTTGACTTGACAATCATCATCAAACCGTTTTTCTTATCAAAACAGAACACACCCAAAAGGTTGTAAAAGTCAGAGGCAAAAGATGAAATGTGGGTGGGGAGAACAGTTTTCTTGTGAGCTGAAGGAGATTACTCAGCTGCGTTACGGGAATAAGCGTGACCTGAGTTTCCTCATTGAGATCGAAATAGCTTCTGTACGTCTTGAATGCATATTTCTGAGAGGGATGAGAGAGCTGAAGACTGTTGCCCAGGGATGTCGTTTTTGATTAAAGAGTGGGTTAGGCCAAAACCACAGATCCCAAAACCTCTTAAACTTTCCCAAAATGTAACTCCTAATCTGAATTTAACATCTGTCTCTGTAATGAGCTGAACTAAAGCTTGACCTCCAACACCAATGAACTCTGGAAAAGTTCAGTTTCCTGTTTGAAGCTGGGTTTCCTCCTGCCAGATGAGCTATCCCAGGAAATCAAGAATTTGGTACGTTGATAAATCCACAAATAATACTTCTAGGTGTTCTATGCACAGGCTATTTGATGCCAAAATGTTATATTCAGCTACCTCCAGATGCTATCTGTTTAGTGAATAGACATGTGCGAGACCTCATACACCTCAAAGAATTAATAGCAGTGGAAACTATTTGAAGAATTGCAGGTGAGCCATTTCATTGTGCCCAGGGGTATTTATGACCTGGTTTTAATAATGAAGACGGTGTTTTCACAAGGTCGCTCACAGCATTCAAATCTGTCCCAAGAAATGCAGCTAGCAAATCGTTTGGATGAAGGAAAGAAAGAATAGAAACAATATTACTGCATACCTTGCACCGTGGATAAAGTGATCGGGCTCTCAAAACCGGGCTCTCAAAATGCAAATTCCACACAGTTGTGTGGAAGGTTCTGCAGAAAAACTGAGATCTATCACGCAGTCATGTTCCTGTGAAATGTTTGAGCTGTCACTCAGGGTGCGGATGCCTGGAGCTGGTGTCCAGGATGGATGCAGGCACAAACACTGGGCTGCGCAGCGTCCTTCGGGTACCTCCAGCAATGCACAGAGCAGTGCCCTGCAGCCAGGGAAAATGTTTGGTTTAGCAGCTAAGTATAAATGAGTAAATAAAATAAGTCATGTGCAACAAGGCAGTATGTTCCTATGTTGGCAAGCCATTGAAGAAGTCCAAAGATTTAAGTCTACCATATGTCACAGACAACACTGAATAGAAAGCCAATGCAGAGCCTTGAAATAGCAATTCTTTGTGCCACTGATGAACTGTATAAATATCCTGAGGTGAGCAAAACGACTGACTCATTGTCCACGAGTTAGGGAATAAGCTTTACCAGCTCCATTAGTTACTACTCTATAGTCAAGCTCGTGTTGAAACCGAGTAAGAGGTGCCGCATCCTAGTGGAGCAGGGACAATGGGAGTGGAGACGGTTCTGTAGGAAGCTCCAGATGCAGCTGCTGCTGCCTGATGGCCTCACAGTCATGTCATACCTGCATTAATGATACACAGCGACTAATCCGCAGCTCGGAAATGCACTACAAGTTCCATCCCATAATTGCACAATAAGACACACCAGGCTGTGCATTTCTTGGGGATTATTACACTTCACTGAAATCTGAGGTCATTCGGCCTTTGGCCTCCCAGAAGCACCCAAAAGCTCTCAATAATCTCCAGGGCTCTACTCCCTGTTGTGCCTTTCTCAGACAAATGGAAAACACATTTTTCCCTTCAAACTAATCCCCATTAAACATCACTGAAACCATGCAAACCCTTGAGCTGATTCTAATAAAAAAAAGAACGTATTTAGAAGCAAATTAGTCTTGTAACTCAGGCGCTGTAATACCGTTCTGTGAAAACCGCTGCTGGACAGCTGCGATGAGCTGCTTTCTAAATGCTTCCCTGGGCCTGAGTGACAACCAGCACATTTCACTCAAGCACCGAGATGATCCAAGCCCTCTGCAAGCGGTTTGAGCCTTCACCTATGTCAGTGTGGG
Organism: Eurystomus gularis; assembly: GCA_013400335.1. Taxonomy (NCBI): domain Eukaryota; kingdom Metazoa; phylum Chordata; class Aves; order Coraciiformes; family Coraciidae; genus Eurystomus; species Eurystomus gularis. The sequence continues at coordinate 189,541 of VZZY01000710.1, read as the reverse complement.
CTTCTCAGCCCTGGGAAATAACAGCGTTATGCTTTTTAGTGAAAAGGAGAACCACCTCAGCCACTAAGCTGAGCCAGAGAAGGGAACGCTGCCTCGCTCCCTCATGCACCACGAGCTTTTAATTAAGCACCTTAAATGCATAGTGGGTGCTGTGATTTACTTAGGATAGTGAGGAAAACATGAGTAAGACTCTCAGCTTTGGGTTACTTGTCCGTGAAGCCCCTGTAAGCTGTTTCTACAAGACGCATGAAGCTCTTTCATCTAAATAGCATTTTTCCTGGGCCACCTTCAAAATTGCGTTGCTGCCTCCACAGATGGTGCCTCATGGTCTGTGGAGTCTGCTGTCCAGCCACCGGCAACACTCGCTGCTTCCAAAAGGTGAAGCGTTGCTGTGGTGCACCTTACCAATATGTTACCGTTCTTCAGGGAAACTCATTTCTCCCTGATCCCTGCAGTGATCGGTTCCTCCCGTGAACATTTCCAGATTAGTGTCTCCAGCTGCGGAGTTTGCTCCCATTTGGAACATGGTGTAAAGCTCATCTTTCTCGCCAAGCATTGTTTTGAACATCACTTGTGAGGGCTGGGTTTTGTTTTGGACTGGTCTTTTTTTGTCGTTGTTTTTGTGAGTTAAGGGCTTTGCATGGAAAATTGCTTTGTGAGATCTCTGTTATGCTCCCCTTTGAGCTAATGCGTTGCTTATTTTTAATCCTTCATTCTGCACTCCGGTCTCAGTGCACTGGTTACATCCAGTGATCATTTAAGATGTGCAAATGTCTTAACAGCCTGTTCCAAAGCCCTCTGAGGCTTTCTGCTTTCTTCAGTAGACTTTGATTGGGCCATAAGTAAATAACCAGGAAATTTTAATAATTTTAACCTTTGTCCTACCTTTCTCCTTTCTCACACTGACTATTTAACTTGCATTTGTTACCCCGCATCTCTATTTAAAGATAACAGATTCTTCAGGTTAAGATTCATGCCTTTAACTTTTCTCTCTTTAGCTTGTACAGATTTTGATTTATTAGTTCTAACCACCTTAAATGGCTTAGAATCACATTTGTTGTGTAAGTGAAAATGCTGCCAGTGTGAAGCCTTGTCCCCAGGTCTTTGCAGAAAACCCATTAAGGATGTAGAGGATAAATCTTTTGATGGGTTGTGTTTTATTTTCCTTTGATTTGTGATGTGATGCCTTCACTCAGACACTGACTGAGGAGATGGACAGCACGTCCCCCCTCAGGTTACAGCAGGACAAGGCTGTGGTTGAGGATGGTCTGTGCTGTCCTTCCTGAGGAGGTAACGGTAGCCATCTCCTTTGACCCATGGAAGATGTTCTGGAGACCTTTTGCTGGTGTGTTCTTTGACGTTACACAGTCAGGGCTTCATCTGGTCATGGGTAACCGCTTCCGTTCCTATCACATGGCTGTTCCTCTGCCCGTTCCCTCTGGTTTCACTGGGCAGCAATTACCAGAGAGATGCTTTATGTGCCATGGAGGCTTTCTGGTGCTCAGAGAGTAGCAACGGGAGGAAAAGGATGAAAGAGTGCAGAGTCCAGTCTGACTTACCCACCTTGTTCACCCAGGAGCTCTGGCAGGCCCCTGCTTGCCATGGGGCACTGCTCTGTATTTCCTACCCCGTGTACTTTTCCACTGAGCAAACACCGGGCTGCACTGATTGTAGCCAAGTGGTGCCAGCTATTTTACAGTGTCTTCATTCATCCCGTAAATAGGAAAATGGATTACAGTGTGTCAGGTTACCTTCAGACTATGCTTAGCCTTCCCTGGGGCAAAGAAGAGTACTTTTATTCTTCTAAGAAATCCTCTCTGGGAAATAAATAAATAAATAAATCCATCTCAAAAAAGTCTGTGTGGGTCAAAGTCTTTGCCTTGCAGTGGATAAATTCAGATCCTACTCAGTGTTACACCCTGCAGCTACACTGAGGCTGGTTACTTGCTATTTAATGGCTTTTATTATGGTCTTAGTTGGCTTGAGCAGGAATAGTTAGCAAATAATAGTTAAAATTCAAACAGCCATTAAAGTCTGGTCCTGACAAGATGCAACTACTCTGTTACTAATGGACTTTCCCCCACAAGGACACATTTGTTAAAGGAAAATGTTTGGAATATTTGGCCAGTTGACAGTGGAACAAAGGAGAGAGCAAATTCTAAAGTTCTTAGGAAGCTGTGGTGGCAGCATCCAGTCTACATCAGCCGGATCCACTGATCAGGAGAGGCAGCTCTCTTCTTAAAGAAAGTTTTCCATTAATTGTCTTTATTTAAACATATTTGCTCTCACACATCCCCGTTAGCTTGGTGGAGAATGCTCAGAGGACAAGGTATATGAAGATCCAGAAATAATGTTGGACCAGTCAATGAGCAAAATAAAGCCTCTAGTTGCTATTGAAGCCTGGAGGAGCTCAGCGGTACTCTGGTACAGCTCTGATGTTCTGTATTATCTATGTTAAGAGGAGAAATCAAGTCAGAAAGACTCGGGGGCCTAAAGCTTCGAGTCCTGCAAGAGAATGTGCAGAGCTATATGTGACATGGCAAACACCATACCCAGCATTTGGGATGAGAATTGCAAAGTTTTGCATCAATTTCAAGGAGGCAGAAGCACCTGCAAAGATTCCAGAGCATGGGTAAAGACAATTTGGTTTCAGTGCTTCATTTAGGAACACTCAAGCTTTAAGCACGTGGATATTTTGCATCAAAACAGTGTTGATTCTTGGTGTGGCCCTGGATTTACTCCCTGTTGCTCTGAGTGTGTAAGTATACAAACTTACCTGAATGGATTGCCACATGTAGTCCTTCCATGGATGAGCAAAAGGGTTTCATTCATGAGTATCCCTCACCTCAAATGCCAATACAAAGACACGTCCCAGAGGTGATAATATTCAGAATTTTCCATCTGACCCACCAAGCCATTCAGAAGATCTTTCCAGCTCTCCAGAAACCTTCATTGTGTGAAGTGCATGAAGGGCTGGAGGCAGTGGGAGTGGAAGACGTGTCATGTACTACAGGATATCACTTTGTTCAGCTCTGATGCAACTTCAACTAACATAAGCAACTTCTTTTAAAATTGCAGTTGCAAAAGAGGAAAAAAAAAAAACCCAAACTAAGAATAATTACACAATTTTGTTTCTAATTAGATACAGGTGCTAGAAACCACTCCAGAGCTACTCTTTACATGGTATTTGCAAGCTCTCTTTACCAAATAGGCTATTAGAGGAAGCTGTTAAAACCTCCCGACCCTCCTCTGCCTCTGTAGTAAATGCACTCCCAATGCCTGTGATTTGCTCATATCACTTAATGAAGTTTTCTGCTCATTGCTCTTGTACTTCCAGCTCATCTCTCCAGATCCCTGAGTCTGGATGTTTTTTCTTGCCATACTGTTTCTGTTTTACCCTCTCAGCAACCGCAGGTGAACACGCAGTTGCTGTGTGGTGCTTCAGCATGGTGGTACTTGGCAGGAAACACTTCAGGCTCTCTCATGCACTTTAGAGCTCTCCAACGTGCGACATGTCATCTGCAAACACTGATCTAAATGTGGTGTTAATGAGATACTCTTTCCCAAAATTACCCAGAGTGTCAGAGCACAAGCTAAGGTCTCTCAAAGGTCTCTCCATCCTTGTTCTCCTCTCAACATACAGACTCAAGATATCTCAAAGGAAGCTGAACGTGTCCTTTCAAAGTGAGAACCCGTTAGGTACCTGGTTTGCACTTGAAATGTCAATCCCGACGTTTTGGCCAAGTTGAATGAGATTTAAAGCTCATTAGGCAATTTAGTATCCATAGAAATGAGAACAGATCTTCCCGGACTTCAGACAACTTGCCTATTCCTTCATTTGACTGTATTTTTTAATAGGTTTTGCTTCACTCAACGCTGATTCATCCAAAGACATTGTGCATACGCTTAACTATTTAACAAGATGTTTGCAAAGCAAGATCTGGTCCCAGGAGCCAAGGGCACTTTTTTTCTCCTGTCTTCTGTACTGTGCTTGTCCATATTGCGTTCCTGTAAGTAATGAATGATAATAAAAACATCTGGTGTGGCTCTGTGCATTTTGTTTAACGTCAGCTGAAGGAATACAGATAAAATTCACCCATGAAAGACCACACACATGCTTTGTGTTTCTCCTCCCAGGATCACTTTTAACTTCCCCATGACGAAAGGTACGTTAGGAAGAGGGACAAACCTTCATTCTCACCTATAAAAGCTGCAGCTGTTTTCCTGTTTTTATAGAAAGCAGCAGGCAGATTTACTATGAAAGAGTAAATACGCTCCAGCAAAGTACCGTTCACCTTGAGGGATGATGTCAGAACCATAAATAACACTGCGGGAATACAGATCTGTCCTTAAAGGCCCGTTAGGAATGATGTGAAAAGGAAGGGGGAAAATAGGCAAGTGTGCTGTGCACACGCTGAACGTCCCTTCAGTTTGGGTTTGGTCTCAAGTGCAGGAATGGATGGAAACACTGAGAGCCTAAAGGAATGTAGTAATTGTAATGAAGTTGGGTATGTGTGCTTTCAGAGACAGCTAAACAGGGTAACGGGCACTGAAGACGTGCGTGGTTTGAGGGAGGGAGGAAGGAGGCTTTTGGTCCTGTGGCCATGGTGGCCTGGCTGTGAGTGCATCCATTCCAGATGACTTCTAGAAGTCATATTAAAATAATAATTTATTACCTTAATATTCAAAGGCTGTTGTTGAAAGGCACGTCATGTCTAATGTTTGTTTTCCTTTTATTTTTAATAAGGGGGTGAAAATTTGTAGAATGAGACCTGAAGAGCTGCACTAGTACCAGAAGCCAGGGAGGACGCGAAGCGCAGTTTTTTCGGACAGTTAAGGACACTACTGATTGGTAAATCCACAACAGAATCAGGTCATTTTGGTTTGTTGTGCTCCCCTTTTTTTCTTCAAAAGCAATTAATTTTTTGAAGAACTCAATAGGCTTCTATTTACTGATAATGTCTATAGAAAAGCAGCACAAGTAGGTAGAGACAATGATCAAGAAAATGAAGATGTAAAATGAGTTTCAGCAAGCTAATGATATAAAACTCAATCATAAGTTATTCTAGAAATACCAGGAAAGAAAAAAAAAAAGAAGAAAAGAAAAGGAAATAACATGGTTTCTTCTTTGGAAGTCAGCTGTGCATTCTTATGCTTTCCAAAGCAGCATTTCAAAGGCTTCAATAGTTGGTTGAAGAACTAACAGTGCATCCCCTTTTCAGTGCCGATTTCGTGTTTGGTGCTTCATTCCACCAAATAAAAAGAAATATGCAGAATATCAAATAAATTTATTATAGTTAAAAAAAATAAAAGACTGTAGTCTTTCAGTTAAAAGAGTAATCTACAATAGTCCAGCAGTAACTGTCTGTGAATACCTCCTCTGATGTATTCTAGGGCTGGATCCATCTTTTTCCTGTGTTAGTAACCACATTTTCCTCTTTTCCTCTTTTTCTATGTGTTACGTTCTGAGCATGCAGCAAAACTTCTTCCCATTGCCATTTATGCCTTGACACTTCGTGTTACTAAATTTCCATCTCACTGCCTTTACTGAGTCCCTTGGGACCTCTTGGTTCTTCTCTTTTGGTGTTTCCCTCCTCCAGCACCTACATTTCAGCTCCAGCTTTTTAACATGCCCAAGATCATTGATGAAAATTTTAAAATCAGACAGGTTTGAAGACTGCTCCCAAGGAGCCTCATAGTTGCATTCGTGTCTCCTGTGATGCCTTTTGAAGGAAACACCTTCTCCTTCTATGTCTTACACCAGCCTTGATTGTGTTTAGCTTAATGAATTTCTCTGTGTGTGGCAGTTCAGGTAGATTTGCATCTGCTATCAGGAGAAGATCAGTAAACAGTTAATGGTAAACAGGTTAACGGTTAACACAAGCAATTAACCTTGGGAAAACTTCTGCTGACTCTTGTTCCCTTCTGTTGGACAAGTCCCACTGAAGCCAGTGCTTGACAGTGTAACATGCCAATGAAGTATGTCGTGTGAGCCTCAGGGAAGAAATAAAAGATCCTTTTGAACTGCTCCTTGGTGCAGATTCTTGAGCACAGAGGAAGGAGGTGCTCACAAAATGAGACCTCTTTTTCCTCCATCAGTCCCACCACTGGCACCACGCAAGATGGCTCAAGCTGCTCTGTGTCCCATCTTTCTCAGGGGCCAGCCAGCACCGCCCCTGGTATCTGCAGCTCTGGCAGGGTCTGGTTTCGCAGAGAAGTACAAAAGGGAAAGCAGCAGGGAAGGGAGAGGGTAAAAAGCTGTGTTCTGTTCCTAAAAACCAGCAACGTAGTCAGAGGAGGTAAGTTCTCTGAACATGGCTTCCAAATGGCATCATCAGTTCATTCTTGTGGTTTTAGCTTGAAAACGCTTGCCATTGCACTCTGAGCAGAACAGCTGTCTACCAAATGCTCCAAATGCCTCAAATTAGCTACCCAAGAGCACCCATCAGAAGGGAACGGTTCTGCTGGCACTCAGGAACATCAGGCTTTTTATGACATGTCATTCTTTGCTCTGTCCTCATTCAACCTCGCATTGTTTCCCAGGCAGGGCATATCTTCTGAATTAGAGCGAGATTCGTTATTGGGAAAATATGGAGGCTCTAGTAATTGTACTAGCTTGTGTAACCTTTGCTTAAGTTGGATCACACTCCTTAACACCAATGGTGACATAGTTTTCCTCCAAGGCAATGGAAAGAGAAGAGTGTCAGGGCAGAAGGAAGAGGGATCTTCAGTGCTGATTTGACATTTTTTGTTATATAGTTGGTACAAACTTTTTAATGAGGGGAATAAAAAGAAAACTACCTCCCAAAGTGTTCTGCAACTGAAGCTCTGGAGATATCAGCACAGAAATTGGCTCCAGGTTTCCCGTGACAGCTAAGTTTGTAGTTAATGACAAGCGTGTTTGGAATTAGATCTTTCCTTCCTTATCATTGTCCCCTGGTAGTTTTTGCGAGCCAAGAAGATACTCAGGTAATCACAACACATAATCTGGGTTATCAGCCAGATGCTGGTTTCCAGAAGCGTGTTCCCATGGAAATGTGTCCTTTGCATGCTAAGGCAGCATCTCACTTGGAAGAGCAAAAAAAAGGGCAACACTTGCCAGCGTTAAGTTATTGGCATCCAAAGTGTAGTCAGGACAGCGTGCAAAGGCCTTGCGGAAAAAGAGACCTCAGGACGTTCACTTTGGCTTCGAGTCAGTTCCTATGCTTTTGTTTGGTTTAGTATCTACTGGCCTTTAAGGGTTTGGGGTTTTTTGTTTTCTGCTAAACATAAATGGAAAAATGGCCTCTTCCTTTGGGAGAGGGAGCCAGATTCTCGACTGGTAAAAATAGTGTGTTGTTTATTTAAATCTCATCTTTTTCAAAACAACAGAGGGATCTTATACTTGTAAATGACACATGTTCATTATAGAAAGTGCTCCTAGAAAAGCTGGAAACTTGTTCAGTGCTATTATCTTTCAAGCATGCTCCTTTCCAGCAGACACCCCACCGGTCTGGAAGCCTTTGCTCTTCTCTCGCCTTCTGATGTACCCCAGTGTGGTTCCCACTGTAGCACGGGGCTCAGCAGGGAGTTCAGCTCCTAGAGAACAATTCCTGTTTCTCAAGGTGAACCCTGCCAGCATCTTGAAAAAAAGTCATGTAGGGAGATTTAAGTCGTGTCAGTGAGATTTTTTTCAAGTATAAATTAATCAGTGGTCAGCTCAAGCCGTGTGTGATACGATCATTTCTAGCTAGCTTAAAAAAAAATATGCCAATATTCTATTTAAAGAGACTCATTATGCACATATTTTCTTAATCCACTAAATTTGTAATGACAATATCTCTTATCCTTTTTTTCCGCAAGGCATAAGAAGAGTCCTTATTCATCATAGCAGCTTATAGGCCCTAGATAATAATAATAGCAGTAGTAATTCCTGTCTCACAGCGATGAATTCCATGAGTTGCATCCTTTCAAAAATCTTCCTTTTCTTGTCTCTGGATTTCTCTGCCATAAAGTTGTTGAGAGACTCAATTTAATATTATCACTTAGAGTGAGTAGGAGCTAACTTTTGTATGTTCAACACTTCCAGGCTCTCAGTCACCGCTGCCAAAATTTTGCATCGATTCAAACTAGACAAAGGCTATAGATTGGACAGATCTGCAATTCAAACTCATTTTTCTTTGTGGGATAGATGCAACATGTTTGTTTGCATGTGCAGATCCAGTGCCCAGCTTGTTTGTTCACAGCCTGTTCAGAATATAAAGCCATTGTGACCCTCTGATTCTGATGATCTGCGAAACATAGACAAGGGAATTTTGCCCAGGAATTTGTAGTTAGTGGTTAGTAACTCATGTTTTAGCCGCACATCTTCAGAAATACAGGCAATTGTTCCTTTGCCTTCAGAAATACACGAAATACTGGATTTAAAGATATATTCAGTACTAATTTATTTCGCACTATTCACAAATATTTGTACGGGCAAGCGTTCCCTGCACAAGTGCTAAAAAGGTATTTCCTAAGATCCTTGATTGCAGCAAATATTCCGAGTTCTTCAGTCACCTGATCAGTGCTTGAGTAACCCCCTAGGTAAGCCGGGGATGCAATGAAATATCTCATGCACTTTAAACTTGAGGTGACTGCAAGTAAGTCTGAACATTTTACTGAAGTCAAGTGAAGCAATGGTAGAATAGAGGGTTTCTTAGTGCAGAATACAGGCAACACTTCAACTTTCCATCAGAGAGTTTTTTAAAAAGGGTGTCGGTCACTACATGTCTCAGAAATGGTGATGAAAAAGGGGAAAACAACTTTCTCAACTACCTCCATGACCCACTGGCTGAATGGAAGAAAAAGTCTAGGTCTCCTTGCCTTCCCACCCGGTGCACCATCCATTAGGTAGTGCCACCTCCCCAGCATCACGTCGTGGTTGTGCCTCCAGGATATGCTCCCTCTCCCTCCCTGAGTTGAAGGACAAGGTAGAGAGGCCAAGGAGGACAATTGCTGCTCCCCTAGGAAAAAAAGCTGCTGTTGTTGCTTGCTAGAGGCTGCTATCAGTGTGGCGAGGGTGGTGTGTTGGGCTCATAGCTGAGTTCCCATGACAAATTCCTGCTAGAAATGAATGTACCCGTGTTCCAGTGCTGGTAGGTAAACTGAGATTCCTGGTAATCAACTGGTTTGTGTACATGTTTGCTTCTGTTCTTGGTTCTTTCCCCAGGGGGAGGAGGGTAGATAAGTATCATTTATTTTTCCCCTCAGAGGTGCATGCCTTGGCTGCCCTACATGCTCCTTGAGCTCAGCACATTCCAGACCCATTCTGTGTCTCCAGGGGAGACCTGCCCACGGGGTCCCTGCAGTCACAGCTGTACCGGGGCTGGCTGTGGGTGTGAGCACTTCCAGCACATCCATCTGAGCTTCCCTTGCTCATCATCCTCACCCCAGGCAGCCTTCCTCCCGGGGCTGATCAGCTGTTTCTCTCTGCGGGGACTTTAATAGTAAGGTGACTCTGTGTGAAGCGTCATTGTAAAGGACAACTGGGGATTATGTTTCGTCCCTAACATGATTTAACATCCTATGCCGCCTTCCTGTTCCTGTTGAAAATATGTGCTCCAATTTTCCTCCCTTTGCCTAAATCATGTTTTTCTGGGCTTCATTCTCAAACGATGGGTCTCTGTTTATCCAGATCAGTGTAGACTAAGCAGGATTATAAAACCAGATTTATCCAGGGCCATAATACTGTAGTTCCAAGGAGCACACTCCAGTGGCTGTGAGGTGCTTAATCTTTTAGATTAACTAGAAAGATCTATGGCTTTAAACTGCTGGTTTGCGTCATGTCCTGAAAGCTGCTTTATGAACTGGTCGGGAGACATTATAACAGTGATTAAAAAATTGTCTCTGATCATGGATTCTGCACGAAAACAGGGAGGTGAAAGCATCAGTTCTTGGCGGTTTAATTCACCTTTGTTTTCCCAAGTAGTCAGACTTACATGTGTGATGGGGACAGCAGCGTTTTCGTGAATGATGAAGTATTTCCCGAAGACATGGAAAAAGAAAAGGAGAACACCAGGACATGCACAAGCAGCTCAGGGGACCGCTCTCCTCTTGACACTACGCATCTTATTCTTTAACCCAACACTCATGCGGTGCTGAAACATGCTCTTAAGAGCCAAATATTAGGCAGGTAATTAAAAATAAGCCAGGTATGAGCTCTCAGTAGGAGCTTCACTACAAGCCAGCTCTTGGCTGCAGAGTATCTTTTCATTTCTCCCTCTGCTAACCTGGAGAATCCATGTCCTCCCAGTTTCCAGCTTCTCCTGTCTTGCCCCTTTCTCAGTGGTTCTCAATCCACATTGCAATGATGGATTATGCTGCAAGGGCAACTGGTTCTGAGTTATACAGGACAATCTGTGCACATCGTGTTTGGTGCTGAGATGGCTCACAGCTTGGTCTGAAATGGCTTTGCACATTCCCTTCATCCCTACAGACTGTGTACGGCTGGTGGGAAAGAGGCAACAAGACATGTCCTCTGCCTGTTGGATGCCTGCATGAGACTTCTGATTTTCCTGATTTAATAAGGTCACTGACAAGAGCCTAGGACTTTTTATTGCCACTCACAAGTGCCTGGGACTTTTTATTGCCTCTGTAGCAAGTGAGATCATCAGGACAGCTCTGAAAACTCTGCCCAGGTAGAAATAGTCTGCAAGTGCTTTTGCTGGTGATAATATTCTAAAAAAGGAAACAACCGAGAGAAAAACAGTTCCATAAATTTGTTTATAGAACATTCAGTGACCATGAATCAAGCTATAAATATACCAGGCTATAGGATTCAGGGTTTCTTTACCGGATTGGTACAGCAGCTTGTAACAGACCTTGGTAACAGTAGCTTCGTGATGGTTGTGATAAACTGTTTTTATTCCTTATCTCTCTTTTTACTCCTTCCTTCCAGTTACACCAGGCTTTTACCCATAATGTTTATTCCTCACCTCATGGAAAATTTTTGACCGAGAAAAAGATCACTTCTGTTAAAAAAACCAAAAATGTCCAGCCAAAACCAACATTTTCATTGTTTGGCTGAAAATTAGAGGTTTGCCATTTTAAGCTTAAAGTTTTTGGTTTGGGGCCAAAATATCTTTGCCTTTTGCCCAAAGTCTCCAGTAAAAATTCCCAGCTTTTCAGCGAGACAGACACTTGTTTTTACATCAACAAGAAAAAAAGTTCGAAACCGAATTGCTCACCAAAAGTAGCTTAGACAAAGGCAGTTTGACAGAAAAGTCCTTTTTCTATAAGTGAATATTAAATAGCAGATGAGACATGTTTCAATTCACCTCCCTGTTATCCGAACATGGCAGAGCTGAAGGAGAACACTTGCCAGAAAGATTCATGATTGGAACAGAAGTGACACCATGGGATTGCAGTGTTTGATGACAACTGAGACAGTCACAGCTCGTTCCTTGTGCCCCAGTCTGGCTTGTGCACAGCTCAGGATTCATGAGGAACAGCAGTGGAGAAGGAGCCTGGAGCTGCTGTGGTTGTTGAAGCACCAGAGCTTTTATAACGACCGAATCAACCCTGATTTCTGGTATGAGCTTCAGTGAGGAGGTTGTGTGTGGACTCCAAAAGTGCTCGACCCTGCTTGTAGATGTGGGTTTACACTGCGCTAAGGAGTGGGATTTTGCTCATTGCCATTCCTGAAGTGACTCTTTAGCCACAACAAAGACTTAAATCAGTTAAAGCTGTTTTGTTTCTGACACCATATCAAGAATTCGTATAAGCAGCAAGGAGAGGAAGCCATTTGCAACTCACAACACCATGTGTTAGTGGGTCCACAGGAAACTTGACTGGGTATCCACGGGCACCATTGGCTGTTGGCTTTCTTTGTCCAGCTGCTTCCCAGGATTTGCCATTGCATGGTAGGGCTGAAGTAACACCTAAAACCCCGCGTGAGTGTTTTTAAATGGGGAGTTGAAGACAGGAGCTGCAAAGGAGTGTGACTACCCTTGTCATCTTGTGGATACCTTGGTGCAGAACTCCAGGCTCAGCAAACGCCAACATCACCAGTTTGAGTAGTGCTGAGCTAAGAAGAAGGGATAACAGGAAGCATGCACTGTAAATATAAAGAAATTATGGGAGCTGAGCAGTCAGGACGTGATGATGAGTAAATGTTTCAATAAACCAGGCTGTTACTCAGTACAAGGGGAAATCTTTCCAAATAGCTTCCTCATGATCTTCTTGCTCCCCTGCATGTTTGCAAGTGCTTTTCTTGCTTAGCTGCCTTACTGATAAGCAGTTACTGTCACTTCTGTGGGACTGCTGTTTAATACAGCCTTCAGCTGATAGAAGGCCACAGGAGTCACCAAGATGCAAAGGGCCATGACATGCCAAATGAGCCTCCCATGTCTCTGACACCTTTGCTGCTCCTCTAGGATAGTGATGCTTTTTAAATCCGTGTCAATGAGATATAGGTGGCAAGGATCAAGCCAAGGAGTTATTATCCACTGTGAGAGAGCTCCATAAAGGAGCCTAAGCCTGGTTCTACCTACACTACCCAATAGAATCATAGAATCATAGAATGGTTTGGGTTGGAAGGAACTTCAAAGATCACCTGGTTCCAACACCCATGCCATGGCAGGGACACCTCCCACTAGACCAGGTTTCTCAAGGCCCCATCCAGCCTGGCCTTGAACACCTCCAGGGATGGAGCAATACCTTGATGAGAACTAGGTAGACCATGGCAAGATCCTAAATATGGCATTTTTGAATGCCAAGAGATGGTCCTGTAATTGGCTGGTTTTGGAGTGGACGTCTTATTTTGCTACCCATGTTTGTTGTCTTGAACTTAGACACACTTCAGCAAAACTTCTATCAGGAAATTATAACATGGAAAGTTGGCATTTTCTAATGATTTCCATGGAGCAATTTCCAACTAGATAGACATCCTGTACAACAGCAGACCAAAAACTGACAAAGCATTGATTTTCTTAAGAAGAGAGACCTATATTTGTTACCCTCCACAGAAGTGAAGGCCAGCATGGTGGTGGCTGTTGGGGTTGTAATTTGTGCGTGTTTCCACAGTATCAAACACCATGTTATTATGCTTGGCTAGTGCTGGAGGTGAACAGTTCATCACAGGAGGGAATTCATGCACATCAACAAGAGAACTGACTTGGTGATATATGAGTCACTCTCAAGCGACACTATAAAATACACTGACACAAGCATTAGAGTAACTGCAAAGCAATTAAGTTATCTTCAGGCCTTTAATACTGATTTCATTTCAACTTCAGGCTCAGTGTTTTGGTTGGAAGTTTTCAAGGTCGTCTTAGTGATTCCTTTACTTATCATACTGTCATGTTTTCCAAGTTGCCTGTAAATTAATGACTATTAAACAGGTTCAGTTCGAAGAACCATCATCGCTGGGACGAGGTAAAAGAATGGAAAGAGGTAATGATAAATAATTGCTCGCTAGTATGAACAGTGGTTTCAGCACATCCGCTTCAAGTATCTTTGCTAGGCACTGTGGCATAAGAGAGCATTAAGATAGGACTTTCTTTTTCCCCAGAAAAATTGGTTTAGACATTGGTAGATTCGGGGTAATTTTTTTCTTTTATCCCTCAGTTCTTTTTCATGCCATGTATTTCTCAATGAAGTAATTTTATCCCTGTGTTCACATATTAAGAAAAGAAAAGCAAAAATTCAATCTGTGGGTTCTCATTTGTAGCAAGTTATGGTTTCCTACATGAGTTTTCCATGGAATTTGTTTAGGAAAAAATGTAGAGTGCACCAAAATGAGATAATGACGGGGTTTGGTGTTTATCAAAGCCCTTTTTCCCTCGTCATCAAACTGCTAACGTCCCGCTGTCTGCTGCATGAGAGGATGCTGCGCAAGCCAAATGTGGAACACAAGTGATCTCTTGTAAAGGTTCTCCTTTGCCGAAACCAGAGAAACCTGGGACGTTTGTGAGGATTTGTGAGGGGTTTGTGAGGATTTGTGTCTTTCTTCCAGCATTAATTTCAGATGAGGAAGATGAGTATGTTCATGAACTCTGCTTTGCCTTTCTGTCATTTTTCTCCCCCTAAGCTTTGTGCAAGTACATTCTTTACACGCTTTCTTCTTTAAAACTCAGTGGATTTCACAGTCAGGAAGGGCTTTTTAAAAAATTTCTTTCTATCCCCCCTGGAAAAAATTGAGTGTTTTATGTTTTTCCCTTCTTACTGTGGGTGAAATCCTGAAGTGGGATAAATCCCCATCATTTCTCTGGGGTAGACAGGCTCTATTTCCACTTATAACAGGGGAGAAGATCACCTATTGAATTTAGTATTTTTCACCAATTATAATAACTTACAAGCATTTCCGATTCTCTTTTATTTCATGGATAAAAACGGGTTTTATGTGTATAACTCCTAGGGTGATAATAGCAGGGAGAAGTTTTACTGCACACATAGAACTTTTCCTTAGGCCAAGAAAAGCAGCCACAGCGTTTCATCTACTCCCAGCAAAAATTAAGCAGGATTAAAAAAAAAAAAAGTCTAACTGATGGGCAAAGAAAGTGGGGGGAGAAGAGAAGCTGAAGTATGCAAATTAACAACATGAAGTATACAGAAATCACTCTAAGTAGCTTGTCCTCTATTTTAAGTGTTTTTGAACTCTCTCAAATTAAACTTTCAGTTAAATGATCATATTTTCAGTCTTCTTCTTTTTTTTTTTTTTTTCCCCCTACAGCTACGTGGGACAAAAATCAAAGGATGGAAAATAGAAACATGAATATTTAGTCCGCATGTTACTCTTGCTGACTTTTCAAAGCGCAGTTTCCTCGCTGCCTGGCTGCAGGGTAGAGCAGCAGCAAAGTCATTCACGAGAGCATCCTTAGCCAGGAAAGCTCCTAAGCTTTGCACTAATACTGGGAATGGGGCACCTTAGCCATTTGCAGAGGAACAGTCCTGAAAATGGGCCTTATTCTGGAAAAGAGAGGAGGACAGAAGAAAGGTTTAGGTGAAAGAAAGACCAGGCAGGCCCCCCTCACAGAGCAGCATGCCCAGATACCTGAAGTGTTTTGCAGGATTCAAGCTGTGAAAGAAATAAAAATGGAAGTATATATATTTTCATGAAAATCTGGTTCAGCAGGAAAATGGGTTTTCAGCAGCACTGCACATTTCTGTATAAAAGCAAGAAAGAGGGTGCTATTATACATCTCTCTGCGCTTTCCTGCAGAGCCATTTAATCACATAAAGCAATCCGGTTGTTCAGGCATAATTTGCCCCTGGTAAATCGGTGCTGACTTTCACTGCTTGTCTTGTCCTCCCCATGCTTGGGGTTGGGCTCCGTGAGGACAAGCCCCACAGTTTTTTTAAGGACTGGCCACTGTTTCCCAATGAATGGCAGCAAGGTTGAGAACTAAAAAGGAAAATAAGCAAAGGTCCAATAGTACTTGTTTTGAAATGTAATCTGTGTGTTTTAGAGACCCAAGAGCCACACACGGTTTCCTGTGCTATAGGTTTTATGGACAGTAATTAGAGCATCTGAATGTAATTACCCCCTTACTGGTTCCCTTACACTCGGTTCTCCCCACTGCAGCCAAGGCAGTTATTAAATAGCGTTATAAAAAATTACAGTTAGTTCCAGGTAAAGCGACACTCAACTTGAATCTTATATTGGAGAGGTCGGGGGAATGGTTGGTGGGTTGAGTTTGGCAGATCCTGAGGCTGGGAAGGAGAAAGAAACAGCAGAAGGGAATTCAACAGCAACATCAATGTGCACAGGGGATCAGGCTGCAGGAGCTGAGCTGTTTGTGGGTGTCACCTGTGAGGTGGTACTGAAATAGAGAATCATAGAATTACAGAACCATAGACTTATTCAATGGTTTGGGTTGGCAGGGACCTTAAAGATCATCTAGTTCCAGCCCACCTGCCATGGCAGGGACATCTCCCACTAGACCAGGTTGCTCAAAGCCCTGTCCGACCTGGCTTTGAACAACTCCAGGAATGGAGCATCCACAGCTTCCCTGAGCAACCTATTCCAGTGCCTCACCACCCTCAGAGTGAAGAACACCTTCCTATTTCCTATTCTGAATCTACCCTCTTGAAGCCATTACCCCTTGTCCTATCACTAGATGGGCTATGTGAAATAAGAAAGGGTTCTGCATGTGCAGGGAACAAAAAGCAGATGGAACCAATGTGAGATAAATTTGATGTTGAGGTGGATGGATGGAAGCCTATCTTTAATCACAGTAAGGATCCCTAGCAAGCTGAAAATCTCACTGTAGATACCCACAGTATTGAACTCTTCAGTGTGTAATGTGAAATTTCAGAGAGATGGGTGCTGATTAAAGAAATGCTCTACAAAGGTCAAAGATATCCCCGTATTTCAGTCATCCTTTTTGGTGGACATTCTGTTCACAGCAGGTGTTTCCGAGCCCTGACAGAGGATGGGCAATGACGTTCCAGCCCTTGTTGTGCACTTTTAAAATGAAATAAGTGGTAGGCTGGCAAGATGTGTGAGCGAATTATTGACTCCTGTTAAAGCACTGGGATTTGTTGATCCTAAGCAATGGTACCAGTAAGCTGTCATGGCTTATGACATTGCCTTCCGGCTGTGCTTACCTCTTCCTATGACTCTGCTGAAGAGCACAACTGGCCATGTGGACATTTATAAGTCTATCTATGTCTATATGAGGAAGACACCACATGTACATGCAGATAGGATTTTTTCAGGTTGCCTGCTCAGAAGAAAGTAAACTAGATGGTTTACATAAGCATGCTTCTTCCTGAAAGGCTGAGCTATTTTAACAGTGCATTCCACCAAAATGAATAATATTTGGCTTTTGGAGGCAGATTTTTCTGTGGTTACAACCTCCTTTGCACATCATAAAAGTCCAGTCCCGTCCTCCTGCTTTTCTTTCATTAAAAAGAACAACAACCTTTAAAAATACCGTATTTGTCATGTGCTCGCTTGGGTTTCAGCTGGTGTGATTTATGTCTCTATGTTCAGGGTAAACATGCTCATTAAGGAAAATAATCAAGCATATTATACTATAGAAATGGGGTTTTGGGGTGAGAGTGGGTCATGGCAGATGGTGCTGCTGAGGACAAGATCTCCTTAGAGCGGACTTCACTGCTTAGGCTGGGCTGTAAGTCAAGGTGGGTTGTGAGTCCAAGCTTTGAATGGGAAACCCTCCAATGCTTGCAGGGGGTCTATGCACATAGCAGTGAGCTGAGATGACAGCAAAGTGCTTCTGCCTTCACATGGGAGCGTCATGGTCATGCTCTGTTACCAGGATGGGCAAAACCAGACTCCTAAACCCCAAATCCTCCCACATTTTCACATTAGCAATTTGTGGCTCCGGCTTACCTCCAGTTACAGCCTGACTGGTCATTAGCACCTTCAATTAGTTAACCAGATTCTGTTCTCAGTTGTACCACCGTGAATCACGAGTTGATCCTGCAAAATTTAAAAACAAACAAACAAGTAGCACTGAAAGAATCTGGCCCAGCCTAAATAAATTTGTCCTTGACTTAACAATGAAAATTTTCAGCTGGTGCAGATCTCTCCAGCTTTGTTTAAGACCCTGGAGGTATCCCTCTTACACAAGCAAATGATCAGATCCAAATTCAGCAGGATTTCTTGGTAGAAGGAGAAAGCTATTTGAGGAGGGAGTAAATGGCACCGTATCCTTCCAACTGTTCAAAATTTGTTTTGCCAAAGCAACAGGAGAAAGCTGTTAAAAAAAGATTTTAATTGTAAGTCATTTCGGCTTTCCCTGTAAGAAAACAAGGAAGAAGCAAACACAATGGCTAAAGAACATGAAAAGATCCCAAAGGTTAAGAATGCTCCAAGAAAAATATGCTCTCAATCTGAAATAGTGAGCAATGGAAATTTTATTTGCACTACTTTTGGTGCTGTTGTTGGTTGCAAGAAGCAGCGAAGCCTCGGTGATTTCCAAGGTCTGGTTTTCCTTGGGAAGGGGGCAGGAGGAGAGGAAGAGCAGAGCCTGAGCCTTGCTGCCCCGCTTCCCGGAGAGCCCAGACAGCGCATTCGGCTCTGCCATCCTCCCACCACCAAGGATCTGTTTGCGGAGCTCCTTTGCAGGGTGAATGAGAAGGCTCAAGCGGCAGATTGGATATTGATAACTTCCAGAAGACTCTCTGGTCCTGCCATGTTATTCCACCCGTCTGAAAAATCGACAAACACTTGCAGCAAAAAAAAGTTCCCTTTCTGGCAATAAAAGTATGGCTCCAAATGAATTAACTTTCAAAACTGATATTTAAGGATGTTTTATGAGTCTGATGTCTCTCCAAGTCTTGCCAGAGCCATCATGTTGAAAAGCTGTAGACTCAGTTATAATAAAAGAGACATTATATGTAATTGTTTCTTCTCAGCGTTATCATGTAAGGGTAAAGGCGAGTGGAAAAGCAATTTTCAGTGCTCCGATCCATCTCCCTCACGTCACTCTGTTCATACTCTGAGCTCCTGATGCTGGACTGAGCAGCGAGGTGTTTGGGTGCTGTGTAGGAGCTTGTGCACATGGAAGTTCTCTTGGGGTTCTCCATGGCATGGAGTAGAGCAGCCCTGTACCTGCATGAGAAGACCTGTACCTGCACAAGAGGACCCTGTACCTACATAAGAAGACCCTGTACCTGCACGAGGAGACCCTGTACTGACATGAGAAGATCCTGTACCTGCACGAGAAGACCTTGTACCTGCATGAGAAGACAGCACAGGCATCAGGCAGCCATGTCCCACCACCATGGCTGAGCACAAGTCTTCACTCTCCCATACTACCACTGGAATATTGTCATTCCTAGCAGGAGAGGGAGAAAAGTGCCTTGTCTTGCTTTGCTTCTCTTTGTTTTGCTGTTGGTTTGTCTTTGTGTAGTGTTTTTATTAATTAAGGAGGGGATTTTTTTCTTTTTTTTTTCCCAAAAGGAGGCAAAGATCCGAACTTCGGCTTTTTGCATAAATATTGGCAGAACAGCTTATGTGGGAGAAGGAAAATAAAGGTTATCATGATTAGCACATGATTTTACTTAGGCAGGGTATCAGTTAAATTAGACTTGAAATTATAGCGTTTCAGCTGCTGGTATTTTCCATATTAAAAATAAAATTTAATTTTCCAATTTTGCAGAAACAGAAATTCCAACCACTTGTTGCTTTCCCCACCAAAACAGAATGAGATACAGCCTAATCCCCCACAATAAATTTCCACAAGGGCTCTTCCTAGCTTGGGGAAAATGTCAGTGCAGAACTTTCGGCCATCCTTAGTGTCCGTACCAGCATCTCCCGGGTATCTCTGTGCTTCGTTGCTCATGGGCTCATTTAACGTGGGGTGAACCTGCTTGAAACCTTCCCAACTCTATGGTTTTACTCTGTACTTAGAGCTGTACGACCCGGATTGGAATTTCCCATGCAATATGCACAGGTTCTCCTGATGCCCTCTTAGTCATTGGATGTGAGCTAAGGTTTTGGGAAGCAGCCTCAGCGTGCCGCTGCCCGGCCGGCTCTGCCGGAGCAGTGCCATTTCTGACCGTGTGTGGCAAAGCTTTCTCAATGCTTGGTTTAATTCCATTCAGGCTACAAACCAGAGAACCAAACCAGAAACAGAGAAGCAAAAAAGAAGGGAAAAAGAAAAAAAAAAAATTAAAAAAAAAATCCTTTCTGATTTTCAACATAAAGCTGGGATTACCACCAAAGAACAATAAAAATTCTTTTATTACCAACAACAGGAAGAGCAAAGGAAAAAAAAACCCACAGAAAATCTTTGTTATAATTTTTCCATAACAAATAAGGTCTTTTCTGGTCATGTTTGGCTTTTTTTTTTTTTTTTTTCCTTAAAATTGTATCTGTTTAGGAAAAAAAAATCGGGTTTAGAATAAAAACAAAACTGCAGAGGAAAAAGCATAGCTCTTATTAAAGAACTTGACATCATAACCCATCTATTAAATAGCAGTGTTCTTAAAGGAAAGTAATTTACAAATAAAAGGACGGAAATGAAAGGTTGTATGAGTTCCCGAGCCCATTGTTGAGGCAGTAAAGCACAGAAAACTTCCACTATCTATAGTGGCTGAAGTCATGTATTAGCAGGAACCAGTGCTGGAGGTTCCCACAGGGAGAAGATCCCTGTAGAGAAATACGTCTGCGACTTGCCTTTGTGTTTCTTTATTCCCCACGCTTTTTTGTAGGTTTGCTGTGGGCGATTAGGGAAGATAAAGTATCAAAAAGGAGCGAAACACTCCATTCCCCTTGGCCCGTGGATGCGATGGAGCCGCATCCCGTGGTGCCCGGCTCTCCCTGGTCCACCACGAGCGGTCCCACCCTGCACGCGTGGCCGAGCATCAGCACAGAGCCGGCTCCTCTGCTTTCGAAGGAGGTGTGAAGTTATCTCCAAGAGCTTTTTTTATGCTCACCCTAGAATTGAGGGCTGATTTCATTTTATTTTCACTGGGCTCTTTTTCCTTTTACCAAGCCTGGCACACTTTCCTCCTGCGCTCACCATTTGCTGTGTGTGGCTCTGTCCGAGGCCGATTAAGGTCGATAATGTGGCAGTGAGTTATTGCCATGCGAGACCGTAAAGCCAAACCAGACAGATTCGACATAAAACAGTTACAGAAATGGCCTTTTTTTTTTCCCTTATCTGACTCTGCTCTTGATAGCAAAAGCAGCCGGGTAACAAAAGATTTTGTTCCCCACTAATCCGTGGTGAGGAGTATCAGGCAGTTCACCCTTCCATCAAAGAGATCCATCTGCTCTGATCCTCTGCCATGGAGTGACAGGAGATGCTGTTAATCCAGACCTGGATAACAGCCATCCCAGAGCTCCGTGGCCAGGGTCCCCGTGGGCACGTCCCAAACGATAGCAGAAGAGCAGTGCCTGGATTTTTCCCCTTAGGCAAACAAGGGACACACTATAGCTTTCTGCTNATCCCTAACGTTCTGTGATTCTGTCTTGAGGATGAAACAGCAAAGAAGCAAAGTTCTTATTGAGTTTTAATGGGATTGAACCAGGAATAAATTCCAGGTTCTTTAATCAACTTCTTTAAATTATAAACAAATATTTAAATGCTGTCAAGAGCCTCCTTCTCACAATATAGCTTTCTGCTAACTGGAAGAGGATAGATTTAGATTGGAAATCAGAGGGAAATTTGTCACTCTGAGGGTGATGAGACACTGGCACAGGTTGCCCAGGGGGTTGTGGATGCTCCATTACTTTATGTGTTCATGATCAGGGTGGATGGGGCCTTGAGCAACCTGGTCTAGCAGGAGGTGTCTCTGTCCATGGCAGGGGAGTTGGCACTAGATGATCTTTGAGGTCCCTTCCAACCCAAACCATTCTATGATTTTATATTTCTATGCTGTTCCTTCAGTGCTACTCCTCAGCTCCTTCCCACATCCAAGTACCTCTTGCATTGTCTTGAAATCACAGCCTGGACTGAGCGAAGGCTTGTGAACAGGTTGGGCTGTGGGCACCTTCACTGGTGTGAGTTCCCAATTCCCTCTCAAATGATCATCTGGGGTCGTGTGTGCATGAAGCCCAGTAAAAGCCTGAGTTACTCTGCACTGGGATCTGCACCGGAGTCTGAAGCTCTAAGCTCTTCAAAGGAGTTTTGAAATGGATGTGTTTGTGCAGCACCCAAAACTGGCTGAGGTCCAGTCCTTTCAACCACCTAAATGTACTGTACCATGTTAACCCTCTGCTCCAGTTCATTCGATAACCAGAGGGGTCAAAGATTCTCATTTTTTTGAATACTGATGTCATAGCCCAGAAAACACAATCAAATCAATCTAGAAAAAAATAAGAAGACCCTGTTTCCATGTACATAGTCCCAGATGTAAATACTCCTTTAATTCAACACAAAATCATTGTACTGTAAGTATTTTTACAACACCTCTAGGTTTCATTTTAGGTTTATTTTTCATTTTCTTAAATATTTTTTGCATTTGGGATCCAAACAAGTGAGAAGGTACTAGCAATGACTTGAACTAGCTTTTAAAAGAGATCTGTTTTTTCTCATCATGGGCTTTCTCACGAGGGCAGCACATTTTGTAATGGCATGTAATGGGAGGATTAGGATTCCCATGGCCAAACTCTTTCCTGAAGGTACATTTGTGCAAATATTAGAGGATCCCTGAAGATGAATTCTGTGGTATATTTTGGGAAGATCATGGTGTTGAAATGATCACAGAATCATACAATCATTTAGGTTGGAAAAGACCTCTAGGATCATCCAGTCCAACCTTCATCCAACACCTCCCTAACCCCTAGACTGTGTCTTGACGTGCCACATCTACCCATTTTTTGAACAACACCAGGAATGGTGACTCCACCACTTTCCTGGGCAGCCTGTTCTGATGGCTAACCACTCTTCCAGTAAAGAACTTCTTCCTAATATCTGACCTAAACCTCCCCTGGCACAGCTCGAGGCCATTGATGATACATCTCATCTAGAATCTGTAGGAGGAAGATGTCCTAGAAGAAATAAGCCAAGTACCAAGCAGTTAGTCAGAGCCCAGTGTTCGCATCTAGAGTCAAACAATCGGAACAACCAAAATGAATAGTATTGGGTGTTGTAAAAGTGCTGCTGGTTACAAACCTAGATCTAGGAACCCTACAGAAATAAGATGCAAAGTCAAGGCAAAAAGTGATTTTAGTGCTGTGTGGAACAGAGCTGGGGTCAGGCAGGGCTGGGAAGAGACAGGCCAGCAGGGAACACGGCCAAGGACCTGAGCTGCATTAATTACAGAGGTTTAGATAAGGTGCAGAACAGCTCCATGGCTGGGGCGTAACATGCAAGGATAACATTTACCTGTTCTCTCATACAGCCTCACTTATTATATAATGCCTACGCTTAATAACATTATTTATCTATTTTGCAGAAGGTGATATAGCACAAAATACTTCCAAGATGTGGATGACCTTTATCTCAGGTCTGTCTAACCATGAGCTGTCCATCCCTCAGTCCGTGAAATACAATATGAAGTCATACAGAGAAGGACAGAGATCCGTTCTGATTCATTCTTTCCCAAAGGCACTTTCTTTTGAGAACAGTGGAAAGTACCTTTTTTTTTTTTCCATGACCATAATTTAATTCTTTATTTTAACCAAGTTGCTCCGTTCTTCCTCCCTGATAACTCACGAGTTCAAATGTAAAAAAATGTATTATTACAAGAGACAATTACGGGGTTCAAAGCATTCTGAAACATTCCATGCTTCCAGCTTCTGGTACTGATATAAGTAGAGGAATATTTGTGGTTTTTTTACTTGCATGAAGTGGAAGAGTTCCAAGAGCTAGTGGTAAAAGTCCTAATGAAAGTCTGCCTTCATCAGACACAACAAAGATCCTGCATCCTGGGAGGTTAACTGTTTATATGGACATGATGCCCAGGCACCACCACACAACACCAGCAAGCCCTTGACTGTGTAAACTCAATCATTTCATGCTCAGTCAAAAATAGTAATAGCAAAATAATAAGAAAACAATTAATCCTGGTTTCGTTTGGCTTTAATTTTTTAATTTTTTTTTTAAATTTAAATAAAGCATTGCTGTGGAAGTTCAAGGCATGCAGCTCTCTGGTTCCCCACGTTTGTTTGGACTGAAGATGTGTCTAGCACCTTTGGTGGTGTACTTGGCTACCAGCAGGCAAGAGAAATCTGCCTGTTTTGAAGTACTCCCAGTTGTTGCACAAACATCAGACTGCTGTAGTGCAGGAGGTTCTGTTCTACTGAACCTTCTGTTTGTCATTTATTTTTCCATTTTATAAATACTGATTGGAAAACTCCTTCTTGGAAAGAAGAAGGAAGTCTTGTGGATTGTAAACACTGAGGAGATGAACTGTTTAGGGTGGTGAATAGGGTATAAGGACTAAAAGCATAATGTTAAATAGAGGAAAGTTTAGGCTGAATGACAGGATAAACTTCCAAGTGCTGAAATCTTGTTAGTCTGTGGAAAATTCTTCCAAAGGATGTGGAAGAAGCTCCACTGTTTGAGCAGTTTGCCATTAGATTAGACAAAGGGCTAAATATACATCTTAAAGAATCTTGCCCTAGCAAAAGGGGTGAAGTGAAGCGGCCAAGTCAAGGCATCCAACAGCATTTCCTTTGATTTTGTTGATCACAAATCAATCCATGCCCAGAGAGTGAGGCTGTCAATGAGGTGCACGTGTCTAAAGATGAGTTCACTCACCGTGTTCAGCTCGCAGGGATGGACTCCGACTCTGTAACCCGCTGAGGAGAAAACCTGTGCAATGCGAGAAAGTAGGACCTGCCAGCAAGCTCCCATCTTAGCAAAAAACACAGCAGCTGTAAAGCAGGAAAATGGAAAGTAAATATTTATGGTTTCATTACCGTACTGCCCAGAGAGCCACTTGTGCCCTGGGGTTCAGAGGCATTCTTCATCCATATGGAGCGGCCTGGGAGAGAGCATGAAGAACGTTGGAAAGATACATTGTTTTCAGAAAAAAATATGGGCAATAATTTGATAAAGGTATTTATCAAATAATTTAAGAAAGATATTATACCCTAACACTTGCCATCTGTCTTTAAAGGACACGTCAGGTTCAGCACCGGTGGTGATACCCATGAGAGAAAGAGCAGCCAGCAGCAACTCCAGATTTGCTGTGTCCCTCTGGCAAGATAATTCAAGTGCCTCACATCAGGTGGTCCAACATTCAGGAGACAATTTAAGTTTTAAATATGCATGTGTTTAAGTAACAGGCTAGTACAACTATTGTCAGCGTGGATAACTGACGATCAGATGGTCTGAGTTGCTTATTTGTTTTATGCAGGAGTGGCGGGAAACATGAGGCAAAGAAGATACAACAGGATTTACGGCTGTGACAATTCGCCAGCAAGATTATAGTATCTTGGATGTTAATCCACTTGCTGCCTTTTTCCTTTCTCTTTATGGATGATCTAAAAGCAAATTATTTTCTTTTTTTTTTCTGACCCATTCATGATGGTAGTGACCTGAAGTTCCGGTAGACAAGAGGAATCTACCCAGGCTTTGCTGGGTCCTTGGATTTGATCAGACTGTCGAAATGTATTACATAAACACCAGATTTCTGAACTGTTTGCTCCAGGGACTTGTTATGAGGCTTCAAAATTTGATCTGCGTTGCTTAACTCTGACTGGTCAGATGAATCACATGGTGGTGTTTCCAGTCCTGAATGGAGGCATGTGTGAGCACATCTGGTGCAAATATTTCCTGGTAGAAACCAAAATGTCAGTTTCTGTAAATACTTCTCAGTGTGATTCTGAAGTTTGCTCCCCGCTACATTTTTTGGCCAGTAAAACTTGATAACTCAAAAGTTCTTAGAAAGCAAAGACAAAGAGACGTGAATGTGGCCAAAGTGACTTTATTGCAGATTTGAATGAATCTAGTATCAGTTCCAACACAAACCATTCCATGATTCTATGATTCTATGATTCTATGATTCTATGATTCCATGATTCCATGATTCTATGATTCTATGATTCTGTGATTCTATGATTCCATGATTCCATGATTCTATGATTCTACGAAAGCACACGTGAACTCTGCAGTAAAATGGAATCTTTTATAAAGACTTGAGAAGATGCACAGTTCTTGAAGTAGTAATAGAGCAGATGGAAACCTCGAGTTTTTAAGTTTAAAGCAAATCAGCTGGGATCATGCCACTGTTACATGCATGGAAACACACTATATATGCTTTTAATAGATGGGAACAAGACATGGGGTTTATGTTTATGTGTGCATTTGGTATTTTCTGCTGGACGTGTTGTGGTAGTTGAGAGGGCATCTGAATCCCACCGCAAGCACAGGGGAGCTAAACCAGTCTCCTACACATGCCTGTAAACGTCACTAAAAATCATGATAATGAGGAATATCAGACTCGAAAGAACTTGTTTATTTCCTGTCTAAACCAAACCCTGCTTTTTTTTTTTCCCAAGGAATTGATGTGTATCCAAATGAATTTGAATTTTCTCTGTGATATTGTTTTTAATCATTATAATTCAAATGTTGTTGCAGAGCCTTAGCGCTTTTAGGGCCAGAAATGTGATTACTTGTAAATGGTGTATTTATTTTTCCGTCAGTGACTGGGCGCTGTAGTCTGGAGGGAGTCTCACCAGACCTTCCTGCAGCAGCCATCTCACCATCACGGTCACTGGCGTAGAGCCAGGCAACCTGCGGCGGCTCCAGCGGTGGTAGGAAGGGCCACCTGATGGTCACCTTTCCTTGGCTGATCCCTGGCCTTGGCTAAGAAGATCCAAATTGCTGCACATCCTCTTCCAGTGTGGCCACAGAAAGCCTGATGCAGCCGCTGGGTGGGCTCTTCTGGGAGGTTAGGTCAATGGCAAACTCCTGTAATGTCTCTGAACACGTGGCAACACATTCCTATGGATACTTGACCTTGGGACCCAAGGATAAAGGGACTTCTTGAATCTTTTCAAGTCAGGCACATTCTTAATTGTTGCGTTTAGCAAAAGATTTCACCTCTTTATTCCTCTTTTTTCTAACACATCTCTACGCTTTCTTATTTCTTCCTGGTTTTCATTTTTTCCTTCAAACTATTCTTTTCGTCCTTCCTTACTTTGTCCTACACCTTTCCTTCACACTACCACAGGTCTTTTTCCTTCTCCCACTGTTATGAATCCTCAAGGGCCACAAGAATTTTCCATTTTCCTGCCCTAAACTCTTCGTATATCTCTCCCCACCTCGTTACAATAAAATAATTCTTCCATTTCGCTGTCACCTCAATTTAGCTCTCTCACCCTCCACTCCCTCTTTTTCCCCTGGTTTAAAGACCGACCAGCATTTCCTGAATTGGAAAAGCCACAATAATATTTTTTCCATTGAAAATACCACAAGTACAGTATTTCCATTGAACATACTACAAGAACAGTGTTTCCATTGAACATACCACAAGGACGGTGCTTTTGAGGTATCTAAATGCTAAGATGAACTCATAATGTTCATCTTGGACTCATTAAACCAAAGCCCCTTCTCAAAAAAAATTTCCTCAGACAGAGAAAGAATTTTTATTCGCAGGTTTCAAAAAAGAAATAAAAATACAATAAAAACAAGACCTAGACAGAGCCAGGACAATTTTGCACTTGCTTTGTGAGTAAAATATAAATAGGTTTTAGCAAGTTTAAAAAAAAAAAAATCCATTAAAAATGCTTAGAGTGGTTGAACAGCTGGAAAAGCAACTTTTTTTGATAACATTTAAAGCTGCTTAGCAGCTGGGGAAAAAATCGCCTGTAAAAACACTTAACATTTACAGCCACTCAGTGGCTGGAAAAGCAACTTGTTATAAAATTGATTTAACATTTCGGTGGCTGGAAAAGACATACACACACACACACACATAGACCTGCAGTGCTTTACATAGCTATTTATGGGTATTTAGACACAGATAACGCTATAAATAGATAAGCTTGGCATCTCTGCTGATGCCATTGTGGCAGAGAATAATTTCCATTCAGAGCATTCCCCGTTTTATTTTATTTTCTGGGAGTTTAAAACTAAGCCATTTAAATTCCCATCAGCCTGCAGTCTGGCATGCCTGGATGCTCAGCCATCCCACCCAGCCCCCAGGAACGTCTTAAATCATTTTAGCGACAGAGCACTTTATGAAATAATTACGGAGCTCTGTATCTGATCAGCTCACATGAAAGACGGACCGAGGCAGAAGAGCCCCAGCTGTTTTACAAATAATATTTATAATCACGGATGCTTGATGGGCTCGTCTCATCAGCTCACCTGATCGGCTCCTCCGTCGCAGCCCTGACAGCTCAGAGAAGCCGTACATCCCCACAAGTGACAAGAACAGTATCAGATTATTGTAAAAGTGACGTGAAAAAGCACCGTGTAAGTAGTAATTAAGCGTATTTGTTTCTCTCTGAGATTAGAGTTCTTTAAAATGCCATTTTAAAGTGTGAGTCATGTCATAAGCCCTAAAGGAGCATCAGGCAGTTGTGCTCTCGCCCCTCCCCGAGCACCACCACAGCTTCTGGTCCCTGCTCTGCGTGGCCGCGATGCAGAGGTGATGTGGGGCAGGTCCCACGCTCAGCCCCCCACTCACAGCCCCTAGAACTGGGACTAAATCCATTGCCTAAATGTTAATACTAAGAGGCTTTCCATCAGAGCCTGTAAACCATGGAGCACTTTCGTGCCTGCGAGCCTGGATGCGTGTGGGCATACAAGGGAAATAATTGCTAGATTAAATTACTGTAATAATGTCATAGATCTGTTTGCAGCACAGGAACCAGTGATTCCCGTTTTCCCCAGCTCCTCTCTGTCACCCCCCCTCAGACTTCACCTCCATCAGACATTTCTACTTCGTTTTGCCAAGTGTGTCCCTATAACAAAATTAACTGGACGCATCCATCGTGCTTGAGAGATGTCCTAAAACCGAAGAGGCAGTTATTGCACTGTTACAACAGATTTCCCCAATAAAACATTTTATGTGCTGCATGTTTTGCTGGCGGGGGGCAATCCAGGCAAACCAAGGACCCCTGTAAAACCCAGTGACCCAGCCTCGCTCCCCACGGGCTGACCACAAGCTCATGGTGAGCCCCTTCAGAAGCAAACAGTATCTCCTGGAGCAAATGGAGTGAATTATGTTTTATTTCCAAGCGAGGATGTCCCGACTGGCTGGATTACGGCTGGGGCTGTGTAACCGAGCGCTCCCCACCCAGTGAAGAGGGAAGAGTACGTGTTGCTGTGACTGGGTGTCATTTCCCAAAACCCAACAGTCCAAAAACTTCTCCTAAGTCAAGAGCAGAGCCCAAAGTGCCACTTAGCAGGCTTCGATGCCAGCTTTTTGGAGCTGAGATGAGAAACTGGATGTCTTACCGGTAACTCTGCAGATAATGAGGCAATGTTCCCAAAGTATCTGAGACAGGGATCTTTTAAGTGTAACCGCTCTGTGGCCAAATACTTATGGAAATGGAAAAATCATAATTACCTATGAATATGTGAAGACGTATATTCCTCAAGGACAGACAGAAATTGTTCAGTGTCGTCCGGGTGAAGGGAGGAGGTGCAAAAAGAAGATTTTAAGAAGAGGTTTCCTGCCAGGGAGAGCTATTAGGCACTGGAATTATTTCCTCAATGAAAGCAGAGGAAGGCGATTCCTTCAGACATTTAATAATAGATTGGGCAAAGAATTAGGAAATATAAAGAAGAAGCCTGTACTGGCAGGTAATCGAGCTAATCAGAACTCGTAGGGCTTAAACTTTTATTTTTCTTAGGATCATTTAAAGTCAGCTGCAATAGATATTTCATTAATTTACAGTCTTTTTCGTTGGAGTCCAATGCCCAAGAGTAAGGCAGAACAGCTTAATATTAAAAAAACACAAACCCAGTAACTGCTGAGAACACTGGGACGATGCAGTGCCAGCGAGGCGAGATTTCATGGGCATGCATAAAATACACAAGCAAGTTCGCAAGCAGGCCACAAAAGCCAATGTGGAAGAGAAAGGGCAGAAGGAGCCAAGGTTTGATCTGGAAAATAAAAAGGGAAAAGCAAGGGTGAAGAACCAGGGGATTGGACGAGATGGGATGGGAGGGGGTCCTGGAGAGGACTCTGTCTTGGCAAAGACCATGGAAAATAAAAGTACAGAATAAAAAACTGCTCTAAGAACAGTCCGTGATCAAATACCAGACTGGCTAATTTGTATTTCAGGGGTAGAGGAGAGGATGCGAGCTGCAGGCTGTGCCTCGGTACCTTGCAACACATTTTGTGTTCCTGGACAAACAGCAAGTCCTAAATCATGGGCATCCGGCTCAGACTTGAACTGGGGTGTAAAGGCTGAGCAGCATCAGACTGAGGGACTAAATTTGGGGAAAGGCAGACACTTCAGAGCACTGCGGTGTCTGGATTATCCGGGGAATGACTAAGCCAGGTACTTTTTTCTCTCTCTGTTCATCCTGAACAGCATGGTGGGTGCCAGGTTTTCTTCTTTCATCCTTTCTCCCTGTTCTGCGTTTTTAAAATAAAATGCAACCATGCTGTAATTATTCCATATGGGATTAGTAACCAGTTATGTACAGTGCTGGGCATGGTACCGGGATGTCCAGGATGCTGGGGTCAGGAGGGGACGTAGCCTGGGGCAGCCCCTCAGCTCCTTGAGTGACTGACCAGTGATGTCGAGTGCATCTGTAATACTTACCAGCAGAACCCCATCTCCCCGCTTTGCCAACCTGGGATGTGTGGTCTCTCCAGCATCTGGGTGGGAAAAACTTTGTTCCTAAAACAAAGCTGAAGAGAAAGAATGAAACAGAAAATCCTCAAGTGATATCCTCACCCATAAATTCCATTAGAGCTGAGTAAATGCAAATGAAGTTTATTGCCTTTTTAACAGTGTCATGGCATTTCGGGTGATCTCTAGGTCCTCTTCAGCAGTCCATATGTATTATGAACAATAATTGCTCATGGCTGTAATTCCACCAAGGCCATAAGTGCTTATCAGTTGCTGGATTTGTCCCGGACATCTCAGAGCCAGATTTTTATGTACTTGTTGACTGTGGTGGGTGGAGAGGCACAGTCTACCACACTTGTTCTGGTTTAATAGCCTTTTATTCCACAAGCATCATCACTTGCTGATGCTATTATTAAACCTGAGTAATGGTATCAGAATCTAGCCCTGAACTTCTAGAGTTATTGTGTAGCCTGTGTAGAGAAATCCTCAGGACAGATTTAACCCTACTTACTTAAAGGCTCCTCAGAAGTCCAGGTTTTTCACCACATGTTTGCACAGTGGCCAGAGGAGTTAAGTTTTACCATTATTGAAGCCTGGGTTAATCCCTGAGCTGCAGCCACCTCGGAGAGCCACCACCTCGGGTGACAGCTCCCAGCAACGTGGTGCTCTATGTCCTTCACTGATCCCAGGGTGCACATCCGAGGTGATGTGATTAGAGAAGATTTTGTCTTCTCATCTCTTTGAGGGAAGAGGTATCAAATATGGAAGAGAGAGAGAGGAATATTGCATGAGTTAATGCTTCTTATTTGATGTGTCTGCACAGGTTGCAGTATAATTAAGCCCAAGGAAAAAGAGACGGTGATGGAAAAGAAAGCCGAGTCTCTGAATTTGGATCATTGCACTAGGAGTAGAGAACTCTTACTCGATGGAAAAGTCACTAACTGCATGCTGTACTGTACAACTCTAATTTATACCTATTAGAAGCTGATATCACCATTAGATTTAAATTATAGCTATATTAACATCCATCAGAAAGTTGACCTAGAAGCATATTTATTTAAGAACATCAGTGGTCTGAGTAAAAGACTTATTTCAGATGCCAAAAACAAAAACAAGTACAATGGGTTTTGGACCTAGACAATGGTTGGGAACTGTATTGGCAGCCATCAAGTCAGAATATTTGATCTTCACAGCTTGACGTCAAGAATGGCTTTTAAATCTCCTGGCTGGTAAATATATCTGGCTCATGCGTTGTTTAACATTTGAGGCTCTTATAGATATTGTGGTTACAAAGTTGATCAAACATGCAAGGCATTATTTGTAGCAAAAACATTTACCTTACTGGAGATGCGTGATACGTACAGAAGGCTCAAATTATTTCCCGTCTGCTTTAATGCATGAAGTAAAGTGGAATTTGCTTTGAGAATAAAAAAAATAAATAAATAAAAAATAAAAGGCAGTTCTTCAGATACATGCTGCTGTGCCTGGTGTGGCTTGGGAATGCCAAGGTGAGTTCAGCACCATTTGCTTTTGGGAGATAAAACTCACTCAAAAAGTTGGAAAACTTTTACACTGTAAAGCAAAGGAAAAGAAAAAAGAAAATGATCTGAGATCTGAGAACCGAATGTGAACGTTGTGGCTATTGTTTCAGTTCCCCCTGTCAATGGTAAAATAAAAATTTAAAAAAGGAGAAGGAGGATTGGAAAAGTAGGGGAAAAGAGGGAAGACGAGGTGAAAAGAGAAATAAAATACAGACATTTTGAACATCTGAGTTGAAAAATGTACCCAAGATTTTCCGTTAGAAACTTCTGGGCAAAAAGAAGGGTCCTGTTCAGAGGAGGTGATTTTGAAGTGAAAAAAAAAGAGAGTTGGAGGGTTTTGTGCAACTAGGTCAAATCTTGTGTTCCCGTGGGACACGATGCTGGGGTCTGCCTCTCTAATTGCTTTTCTACCTTCATCTAGAGGATGCTTCACGGAAGTAGAGGAACCAGTATTTTAAAATATTTGCTCTTACCTCAGCACAGCAGTGTGAGGCAGTGACTGAAAACCACAGCAGTAATTAAGGAGGATTGCAGGGGATTAAAAGGAGTGAGGGAAGGAAGCGGGACTAATTCTCATCCTGAAAGCTACTGAAGGAAAAAGAAGCAACATCCATGGTATGCATCGTCTCTTCCAGGCAAAGAGGAGCAGGGCAGCCCTCGAGCTCCTGCTGTTTCCATCTGCCACCGTGCTTTGTGGTGTGCGATCCTTCTCCTGTGGCATGTGAGATGCCTTCAGGCGTGTCTGGCAATGTGCTAGGATGAGTACAGGTGGTGTGACCAAAAAGCCCATGTACTCCTGATGAAGCTGAACCCCTACGTTTGCTACTGCTCTGAACACGAGTGTCCCTTAGAAGACACTCTAGTAAGAACTATTCAGTTGCCAAGAGGAAAATGTTACTTTTCCTCTCCAGACTTTTCAATTTTTTAAATTCTTTCAACTTTTCAAGAGAAAAGAGAGGTATGACTGTATGGCGAGAGGGAGGCTGCCTTGTGTGGGTTCAGCTCTGTGCTGACGCTGCTCTTCTGAATCACAATGGAGATAAAGATTATCTTTCCACTCAGCTTAAAAATACTCACAGGCCTTTTCCTGGAAATAGCTTATTTTGAGGCGAACCAGAGCAATTTGTGCATGGCTACCATTACTCTGACTACTGCACATACAAGCTCTTAAGAAGGCACTTTCAGGGTATTTTTGCCAGCGTTGTGTGGAGGTGGGCGGGCGGATACAGGGCGAGATGCTGCCACTGTCTCTGCCGAAGGATGCTCTGCAGGGTGAGTTCAACCTCCCGTAAACCTCAGGGAATGGACACCAGAGACACGTGAGGAAACTCCCAGCAGTGGAAAAAGCATCATCGCCTGGCCCTCGTGGGTTTATCAGACATCAAAGAATCCAGCAGGCTAAAAATCCATCGAGAACCAGGCTTCTCAGGAAAACCTTTCATTTCTAACTTTCAAAGTGTCGGATTTATGTGAGAACTGCAGCTCCATTGTGAAGGTTGGTTTCCAGCGGATTGCGTGTGTGGGCCCTACAGACTCAGAAGCAAGAAAGCAAATCAAAAGCACCAATTTTGATATGTTTTTACTAAAAATAATAATGTTTTTTAAGCCAATCCCTGGAGTTTTGGGTATTGACTCATGACTTCTGAATGCTTCGGACAGACAGTAACAGAATTCTCCAGTAAGGGAAGGGGAATATTACCGTATGAGCTGAATAACTAATGGGAGGCACTTCAGTGGCCGAGGTCTTGCATACCAAGAGCCACTGCTGAGAAAATTTATGAACAATTTTGAATAACAGATCCATTTGAGAATCCGACAACCCGTAGACAACCATCGAGCAAAAAAAGTTCCAAAAACCAAGTCCAAAGTCTCAAGATCAGCAAAGGATATGTACAGAATTCTCTCTCGTGTTATTATTGGACTGGGCCAGACGTCCAGACACGCTGACTTACTCAAGCTCTCTGTCAGCTACACCATAAATTTATATGGAATTTCAGCGCTATCTCAGAGGGGCAATATTGGCTTAAGGTGTTTCCATTTCAGAACCTCGTCCCATGGCAGATTGTTTTGGGTTTGGGGGTTTTTTTTGCCCAGTTTTGCCTAGTGTTGAGCTTTCTGAATTACTTTAGCTTCACAAATCTTTATTGGCCACATATTCCTCTCCCAGACTGCTCCAGCTCCACATTACTGCAATCCAGAGCCCAAACACCAGTCTGCTGTCAGTGGATGCTACTGTGCTATTTATAAACCCTTTGCTACATACAGGTATTTATGGCACTGAGTAGGGTCAGGAAGAGAAAGAAAAAAAAAAAGAAGAAAAAAGAAAAAAGCTCACTCCATTTTTATTAGTCAAGTTCACAGCCAACCATATGGCCACAAACTGGAAGCCGCCAGCTCAGACAACTGGAACAACATCGCTTTCTGAATCCTGCAAAAGCCATTATATTCTATTATATACGTGGGGATATATATATATATCTTCAGAGAGGGGTGTCAGGTATTTAGTAAATGATAACGAGTTCCTCCCTGAGACCCCTGTGTCACTCTTGTAGCTGGTCTCAAGTAGTAGCAGAAGGTCCTTGGTTTTACGGACACACGTGCCGCCCGAGGAGGTGCTGCCGTCCCGCTGCTGCTTCCCTCCCGTGAGACCCTTACCCAGAAGGACAGATTTCATTGCTGAAATAAATCATGTTGATGAAGATAGAGGTGCGGACCTGAGTGAAACAGGAAGAACACACAGATGTGCCTGCAAGTGCTAATGGAGGGGATAGAGTCCCCTCAGCCCCCTGCTAACCATGCGATGGATTTTGGAGATTATTTCATGTAGGTTTTTTGTCAGCAATTTGAAGAGAAATGTTTTCTTTCAGATTTGTAATGACTGAGGGTTTAACCACCCACACGAAAGGTATTGTGCAAAATGTAGAGGAGCGCAGATGTTTCGAGCAGAGTAGCTTGCATCACATATCACAGCTGGCTGCACATCTCCCGAGAGTACCTGTCTGACTTAGAATCATAGTCATAGAATCGTAGAATCATAGACTGGTTTGGGTTGGAAGGGACCTTTTACGCTCATCTGGTCCAACCCCCTGGCAGTGAGCAGGGACATCTGCAACTAGAGCAGGTTGCTCAGAACACCGGCCAACCTCACTTGGGATGGTTCCAGGGATGGGGCAGCGACCACCTCTATGGCCAACCTGCACCAGGGTCTCACCCTCATTGTAAAACATTTCTTCCTCCTATCTAGTCTAAACCTCTCTCTTTTCATTTAAAACCATCACCCCTTGTCCTGTCCCAACAGGCCCTGCTCAAAAGACTGTCTCCATCTTTCTTATATACCCTTTGGTGGGACATAACACGGTGGTGCCCAGCAAGCACTGATGGAGCATATCTGTGCATTCAGCTTTGTGGAGATCCTGGCTCAGGTCCCAAAGGAATGACAGCCATACTGGTGTCATTCGAGTCAATTTTGCCCTCAAACACATCTCGTTAGCTCAAGCATACCAGGATGCTGATAAACAAGTACCAGGGCTGCACTTGTCAGTCTTGCTCTTGGGTCTGTGCCCTGCTCTCTATGGAACACAGAGGCCCATAGGCAATCCTGCACCAAAGGGCTGGCATTGATGTTGCCTGCACAAGGTCATTCTCATTCTTTTTGCATCAGTTTCCCTATCTATAAGATAAAGGTTCCTGATACCTATCTACCTCAGAAGCTTGTGTGTAGGTTTAATTAATAATTCGCAGTCTCTGTGGGAGTAACAAAGAGGCGGAAGGACTGGGGGAGGGAGAAGCTGGGTAACAGTGGTAGGAAACACATGGTCTCGGAGCTGAGCCTTGTGCAGGAATTCCCATCAGGGAACAATGCTGCACCAGCTGGGAGGCAGCGAAGGTGACCTCAGGGCTTTGCCTCTCCATTGCCGCGGGCCCATTGTTCTATTGTGTCCTTTGCAGGGAGTTCAAGGGGATAAACTGTGTTTTCCAACCGAGCTCGGTCTCCAGGATGGTTTTCTTCCCTTCTAGCTTTATTTGAGCAAAGAAGTCAAGTATCAAGGCACCCCACACCTGCTGGGGTGAGGGTGCAGTCTGTGGGTTTATAGAGGTACTTACAGAGTCTGTCCCAAAGTGTCCTGCTGTCCTGGGCTGGAAGCTGGAAGGAGAGAGTCATGAGCAAACCCAGGAGTCCAGTGAAATGAAGGATGATATCCCAAAGGCTCCCCAGTGATCTTCAGCCCCAATGCCCACAACCAGTCAAGGCAGCTCGTATCACTGGGAGTGCAGCATCCTCCTCTGCACCACAGCCATGGCTGAAGGCAGCCTCAGCCATGCTGGTGGTGGGAATGAGCCCAGTGCTGGTGAGAAGCCATTGTGATCCTCCTCTACTGATGTCTGGAGCAATTCAGCCCTGCACAGCCCAGTCCCGAGGAAGTGATGATGTTCAGAGGACTGACCAATGCTGCATCACAGGGGGCTGGAAGAAGCAGCCACCACAGCAAAGCAGCGCTAACTTAATGTTCTAAATTAGACATGGAAATTAAAATTAAATTAGACGCATGCGTTAACGGCTTCAATTCCTTAGGTTCCCAAAATAGCTCAGCAAAGTAGCTGCCTGGAGGGGTAGCTTAAAGCACCTGAATTAAAAGCCCGGCATGAGCAGGTGTAATGCAACTGCCTTGAGAAACCTTAGCAAGGCAAAGCAGAGCTCAGCTAGCAGTTGCCTTCACTTTTCCCCATTACACCCAGGCTTCCTCCAGAAGTAAAATGACCATTCTTCTCCTTTCTAATCAGGCAGCGTTAGCACAGCTTTCTCCCTGTGAGCTGGCCCCCAGGCCACCTGCACTGTCTGGGTTCGGTGTCTTCTCCAAGGACACCCTGAGGTCTCTGCAAAGTCTGTGGCTGTGTTAAATCTGTTCACCTTCACCATACCCAGGACTCTTGGAAACCCTCCCTGTAATATCTCCCTCTTGCTGGAGGAAGGAGGTGGCAGATTGGCAAGTGTAATATTTTGTAAAATAAACCCGTATAAATTCCAGCTGTTACCGGACGATCAGTCTGCTTTGGCAGGAGGAGATGGGCTGTGCTGCCCCGGGCCTCTTTGATTTCAGTGTGAAAATATGTCATTTCTACATCAGAAGACACACCTATTGATGTTGTTCAAAGTTCCTTAAATATACTTAGGCTTATAATCACCTTGCAGCCTTTTATTTTAGTACCTCCTTTTCTGCTGCCTTTTTCAGAGCTCTAGAAACTTAAAGCACCACAGGAACCTGGGGCAGAGGAGTCCTCTGCCACCCATGGGGAGAGCAGCTCGGTCCCCTTGGGAAGGATCTCGTTTGTGATGAGAGGCCTGGACTGCGGCCCCAGCACGGGGCATGGCCAGTGACTGCAGAGTAATGGGGAGGAAAAGATGAGTGGGGAAAAAGTCACCAAGATTCAGTGACAGCAGAGATGGCAAGGACTTGAGCCCAGAGCATCCGGCAGGACTCTGTGGGCTTATCTGAAATATTTTATTGATCCCTAGTCCGTGTGTTATTTACCTCTAGCCTGTAAACATGAATTTCATGGAGACCATCTCCTTGGCAGAGTGGAACAAGAGACAACTGGGCAATTGAGAATGGGGGGAAAGAAATATATGGGTGTGGGAAGGACCTTGTCACCTAAAAGAAAGGTGACAGAGGAAACTGGGACACACGAAGGGAAAGTGAGGCAAGGAGGGAGAGTGGAAAGGGGGAGGCAACGAGTGGAAGGAGAAAATGGGAGCTCGGCAGCACGGCGTTAGTCGAGCCTTTCGAAGCAAGGTTCTGCCAGCCAAAACAGCGGCAAGTCTGAAATTGGTTAGGGATTGTTTATTTATTCATACCACAGGATGTAAACTAATATAGTTAAATTCCTTGGGGAAAATAAAGCTGACTTCTTTTTTTCTTTTTCTTTTTTTTTTTTTTTTGGTACATTTAAGAATACATTCATCCCTGGTTTATGAAGTTTAAAAGGCTTCAAAGCACTCAGAAAGTCTCGCTACTGAATTCCTGCTTTTTCAGGGATGAGGAACAGTTGTCCCATGGAAGAGTGAGCGGTTGGGACCTTTGGTATCCAGATGTAAGACATCTTCCTATGATGCTTCATGGTTCATATTCAGGAATGACATTTTGACTCTTAACCACTATATTTAAAGATTTTCTGGGCAGTAGATGTGCCTGATATTTAGATGAAATTAATCCCCCTGCGCAGGAGGCTCTATGCGCTCAGGTTGAAATGTGTTTTTACTCGGGGTTAATTGAAGAATGAGTATTTACTTTCAGCTCAGGTTTTTCCTTCCTTGGCTTTCATTTGTAAGAGCTGAAGGTTTCACCTTCCCAACGCAAAAATAAAAGGAAAACAGCGAGATCCTAAATTGCTCACTTAGAATAATCTGAATGGAGCTTTATATAAAACACAAATACTTCAGGAGAAAAAAGCAGAACCTGCAGCTGAAAAACAAGGTCTGTGGGGTCGCGGAGGACAACCACCCCGCCATGCCGGGCATTCCTCCGGCGCTGCCTTCCCAAGCAAAAGAAAAAGTTAAAAAAGACGTTTAATTGACCAAAGTCCTGATTGTCTTTTCAGACGCTCTTCTTGATGTGGTCGGAGATTGGAACCCTTTTGGAAAGCAGCTTGACATTTCATAGCTCAGATATTTCCTCCATTGCTTTTGACTTTCAGGCCTCAATTATTTCCACCAGGAGAGCGTTTGCCAAGCTGATGAAATTGGAACCAGAGTGGATGTTATAAAATACAGGTAGCTCCGGCCGCTGTGCGTGATGCTGCCTGGGGTGGTTTTTCATTTTACTTCTCCCAACTGCCTTTGAAGGCTGGAGCATGGCATGGGGATGGAAGGGGAGCAGAGCTCCCTCAGCCTCTGCCTGTGCCTGCACATGTGTGTCCAGGTATCAGCTTTAGCTCGGTTTCTAATCTGGAAAATTTCTTATAGTTTTTGCAGGGACAAATTATTTTTCCCGGTTGCAGAGGGAAAGGAGGGAAATAATTCTTGTCCCTCAACAGGTTTTGATGGAAATTCTATTCCTGTGCCAAATGATCACTGAGAACATTTTAAAAGAACATTTATGGGGAAAATGTTGCAATTCTCTGGCTTTTTGTGCCCCGTTTAACTTTTCGTGGGGATGGAAACTGGTAAACTTTCAATTTACTGCAGCCATCCTGTTTTACAGCTTAGAAAGACACCTCTTCCAGGGGCTTTTCTGTCACACCTCCGTGACACAACTGCTCTAATACATCCGGAGCTGCTGGAGCTCGGCGCATCTGAAATTTGGCCCAGGTAGGGATGCTTAAATATGATGGACTCTAAATTTACACTCTTAGGAGATCTTTACTTCTGCCAGTGCTGAGCGAGGCACTGGGTGGGACTGAGACAGACAAGGAATTGTCTGGACATGAGGAAAAACCAGCTGAATCCTCTGTGCTGACCCTCAAAACAGAAGGTGACGCAGGATCCACTTCTTGGAGCAGCAGCACTTCTCTGTGCTGCCCCATCCCCTGACCATGCCACCGGTCCTGCAAAGTGACATAAACCAAATAAATTGTTTGGCTCTGAATGCATTGATATTCCAAAATCTAACAGCATTGGAGGGTTGCATGGTTCCCACCAGGAGCCCACAGCCAGGGTGGGAGTGGGATGGAGGCATTTGGCAGCAATGCTCATCCCACCACCGCTCACCTCAGGGTCTGAGAGCTCCTGTTACTGCACAAGGCTGTGCACGCCATCCAAAATTATGTCATCTGGAGTAATAAGATGCAGATGCCCTCAAGCATCACTGATTTGTTTAGACCTGGCGGAGCTGATTACAGGATTGATGGTCCCACAGAGGAACAATATCTGTCCTCTCTTCTAGGAGATGCCGGTCAAAGATACAAGGAGCGGTTTGTCTCTGCCAGCACTTGGAGCTTGAGGACGTTTCTGTAGGAAGTAACAGTGGTAAAACATCCTTTGTAACATGTAAACAATTTTTCCCTATTCAGTTAAGTCAAAAATAAAGAAGGGAGCTGTGTAAACATCTCCGAGTTGCCATGGCTTGTCTTTCTCTGCCGAGCTGCAGAGCAGAAAGCTCGGCTCAGGAGCCAGTACATACTGTAACTTCCTTCTGATCCGTGATCCAGCACAAATACAAAACCAAATCATATTTCCACATAATCAATCCATGTTCTTAGAGAGGAAAAGGGCCCTTAACAGCTGACTAGGAGGCCTTGGAGTATAATAGAGCTCTCCAAATGCACAGGTGTGCCAAAATACTTCACCAACAGTGTGTGAGAAAGTATTCACATTGTTCCCAAACCATGGGAAAAACATATCCTGTTCCCATTTCTAAAATGTGCCATTCGCAAGGCTCTATATAGTCTGCTCGGTGCAGGAACGTGCGTTGTCTCCTTGCAAGCATCCCCGCTTGGGGGGCTGGTGATAAACTTTCGCTAGCTTCCGTGCATTGTCCTGCTCTCAAACAAGCTGGAGAGACCGCGCTGGTGTCCTTGTCCTGCACCAACACGGATTCAGCCTGCGCCGACCGCAGCGTTGCGCTCTTTCTTTTGGGCTGCCTGATATCAGGAAAAAATATTAAAGGGAGAGGATTTTGAGGCTGCTGAATTCTTCTCGCTGTCGCATGTGGACGCTCTGATGTGTGGTGTGTCCTGCAGCGGCCCAAGAGCTACAGAGTGAAGGAAGATCGCTAGATGGTGAGAGAGGGAAGCGAGAAAGACCAGAATAAACTCTGATGATAGGAAACTTGCATGTTGTGGTCACATTTAAATGAACAACATAATAAGGGAAACAGAGAAGTGACTGCGGAGGAGAATGACAGATACTTACTGCTTAATCGTGGTGAAGTGCTTCTACACTTTTGGCTAACGCGAGAGCGTATCTGCAGTTGCCACTTGAAATGTTTTGGAGATAGAAGCAGCTTTCCTTTTCATCAGGAACAAGATCGTGCAGTTTTTTTTGATTACAAGTGCCTTATAAAATAACAACTGAGAAGCAAAATATGGTTTCACTTTCAGAATTTCTGTTAAAAATCACTTAGTTTTGACATTTCAACCAGCCTATGGGATCAGCAGCTCCTGATCATCGCTTCTTCCTCTGCACAAAGGATACCAGAGGTGGTAGCAATGAGTCATCCCCAAATATCCAGGACCTTTCTGATACTCCGAGATGTGCCATTCTTAATAAGAATATTATGTTCAGAGAAAAAAAAAATGAAGTGGCATTTGAATGTGCATGCTACCTCAGTCTTCTTTAAAGAATTTTTATAACTTCAGATCAATTCACTGAGAGCTTCCAGCTCCTGAACTTTTCCATAAGGGAAGCGAGGATGCATCGGACAGGAAAAAAACCCTGGAGTTTTCACAACCTAGTTCAAGACTTGCGAAGGTGGCATTTGAGCATCACGAGACCACCCAGCAGAACAGATGCGAGAGGTCTTAAATCTGAGCTCATGACTGCTTTCTGTGGCTACTGCAAGTCCTCACAGCAGATTTATCATAACCTGGGCTCCAGGTGAAGCCGTCAGAAAGCGGCTCACCCTTCCTGGATGAGGAAAGGTATCTCCCAACACTTACCAGCCAGGCTGGCCCGACTCTTAATCATTCAGATACTGAAGCCACCATGAGTTCCAGCCTAGGCAGAGTTCATCAGAGGGTCAAGATGCTCAGGTCATGGATTAATTCCCACCAACACCAGAACTTCCTTAATTTTACAGAGATTGGAAAAATATAGTAGTAAATAAAAGTGGGTATGAATGAGAGTCGTCTTTGTCGACCGGCAGCATGTTCAGCTGCAGGAGCAGTGAGTGGCTTTACTCAGAGCTGATCAAAGCGATGCTTTTATATTACACTGTGTTTTCCAGGCACTGTGTTTTCCAAGCATTCCAAAACAGCAATTAGTCTACTATTGATCATTCATTTGCAGTGATCTAATTGGAAATGTATAATGACACAGCAGCCCGTATTTCCAAACAGAAATCGCTACTTTTGGTTGTCGGTTTTCAGATAATCATTATAAAAGTCTGCAAGGGAGCCAGCTGTTTCCAGGGGCCCGATCACCCACCATGGCAAACGAGGTGACCGTGGTAATCACCGCTGTAGGAGTTTCTTAAAATCCATCCTGAGGGGGNGGGGGGGGGGGGGGGGGGGTTGAGACACGTAGAGATGCTCTGGAGCATGTGGCAGGAGGTGGGCACCAACCTCTCCTTGGCTTTAGCCCCCGGATAACCCTGATGCTTTCTTAGGAAAGGGATTTTGATTGCAAGGACAATTTCTGCAAACACTGGGGACAACTGCAAGTGAAGAGACGAGTCCCCCCAGAGCAGATCTCAAGCCCTGTGGCTTTACAGACCCAAAAGCATCCAACACCAGCCACCCTGTAGGAAATTCCCCCCTGGGGAGGGCACTGGGATCACACTTCCACCCACTGAAGCAGGAGAGCCAGCATTTATCACCTTCTCTTCCCAGAGGGAGCAGCAGTGGGGCAGGCTGGGGGGGAGGACAGGACCAAAATCCACCCCCCTGCACCATCAGTGAAAACAGGGAAGCACCTTGTCCGCACAGCCCTGCTCTTGGCTGCAGAGCCGGTGTAGGGATTGCACAAGGAGACTTTTAAAAATAAAGCGTCTTTAAAAATACTTTTTTTTTTTTTCTTACGTTATGAGGCTAAGTGAAAGCAGCAATTTTTTTGGTTTATTTTGTTTTAAACCAATGAAAGTTAATGTTTATAGCAGCCTAGGAGCTGGAAACCCAACTTAAGAAACACTTAATGTTTAGATCTACTTAGTGGTTGGAAAAAACAACTTCTTAAATGCTCCAGCAAGTGGAAACAGCCACCCCTTGTAAACAAACCTTTAGCATTAAGATATTTCTTAGCAGCGGAAAACCTTAACTGCATGGAGACATATTTCTGAGACATTTCGAAGTGATCATAGGCTGCCGGCATAACCACGTTCTGTCAGCAGAGACGTCAATGATCAATGGAGATGAAAGAAGAAAGAGTTTCCATACAGGATACTTGCTGAATGTTTGCTTCACAATAATTTACTGTATTACACACATAATTCATATCCATATCGGGACCCAGTTCAACACTGCGCTACTCTAGTTTTGCGTTTTAGGGTCAGTGAAGTTAAACCAACACAAACAGCAAGAAGTCGGGCACCAGGATAAAAAGTATTGGTTGTTTTCTGCAAGTACAGTAAAATTTCCCAGCCGTAAGATAAGCCTGCCAGATATTTCAGTGGTGAACTTGAAAAAATAATACAACCTGCTCAGTCGGTGTTTTGCCTCCAAAACCTCGTTTCAACCCTGGTCATGTGCTTTGTAGCCGCCTGCCCTGCCTGTGGGTTGAAGTGTCCTTGAGGTGAGCTATGTATGGGAATTTTTTTTCCCAAAGAAACAGTGGAAGTCCCATCACGAGACAATTAAATGCATCCGACTTGCTGTTGGCAGGGAAGTGGCAGGGATGAACTCATAGGTCTTTTCCATCCTTTGTGCTTTCAATCTACTGCCAGGATGGGTCAGTGCACGTACCTGCCGCTGCCGCTTGCTGCTGAGCCGTGCTGGATGCGGCCCCTTCCTCGGGGCATCCACCAGTGCCTCGGTGGTGACCTGCTGGGCTGTGTGACAGCAGCGGGGGCTGTCCTCCCACTGTCCCCCCCAGGCAGCGTGCCACCACAACGCCGAGCATTGTCACTGCAAGACGGGGAGGTTGCGTGTCCCCTTCTCCCATCGTGGAGGGAAAAGTGGCCAAGGAGTGGGGAAACATCCCGGTGGGATGGGAATCTTTACATAGCTCCAGCTCACAAGCAGGCAGGCTGGGAAGAGAAGGGATTTGGGAAACGCCGTTTCACTAATGAA
The DNA here is from genome assembly GCA_013400335.1 of Eurystomus gularis. Classification (NCBI taxonomy): domain Eukaryota; kingdom Metazoa; phylum Chordata; class Aves; order Coraciiformes; family Coraciidae; genus Eurystomus; species Eurystomus gularis. Next base: position 145,975 of record VZZY01000710.1, on the reverse strand, counting down.
GAGGTCTGGTAGGACCACCCACAGCAGCAGGACCAATGGGATGAGATGCCCACGTACCCCTCACCCAAGTTTGGGACCCCTCAGCTTGGGGGAGCGACCGCCTGGCACTCGTGGAGGCTGGGAGCGAAAGCCCAGGCCCGACACACTCCTCCTGCTGGGTCATTTCCTTCGAAACAATTGGGAGCTTTGATCCCGCGATGTGAGCGAAAACCTGCCGCAGTTCTCACTGTGCACCCTCGGCGGGGCTAAAAAAAAACCCCGCGCGGCAACCAACAATGCGCACGGCAAAGCCGCGCTGCCGCTGACTAAGCCTCTGTCCTGAGGTTAGGTAATTTCCTCGCATAAATCTCTTTTCAAGAAGGATTTTAAGCAGACTTTAACTAGTACCAGACTTCTCTCCTCTGGATTTGATCCTGAGGAAATACCTGATAATAAACAAATACCTTGCTGGGATCCTCAGCCTTGCCAGAAATGACAGTTGATTTAAAAATCACCTTTTTTTTTTTTTTTCTTTCCCCTTCTGTTTTCTCACTTCACCCTTTTTTTTTGGTTAAAAAAAAAAAAAACTCAAACGAAATTCTATCCATGCAAGGCTAAGAAGGTGTTGCAGAACAAACAAGCCCCAGCAAGGTTAGCATCCACCAAGGGATAGCGTTTCACTGCCGCACATCCACGCTTCCAAAACACCTAAACCACGGCTGTGTTCTCTTCCTCATGTGAGATTTCCATGTGGATTTGGCCCAGCATTTCTATATTTCCAGTGATCTTCTGAAAGACAGTAAGACCCATCACGCTTCAGCATCCTGTGGGAGCTCAGGTACCTAAGCGTGCAGTACAAGAGCAGGGCTGAGCACTTGGCCTCTCCAGCCAGATCTTCGAAGAAAATGCTGCTGAAAATCAAACTCAAGGGATGCAAAAGACTTTGACATCCCTGTATCAGCTGGGCAGAGTCCTCTGTGCATGATTACACTTTGTCTCCCTAAATTCCCCCAGCAGTTTCCCATGGAAAAAGCCAAATTCCCTGCTCCAAAGCACTGTCCCGATTTTGGGGGTGGGTTGAGTTGTTGTTAAAGCCGTTGTTTGTGTTGCTGTTACGGTTTGTAAATTCTCAGAATAGGAGACTAAACAAATTTAGGATTATTACCATAATGGCTCAATTTAAGGAAAATCTGTTTATATTTGGCGACCAGCAGGGAACAACTGAGAAGAGGAAAAATACAAGGTGCAGTGGCTGTGCCCCTTGTCACAGTCGTAGAATCATAGAATGTTAGGGGTTGGGAGGAACCTCTGGAGATCATCAAGTCCAACCCCCATCTTCTTATGTCCTTCTCCATCTCCTTATGGTTGACGGCCCTCAAGCAGGCAAGGAGGGACATTGCCATAGAGAAGTCAGCTATCCATGGGGGTGTGTATGGGTGGGATTTTTACATCCCTGAGGACTTTTCCTGGCTCGAAGCAGCATTCAGCAAAGCTCGGAAAGCCCACCACCCCCTGCTGGTGCGCATGAGGTGTAAGGACATTAATGTCTTCTGGTTCCTGCAATCTTCTGGGGACTTTTTAGGTTCCTTTGTTCTAGTGATATGGGGTAAAGTTTCATTTGTTTCCATAGGTATTTTCTCAGGAGAGGAGAATCATTTTCCGGAGCTCGTGTTAGTGTTGCTGAGGTTCATGACCCAGCATCCCCTTGGGAAAGCAGACTCTTGCCAAACAGCCTTGGCTGGGGATTAACCAAATGGCTCAGCTGGGCCGTTAACTTCTGGGATGCTTGAAATGTGTCGTGTGCAGTCCTGTCGATCAGCAAGATACAACTTACATCACTTGCCAGTAACTCAGCCTTCATCGGCAGATCAGAAAAAGGTCTAAATCTGTGATTTAACCAGGTCAAATTGTTAGTCTGACTTCCTGTGCTTAACCCTCGGATCACTTCTGGCGCTTCATGTGGCGGGCATGTCTGTGCCGATGTCTAAAAGATAAAATTTCATCAAACAAGTGATTTATTATCGCTTAACAGGGATAAACAAAGATGTTTAAAAACCGTTCTTCAAGGATTAAGGGAGAACAGCGATATCGCTGTTTATCAATTTATGTGGTGGTAAAAACACATGAAGCTGCAGGGAAGATGTCAGCACAGTGGTTGAGATGAGAGATGTTGAGTTCATCTGAGTCATGCCTAGAAGTGAACCTCCGTGCACACGTCCACAGCCCCACTAACAGGGATGAGGAATTGGGCCCGATTTTTATTTAAATCCTGTTCCCTTTATACACATCTATGCCAGGACCATGAAATTCAACATTGTTTGCACTCGATGTAAGTGGTAAAACCTCCTCTGCAGGAAAACTTTATGAAGTTCCTTCCAAAGATCAAACCATTATCATTTGATTTGTCCCTGTTAAAAAAGAAAAAAAAAAACAACCACAAACATTTTTCATACCAATTTAACTTCCAGCAGTATTTGTGTATTTAAGAGGTTTTCCTGACAGCACATAAAATTAAAAGAAGGATCCTTTAGGAAAAAAAAAATAAAGAAACAGGTCAGTAATGTAAGCCCTTGTTTCGGTCTGTGCCTCAAATTATATCTATTTGATCCCGACTTTCTGCCCAGGTTCCAGTGGAAACTTTAAATTTCCATTTAAAAAGCAAATTTCTTTCTTTGAAGGCAACCAAACTAGAAGTGTTTTTTCTTTTTCTCTCCCTCTTTTTGTCCACCATCTTTGTTGCTTCATTCCCTTTCTCTCCTAATCTCGTTTTATATTTTCTTTCAATAATCAGTTAATATGTACACCTTCAGAGATGAAACAGTAGCTCTGTACTAGCTGTACTTTCAGAGAAGGATCCTTTTGTTTTATGTGATGTTTGGCTCTTCTGACACTCTGGGAAGTGTTGTGAAAGCCAAAGGAGCTGCAGAAAGGGCTTCAGAAGTGTCTCTTCCAAGCAGAGACACTCTGGCTGGGATGAAGCTGTGCTTGGTGATATTTTAGGCTGATGATGGGAAATTCCAGCTCTTTTCTTTTCCCTCTTCTTTGTGCATCAAAGCTCTGGGCTCAAACATGTCATTTTAGGATTTATTTGCAGGTATGGCCGTATCTTCCCTGCTCCTGGGGTAATGATGGGCTCAGACTGAAGCTTGTGCTTTTGAACTTTGCTGCTTAGGTGTAAACACGACTGCCAGCAGCTGGTTTGCTCCATGAGGGCCAAGCAAACACACAGGTTCAGAAGTCATCCACCCATTTACTTTCCTTCTTTAATGCTTAAAAAAGAAAAGCTGTCATATTCAGACTGCTTACTGCAAGTGTCTCACATAATCATTAAAAACCATTTCAAAGGCCAAGAAAGAATTAAGTGATTGTTGCAGGGTTGCCAGATCTTGTCTGCACTGAGTGAGAGGAGAGGAGAGCTCGGGGTGTCGGTGCTGGGTGATCTCAGCAGAGCTCAGAGGTGCTGCGAGGAAAAGCTCCGACACACCCTTTCATCTCATCCAAGAAAAATATGAAAGAAGGAAGAAATGAATATCTTTGCGAGTGCTTTTCATTGTGTCTTTTTGAAGATGTGATATACTCAGATTTCCTGTAATTACATGTAATAGCTCGAGGGGGAAGAAGGGGGAAGACAGCGAATGAAAGTCAGAAGAATTAATTCATTTAAATCTGTCACTAAGACTTTTATGAGCCAACCTGTAAATAACTCCACAGTTAAAGTAACTTTGTTTGCATAACTCAGCTCAAACCCCACAAAGCTGAGGGACCCGGTGTTTTTCCCCTTGCTTCTTGCACATGAAGTGCTATTTGAGACACGAATAGTCTGTAAATCTGACTCTGTGGCACAGCACCAGAGTTGAGTGGATGAAACAAGCTCCCCGTGCCAACATACATGCCTAAAATTAGCACCAAAGATATTGGATTTTCAAGTGCTTTATTCCCTTTTTCCTCTCAGAACAGGACTGGATTTTTGGCGTGCTGCTGAGGACCAGTTAATAATATTAGCCTGTGGTTCCTGCGCCATTAAACCAAACCAGAGCCGAGCACCTTTCGTTCACAAGATGAATAATAACAGTGCTCCCCCCCTCCGCAGCACACACCGCCTCCAATTAGCCTACTGGGATGACTGGGCGATGTTGTTCAGGAGCCAGTGGACTTTGAGCTTTGCAATAATCGTATGCAGATGGCAGGAGAATGTGGGACTGAGAAAGGTAAAGTGGCTTGGTGGCATCTGTCCAGAAGTCATCATGGGCTCTGGGACCCTGTTAATAATGTGTAGCATTAGAGGTGACTGCTGTTGTGGATGGGCTTAGAAGTCCTCATGAGCCACGTCCCACCGGTGTCTCTCCCAGCTGTACCTTTCCCTCCCTGTGTGAAGGCAGTGATGGTGCAGGGTGTTGGTGGGCCACGGGTGGGGGGAACTCGGCAGAAGCAAATATCAGTGCCCGATATCTGCATTAGGCAGTGTGGTGGGTCTCATTCTCCTGCCACTGCTCTGTTGTCCATGCAGAGAGGTGAGCACCTTCAGAGACTATTGCCACCCATCCCAACGTAGCTGGTTGAGGCTGGATGGGTCCTCTGGAAGTGCATCTCTTTGCTCTCCATGTCAGGGAACCAAGAGTAGACTCCATCCCATGCTTGCCTCCCAGCTACAGTCAGGATACCCGCTGGCAGACAAGCATGAGTCTGCTCAGAGCTCCCCGAAGAGCCGAGCCTGTCCTGTCCCTTCAGGAAGGTTGGAGAGCTGTCAGGGTCTGGGTCCTACAGGGCTCTCCAACAAGTGCTGAGTTTCACACAGACAGTGCTTGATGCCTTCAAAGGGTGGCAATGCAGTGCCAACAGCGAGCATTGACTGATGGGGTTTCCCTTAGAGTGAGGGGAGATCTGAGCAAAGAGGTAACCTCTGGGTCAAGGAAAATGTGATCCAGAGAATGAAATAAATGGAAAAATAGAGGCAAAGTGCCACTGATTTTTCGTAACTCAACCCGAAGAGCGCCAGCATCAAATGCTCTTTTATACCAAGATTTCAAAAAAATGTTGCAGGCAGCACAGGTATTGGAGGAACACCCAGAGCCAATTTTCTCCTGTACTTAGCCCATGGAAAATACTACTAATGCCTCGTGCCCTGGGAGATTGAACTGACCCCAACTGGCCAGCTTGTCTGGAGGCGTTTCTGCAAGCTTGACCTATTAAAGATTCTTTTTTTTTGCTATTTCACAACAAATACTTCCCTCTCTCCTTTTCTAATGAGACATTTGGCTGGCCAGCACATAGGGAATGGAGAAATTCCATGACATCATTGGCAGGTGGGCCAGGCAGAGGTATCTTTGCCATCAGGTTTTTGTTTTATTAGATATTACCAGAAAAAAACCCAACTAAACAAAGATTATAATTTGACTGACCTCCAGCCCAACAGCAGCAAAATTTCACATAGCCATATACTCCAATAGATTAGCAGCCTTTAGAAGAGGAAGCCAAAGGACCTGTTTTCTTTAGTGAACATTTTCTAAATCTCTTTTGGAGTTTTTCAATCCCAGAATAGCTTCTGAAGCGCAGGGATAGTTTCCTTTTTTAATCCTGTCAACAATTCCAAGTACAGATTTGTTCTGGAGGAATCTGAGAGTCTGCCTTAGGTTCAGAGAAGTGTAGGAGAGTTGGCATCTTTGTCCAGCTAAATTAATCCTCCAAACGCAACTCAACCATGGAGACCCCATAAATTTCAGTAGGGCTGATGAGAACCCTACACCTTCATAGGAGGAGGCGTTCTGACTCCGACGTTTCGACCTTGGGTCAGACATAGCGATGTCATAACACAAGAATAGTCTTAACATTTTCCATCATTTAATAATCGTGTCAGCTCTATTCAAACAGGAGTAAATGTTGTAGGTTTTCTTTCTGTGCCCCCAAATAAATTTGACCAAACCCCATGTTTAACACCAGCAATGCAGCGTTCATTGCAAGATGATTTCTGCTGATCATGCTCTGAGAAACTGCTCTTCGTATAAAAACTGCTTCTGCGGGTTTGGCTTTCCATGGAAAAAAGGCACCTTATGCCTAAATTTATTAAGAGGTTCCTGAGTTTCATCCTGGCTCTCTACAGGGGTAAAGGTTGATCAATATTTTAGAAAATCTAAAGTCCTTTTTGGCTTAGATGGGATGGTGAGTTAGTGTAGGGCAAGGGTGCAGGCTAGAAAGCTGCGAGTGAGATTGAACTTGTTATTAGAGGGCTGAAAATATATGGAGGGAAAAATCTTTCATCTTCATTTTCCACATGATTTCAGAGAAAAGGGAAACCACTTTCAGTTAAATGTCTGAAAAAAAGATCACCTCTAATTCCGTAAGTTGTGGATCTATATATAAATCAGTCGAATAATATAGAGCTGGCCACAAGACAAATATATCTTCTAGCACCAGTAACTATAAGGGAGATTCTCTTGTTCAAGAGTTGTCCATAATTCACTGTAATTGTTGGGAAAGTGAAGGCTGAGACAATTTAATTCATTCACAATTGGCAGCGTTATTATTTCAGAGCAAAAATACTGAGTTATATGAAAACCATCTGGTGTCAACAGAAACCATCACTGTGGTCAAGCAACAGCTTGGTACAAGTGGATGTCGTTTTAAAAGTCCTGGGGCTGAAAGGTTTGTTGATTCCAGCGCAGGCACAAAAGCTTCACTTTTAATAAGGATGGTGTCACCCAGATGTGAAGAGTCCTGCTTAGCTGATTTCAAGATGCCTGTACCTTTTTTTTGTATTTTCATAGAGTTTAGAGAACTTGGCTGTTTGCAATGAGTGTGGTGTCAGTGACAAGGAGACTGGTCTGTGCAAAAGGGGCTCCTGAAACTCCCGGAGGAAAAAAAACATCCTCCTGACTTGAGTAGCTTTAGATGGATGATGACTATCAGAAAAGGATCTTCAGCAGGGCTCAGAGGAGGGTGGCACCTTGGTAACCACCGTCATAAGCAAACCCCAGGGCCTGCCCAGCCTCAAGCGTTCAGTAAAGAAAAAAGCCAGAGCTTTTTTTTTCTCAGTGCTTTGAACATCGCTGTAGATGCCTGTGTGATGTTTCCTGGGAGCGACTGCCACTCTGCTCGGGAGATCACAAGTTTTTAAGAGCCCGTGTAGGCTTCTGGGCTTTTACACTCACCTGAGTCTTCAGAGAGGTTCGGATCAAACCTCTGCAAAATCAAACCTTTCCCCGAGCATCTACCGTGCCTTGGAGGGGAAGGCGGCTTCTGCTCGGCTTCTCGACACTTTGCTTTTTAATCTCCAGCCAGAACAGGAACCAAAGCAAAAAAAAAATAACCCTTGCACATCGTTCTTTGTGGCAGCAGCTCAAGCAGGTGCCTGCAGGAGCCTGTCCCCACGAGACACGGGTCTGGCTTTGCAGACTCGGGCGCTTGGGAGCACTCGGATGCCCTTGCAGAGAAGTACGTGAACGTGGGAGTGTTTGTGTGAACCCAAACCCTCCTCCGGAGCCTTGCGAGGCCTGTCTGTCAGCAATGCTGACATCAAATGTGTATCCCCACATCAAAGCCCTGTCGAGGCTGCTGACTTCCTACTAAGGGAAACAAGGGAAAACAGATTTTCGGTGCGTGTTGTTTATTTTAACATGTTTCTAGTGTTTGATTGATTGATTTCTTCTTTTTTTTTTTTTTCACTAGAAGCAAGCCTAAGGGGAATGGTTTATTTTATTGGGAAATAAGAATAATTTTACTCGAGCAAGCTCGGGTGGCACAGGCGGGCACTATCTCAGAGCTGCTGCAGCTTGGGTACCACGGTGCCCTGGAGCAAGGTCTGAGGCTGCCCGTGGAGCTGGGGCAAAGCTGCTGCTCTGGGGAAATGTTCTGCTCAACCGTGCAGGGAGGAAGGGACTTGTAGAAGGGATATTGCTGCTAGAAACTGGGTATTTTTAGGCAAAATGAAGCAACGCCTCCCCAGACTGAGATACCTAAAATCAAAGCCTGTATTTTAAAATTACAGTAGACCTGCCTTTCTGGAGAAATAAGGCTGGAGCTGCTTGCTCTGCATGAGTGAAACTCAATGTTTAGTGAATGGCTCAGGCTGCCTAGAGACCTTAATGCTGTTAGGGCTCTTCTTTGCTCAATGGGTGGTTTACAAATCATTTCTCATTCCTCTAGACATTAAGAGTCATTCATTCCAACATAAAATAACCAGCTTCAGTGATCCTGAAATGTGGCTGTCCTATATATTAGAAGCTGAAAGCTGAAACACGAGGGCGTTACAGCCCGTAATGAATATCAGGAGGCAACCCATGAACACAAGCTCTAGCCCAGCTTCATTTTCCTTTGGGCTTCTCCGTGTCTGTGCATGGTCCTGCCCCGTCGCTGCCGACGATGCACACGCAGCTCAAATCTGCAACTCCTCCAGCACTTGTCATTCATTAGTGTGACAAGTACACAGTATGAGTACCGAGACTCATTAGTGCGGGTAAACACAAAGCCTCAAATTGGTCATAGAAAGTGAAACAGCCTTTCAGAAGTATGAAATTTGATGTGAAGGAGTGAATCACAGCAGAGAGAATATCCGGGGCAATTTGAGCTGAAAGAGCGTGAATTCCTGGCTGGGAGCAGAGCCTGTGCACTGTACGCTGCAAGAAGAAATTCCCTGTGATCTTCAGGTCCATGCTTTGTATTTGCTGGGTTATTCACCCAGCAAAATGAGTGCAAAATGCAGCAGCCGTCATTAGAGACTGGACTGAAGCTGAACTTGGCTTGGGGACTGTTGGACAGAAAGGTGGTATTGATAGCGTCAGGAGTCCAAAACAGCGTGTAGAACAACAGTGAAACTTCATTGTCCCCTCTGCAGACCACGCTTCTCCATGTGTCTAAGGACACTTCACAAGGGCTTCACTCACAGGGAACATTAGCCCTGGGATGCTGCAATTCTTCTGACTTGCACATTTGCTCTTTCTTGTAAGGACTTAGGAAAATGGCTCTTCAATCATTGGTGATGAAGTTGCAGGGGTTTTGTGTGTGTACATCTGTCAAACCCTGACACTGACATCATTAAACCTGCAGAAGCATCAGCTTTTGGAATTGGACGGTGCACGAAATTCAAAAGACACAAACTCTGTCCCACTTTAATTTCTTTTTTCCCTGTGGACTACACTGATAAGCACCTTAGAAGAAGAGCCTGACTTCTTCCAGTTTTGGATAGAGGCTTTCCCGAAAGGCTCAAGAGAAGGATGGGAAAAAAGAGAAGAAGTCAGAACTAGCTGGGGGATGAGAGAGTTAAGGAACGTGCAGCTTGAACTGCTCTCGAGGGAGACAGGAAAGCCGTAGAGATTTGGCACTCAGTGCAGATCTCAAAAATTAGCTCATAGCACATAATTATCCTCCAAACTGGTCTCAGTGCCAAAATCTTAATATCTGGGATTGTTATAATTTGAAGTCATGTAGGAAATCCAGAGTTCCAATCAATTGCATTCCCATGCCCAGCCGCTCCATGTCATTGCCCGTTCCACAATAAAACGTACCTGGCATTGTGTATGGAATGAGTAACGATTCCTGTGCCGAAAGGGAAGAGGGAGAAACACCGAGAACTCTCTCAGGCGCTGAAGTCAGCGGGAGCTGGTGGTGCTGGCAGGGGCTCAGCACCCGTGAGTCAGCCCCTTGGCTCCTTTGCCAGCAGTTGTCCTGCCGCTGCCACCCCACGTCGTCCTGCAGCTACTCCAGGCGCTGCCTGCCCGCTTGGCTGATGTGGCTCAACTGCTCAAAAAAGTCTCCTCAGGTTTTGTTCCAGCTACACGCACTTGGGTTTAGTCAAAGCAAAATGCTCAGAAGAGGTGTGATGCTCAGTCTGGTGGAAAGTCCCACGTGGAGGCTGTGAGATGGTCTCACAACCATCTCTGAAGACCTTGGGCAAACCATCATTCTCAAGTCAATCTCAAAAGCTACAGAAATAGCTAGTGCCTGCTCTTTTCAGGTTATGATTTCCATGGAGGGAGCTGTGTAAGTGTGAACATGGAGCTTTGAGCCTTCACGATGGGTTGTCCTTCCTGATGGGGTTGGTGGGAGGTGCTCAAGCAGTTCAAGGTTTTACTGTGATGACTGTAAGATGTCTATGTAGAGGTTTGTTTCCCCCCCGCTACAGCTCCAGGCTTTTCCTGCTGCTTGCCACGATACACAGAGCTTCCCACCCTCAAGGTCTGGAGCTGCAGCATCCCATGGGATCATGCTCCTCTTTTTTGCACAGCAGGTTCAGATAAATGCAGGACAAACCCTGTTCATTCCATCCCATTTCCCTGCTCTGAGTTTGGTGCTTGGGCATTGCCAATGTGCAAGCTCATGCCGTCTCCCACACTCTGTCCCACTGTGCTGGTCCCCAGTCCTGCCCTGTCCTCTCCTACTCCCCTGGTTTGAGGCTTGAGCCCATCCGATGGAGTGATTGATGTTGGGATGTTTGCAGAAAAGAACAATGTGTCCAAACCTGCTAGAAATCTTACAAGCCTGGCTTGCGTCTTTCCTTCAGGAGTGCACCCAGCTCTTCTAAAATCCCAGCCCTTTTGCAGGCCTGAATTAAATGCATTTGTTCCTAAAAGAGATCATTGCACAAGATCCTCAACTCATAAGAATCCAACCAGCAGAGGGCATGAGCAGTCACTGCCATGCACCGCAATGCATGAGGCCAAAAAACGCTTTTTTGGGGGCAAGGACGGGATTTCCTGTGGTGTCACCAGGAGCAGACACTGGCTCATTTGGCATGAAGTACCGTGCTTTCCTCCATGCTTTTGCAGAGCCTGGCATGCACCCATCACAAATACGCTGAACTAATCTGAAGTGTGATAGCATGAGAGCAAGTTTTATATGGCACTGAGCTGGGGATTAAAAGTGTTCTGCCAGCAGAGACTGTGATGTTGATGCAGCTACCTGAGAGTCCACCTGCTACCAGGGACTCTGCTAAGGACAAGCTACTAAAACCTCACTTGCCTCCGGTGAGGAAAACCTGCGGTGGCAGCTGAGCGTGTGGTGATGAAGGGCAGGACATGCCTTGGGATTTAGGATTTCTTGCCTTTTTTTCACTTCCTGTTTATAGGTTGACTCTGTTTCCCCAGCGTTTGAACTTCTTCGTCATGCCGTTTCTCCACTGCTCCTGACACTGAGAATTAATAAGCTTCCTCTGAGGCAAATAGCTTTATTTAAACAAGCTGCTGCCTTGCCCCGCAGCCAGAAACCTGCCAGTAAATGCCATTTTGCAGAAGGCAGGACGTGGGCAGAGACCCTTCCCAGCAGTACCACGCAAGGTCAAGATGCTCTCCCGCTGCACCGGGGCAAAGCCCCCATGCTGAACAAGTCTTTGGAGGGCTGATCTCCTTTTTCCACAAGGAAGCAAGAGGAGGAGGCTGAGCACAACTGAGAGTCTGGCTCCAGTTCCTGGTACTGCACACTTGACCTCAGACCTGCCGAATTTTTCCATAAGCCTGGCCTGCCCAGCTTGCCCCCTCCAGCCCCCAAACTTGTGGGAGCAGTGGAGCGAGGAGGTGGCAGCTGTGTTTTTTCCTTTTCCTGCATTTAATTATAGCCATCTCCAAACAAGACGTTTTTCGATCAGACCTGAAATGTTTATTTTGCCGGTCAAAAAATGACTCTGCTGCCTGTGGTATGTGTGGCATCTCACATGGTTCTTTCTCGACTCACTGTCAAGGGACTTGATATTCCAACAGATACTGCTGCACGAGCGGGAAGTCAGATGCTTTGCAAGCTAATTCATCAATCAGTTTACTATATTGGCAACCTGAAAGGAATTCTGATGCAGACCCGGTGCTTAAATCTGCTGTGACATCTGCAGCCAATCATGCTTACATTACCCCATTAACAAATTACATATGTGCTAAGCAAAATACGCTGTGGTTCGAGTGTGCAGAGAGCTCCTCGCAGCTTCCACAGTCACTTGCATGAGCAGAACACAAAGAGTGAGGACTTCTTCAGCGGGAAAGGTTTCTTCTGTGCTGGTTGCACTTGTCGCTTGGCCTCAGAGCAGTTTGAAGGAGGCCAGATTAGCTGAGGAGATTGGAGAGGTTCAGCAGCACTGCACTGGAGTGATCAAAGGTGTTTGTATAGATAGAGCCTTGATGGCAATATTTTTTTGGATACAAAAACCCTTCTAAGGGGCTGGCAGGTTTGCACGTCACTGTCTGGAGGCCTGGCTCGGGTGTTGTGCTGCTCCCTCCCCAAAGGTGAGTGATTTGCAGGCAGTTACAGCAATTTAGGGCAGTTTGGGAGCAAGGGGAGACTTGTTTTGCTCCGCTCCTTGTGCTCGGAGCATTGTCCCATCTCTTACAGCGAAGCCACCAGCTCCGGCAGCAGCACCGTGAGATGTTTGCATGAAAGAACCCCATTTTAGGGTGCGTTTTGGTCCTGCTGTCTGGTGGGCTCCAGCAGCCGTGCCGCTCGCATTGCTTTAAAGCCACGCTGTGTCCTGCTTGCACAGAGTCACAGGTAGCATGTCCCTGCAGCCCACCCGTGACCCTGCCCAGCGTCACGGGGTAGGACGTGGCCTCACTGTTGCAGCCAACATCCTACAGATGTACAGAGCCTTGGAGCAAGGAGGTAACTTCAGAGCTGCCGGTATGAAGCCCAGGATCTGAATGTTTTCTGCTGAAAAGCCTCCCAGCTATGTACCACACAAATGAACATGCACTTTATTTCCCTCCATTCATTTCCAAGAACTGCTTCTGTTAACGGAGAGCTGAGTGGTGCTTCAGTTTATTTTTACCGAGTGGCTTCCAACCCCAGAGTGGCTCAAGCCTGTTCTGTATTTGTCCTTCCTCGATACCTGTGGCACCGTTGGGGAGGCAGATGCTTTGCAAACAGCTTTAAAGACAGATCCGGTGCCATGGAAGAGTTTGAAAGCTGCAGAGGACAGTCAGGGCTCACAGAACATCATGTACCATTGTACCAGGCATGACTCTGCCACTTTTCTCTTTTGCTAGGGTTCATCTTTAAACCTATTGTCTCCCCCGATACAAGTTGTTTGTAACGCTTACTGCTGATAGAGAAGCGAGTTGCTAGCGTCAGTGGGGGGCCAGCGGTTTGGGGCCAGCTTGTTCCCATTCATCCTTTAGGATGTTGTCACAGCATCGATGTCCTCCAGCCCTATCAGTGGCGAGGTGTGTCCTCTCTGGTGGCCCAGCACCCTCAGCTCTGCTGGAAATGGGGTCCTGGCTCGTTTGGGGGTGAGCCAAGCTGTGTTCCTCCCATAAAGCACTCATGGAGAGCCCCTTTAAAGCACGTGAAAATAAAATCCAGCCAAGTATGAGTTGCTGTTTTTTTCTCCCCCCCGATTATATGTTGCCTGATGACCTCACAGCAGAGGCACTGATGATTTTTAGTTGTTCTTACACGGCACTTTATGTCAGCAGGGCCAGTACCTTAATGAACCCGCTGGTCAGCGTAGGCTCAGCGTGGTCTCATAAGTGTGTTGCCTTCCGCTCGAGGCACTAATTGATCCAACAGATTTATCCCATCGATCTGTGTGTGTCTGGGGACAGGGAGAGTTGGGGCATGTTTCAGCACAGACCCATGAATGACACCAGAGCCATGTGTGAATGGGCGGCGATTGCTGCACTGGGACAGACCCAGTATGTACCAACACCTGGACTTGGATGGCACAGAGATGCTGGAGCTGTTTGCAGGTGAATACACACGGGATTATCAGTTTCTCAGCGGCTGCTCTCTCTCACAAGCACCCCATGCATCCTTTCGTGTCCTTCAAAACCTTCTTACCTCCAGGCTGCAGCTTTCAGACTGGGGCAGCTGGAGGGAGTCCCAGAGAACAGCGATGTGCCTCCCTGGCCAAAGAAAGAGTTAATCCAGCGCTGACGTCCTTGCTCCTATAAAACATCTCTGTTTGGTGAGGACAGCTCATGAGCTTTCTTCAGTGACAGCAAAGGCAGGTGAATGAACGGCTTTTTTATTTGCTGTGTGTGCCTGTGGGCTTGGCTAGATAAGCATCAATGGCTTTTGCTTATATTCCTCGTACATGTGATAAAACTTGAAGCCAGGCTTGGTGGAGCTGCTCCTTCCAGGACACGGGCGGTCTGAGGCTTGCTCTTTTTTGAACCCACTAAAGTAAAATGATGTTATCTGGACATCTGTGAGCTCGGTGCCACAGGTCATGGTGCTGCCAGGCTGCTTCTGGGAATGCCTCGCAGGCAGATTGGCCCCAGCCCTTGGTCAGATGTTTGCAGCTCAGAGTCAGCTGGTGGAGCATGTTCTGATTCAGCACCCAGAGGGCTTAATTACCAGGCAGGCACCAGTAAGAGGCCACAGGGAGTCTCTAGGAGAAACAGAAACAAAAGCAAAGAAATGGAAAGAAAGTGAAAAGAAAAGGCGCTAACCTGGATCAAAGCTTGGCCTGGTTCCCTGGTGAGTCGGAGGAGCTTTGTGCAAGGAGCTAAGCACCAGCATGCAGGTGCCAATCATGTAGAAGTTCTTTTTTTCTGCAAAGTGTGATGTGAAAACCCTGGTTTCTGACTCTGCCAAGGACAGGATGGGAATCCTCTTATGAGGATTAAACTTTCAGGAGAAAAAAAGCCCGACTCTTTTCTAAGAAAAGCTGTGCACTTCGCTTGTAATGCAGGTAATTAGACACTAAACTTTGGGCAGCCAGTTCCACCGCTGAGCAGCAGATAGGGGCAAATTTGGTGAATTTGCTATGATTTGGATTCGATCTTTCATATGTAGCTCCAGATTAAGTTATATTTTCCTGATAGGATTATCAGTTTAGCCCTTCATTCTCCCACTGTACAATCTTTCCAAAACTGCTCAGCTTCTGATCCTGTGCATTTACTTATTTGGTCAGCACAGAACATACTTTTGGCTAGAGGCCAGTGGCTTCTCCCATTGACATGGAGGAAATTTGGACTTCACCTCGATTACAGAATCTTTTTTCATTTGTCTGCTTTATTGCATTATGGAGATTTGATCCTCCTCTGGAGTCGGTTGGGCCATTTCCAAGGGATACAGTTGGATTCCCCACTTCTTTGTTTCTCCTTCCAAGATGGAATGGACTTTTATGGAGTACAAAATCCAAACACAAGCCATCACTTGCAATTGCTACACAATTCTTCCTGTGCATTGGTGGAGGTACTCTCTGAGGGTTTTGAAGCCTGTTGCACTACATGTGGGGTGGTAAAATGATGGTAAAAGAAGGACTCCTGAGATGGAATGCTGAGAGGAGGTGACACACCTGCTCCAAATGCCCTGAAAAGCAAGAGATAAACCAGCAGAGCATCATGGTGCTTGTGTCCCCAGTCCCACCTCAGTCCCTGAAGTGACAGCAGCAGTGTATCAATCAAGGTGGCAGATGTCCCTGTCAAGATATTGTGACAATGTCATCTCTCCTCTGGGAGGAAGAAGAGGAGAAGGAAGAAGAAGAGGAAGAGGAAGAAGAGGAAGAGGTGCTGTCAGTATCCCTGGGTGTGGAGCAGCATATGGCTCGAGGAGGAGAACGATGATGCTGCTGTGACAAACGACGCTGCTCCAAGGGTAGCACTGAAGCCATCTCGTGCGAATGGCATTTTGCACTAATTTATATTAATGAGCTTATCAACAGCGCTTCCACATCTCCTTTAGAGACAGGAGAAGCAGTAAAAGATGCAGCAGCAGGGGAGAACCTGCGCGAGCCTCAACAAGGGGATGATTGGAGAGGTGTCTACGTGGCAGAGTCACGGGGAGGCAGAGGACCTGTGCTCCCTTTGCAAACAGAGCTGGGCGCTGAGGAGGATTCACTCGCCTGTGCCTACCTCCATCCTCTGCAGTCTGAGCTGCAAACCAGGCACTTGGGAACAGAAATGTGAATTTTAGAAAAGCAAGTTGCATCTGGAAAATGAGGAAGCTGCTTTGTAAGGAATTGCGTCTGAGCTGAGGCTTCGCTGCCTTGCCAAAGGATGTGTTCTTAGTTCATAAATAACTCCAGGAGATTACACCTTATTATATACCTGGCGTGTTGATGTGAAGCTTTTCCTGCAGTGAAGCCAGGGCTAGATGCAAGCCAAGGAAAGTTGTATAACACACAGCGTAGCTTAGAGGGAAGAGGAAGTGCCAAGCAGAAAACTCATCTGAGAAGACCAAAGTCCATCAAGCCCTGAATGGGCAAGTCGATACAACATGGAAAGTCAAAGCTTCCCTGAACACCCATCCCTTTCACAGTAGTTGGCATCTCACGGACACCGATTATTCACCGGGAAGAGCTGAGCAGCTGCTGAAGATACACAAATGATGACAGCAGATCTCCAAAACACCTTGATCCCTGATCTGTGTTTAGCTCGGGGAGTTTGTTTCTCAGCTCAGCAGCATTCGAGTGGCATCCCTCACGCCAGTGGTTCACGAAGTAGCTGTGGGCAAGCAGCCTGACCCAAGGACGCTTGCAAAATAATGAGCAACTGTGCTGAAAACATGTCCTGCTTCAGCTCTGTGCTCTCAGACCAGCAAAGTTACTGTCTGGGAGTGATTTGGAGAAACTCTGCTAGCAAGTGCAAAAGCAATGCAAATGTGCAGCTCCTCGAGACTTGATTGCAGGGGAGCATCTGTGTACAGCTCCGTGTCCCAAAGGCGCTGTTGGGAAGTGCACGGTGCAAAGAGAGCGTGTTATTGACTGAGGTTTTCAAAAGACTGTTCTGTCATTCACCAGTTTCATGCAGTTGCATCTGTTCAGCCACAAGCCAGAACCACCCCATGAAAGAAAGCCCCAAGTGTGGGTATAAGCATCTCTAAGAGGCTCCGTTGAACCCTTTATCACAATCTTCAAAAAATGTCATTTTGATTGCTCTCAGTTTAGCAGTTATGGCTGAGTGACACATTTTTCTTCAGAAAATGATATGCCTAGCCCAGTTTCCCTGCACATAAGTCTCTCATATACATATATACACACACATATTTACCAGCTTTCATGTGCTAAATGGTTTCTAAACTCCTGCCTGTCAAGAAGCTGGCTTGATCTGCCAGCAGGATTCCTGTCTGATGGCTGCGTGATGTGTGCCAACAGCTCCCTCTGGGTTTTTTGTCTAAGATTTACTTCAGTTGCAGAAAAATCAAGGAGCGTCTTTGTTCCCAGAAGTATTTTTGGCAACTGCCTGTAGAGAGCATGACCCATCTTCACAGCCCGGTTGCGCGGTCTCTAGACAGCAGCTCCTCGGGGCCAGCACAACCTGGGGTGATGAGACAAGCTCTGTAATGGAAACGATTGTGCCTTTGTGTCTGGGAAGTCAGAAAGTGTCATCCTTTGAACCACGGCGTCTATTTCGGAAAGAGCATCGCTAGCAGAGATCGGCTGTGGCTTTCCAGGGCACTATGGAGACATCCAGTTGCATAACCCCGACAGTCGCTGGGAGACGGCCTGCTGGAAAGCGCCCCAAGCTCCCCCTCTCCTGCTAAACCCAAAGCATCGATGACCTCAGTCCTTGGCTGTCCCATCCATCTCCAACAGCAAATGTTAGAGGGAATAACATCCCAGGAACCCCTCCCATAAGTTATGAGCTAACACGGCTGATTTTACAGCTACTAAAATATACCAAAGTTCAAAACAATAGCTTCGCAAGTCGCCTAACTGGTGCACGAGAGCCAAGAGCAGGAGACACATGGATTTATACTGAGGTGAGCTTAGGCTGAGGATGAGCTGGAGTCCCCGAGCCCAGATTTGAAGGCAACAGGTTTATGCTGAATTTCACCAGCGGAGTGGCTGGAGCTGTGTTTTGCAGCCACTGGTGTTGGATCGAATCAGCTCTAAGATAAGAAGCAGCCTGCTCTGTTTCTCTGTTCATCGAAAAAGAGCTGACCATTTTGGAAAAATTCTGTGGAACTTGATAGAAGCGGGACTGAGTGTGCCATGGAAATTTAATAGAGTCCTCTGTAGAAATTACTGTAAATACTTGTAGAATTTAATAGGTGCTTTTATGCTTCCTGTTGGGTTATTTTTAACACTCTTGTAGAATTCCATAGTGGGATATGATTATGTATTAAATTTTAATGGCTACTTAAAAAGAAAGAAGCCGTTGAACACTATCATTTTATATTAGGTTATACGGGATGCCTCCATTAGGAATATTTTTCTGCTTCCAAACAAAGCCCCATCAGAATTGAACGCTGTACATGAGCGAAATAATCCCAGCTCGGAGAAGATATTAATGAAATCCAGGCTGAAAGAATGTGCAGGAAGCTGCTGCAGTGTTTCCATTTCCAATCTCAGTTGACACAGGTGAATTCAAGAGCAGATCAAGGTTCACCACATCCTCATTGTGTTTGAGGGCACTGTCAAAACTCTGAACTTGGAGATTTTCCTTAAGGAAATCTTCTTGATTCATATCTTCTTTTGTGATCAAGGAAAAGTTTTCCTGCAGTTTGAAGAGACTGTATACATTTCGTGTCTTTTCTAATCTAACCCCATGTGGCATAGATCAAAGGCCTTCATGAAGTTTGGTGCGTGAAGCTCAGTAATCTTGCATCCTGTATGAATTATCCTCCAGGAAGACATCTGAGTCTTCTGTGAAGACGTCCATTGCCTTCTATCATTACTGTGCTCATCTGGTTGTCTGATTAATCGCTATGATTTCTATAGGACTAACATGGTCATGTCTCATTAGCTGTATCTGGCCACCATAAGTTCATTAGTCAGGCATCATCAGAACATCTTTGTTTTTTAAGACCATACTAGGTTTTCACAAATCACACCCAATTTTTACCAGAGTGCTTGGGAGCGGTGGTTAAATTCAAGTCCCATTGAGCAAGGGGTGAATGCTTTCTGCAAGCTCGTAGACTGAGTGTGACAAGATGGAGAACCATTGGGGAGGATGTGGTCAGCTGCAAATATCATGTGAGTGTTCCCTGTGTTTGCGGTGGCTAACTCTTTCTGGCAGGGTTTTGGTAGGAGAAAATTTGCTAATGGAAGAAGAAAAATGAAGAGAAGGTCACCAGGTGAGGGTGCCACCACACTGTCCTCAAGCCTTGATACATCAGGAGCTGAGTTTCTCCCCCATGGGGGCTTCTCCAGGTTTGGGAGCTGAATTTCTGAGCTGGCTCCTTCCAGCCGTATTCCTTGGCTGTGCTCACGTGCAGTGGGCAGGTTGGTGCCATGGAAGGCTCAGCAGTAGGACATGCCCATGTCCCAAAGGTAGAGGGCTGAACAGGCACCTCCAGCTTCAGCTGAAAGGAAAAGACATCATGTGAGAGATGGGCAAATGCAGGGATCTGTGTCCCGGGTTTGGCAACTTTGACACTGAGCAGCTCCACTGCCATGGGCGATGCAAATGTCTGCAAGAAGCTGACATTTCATCCGCTGTGGATTATCTCCAGTTATTTCTCATGTAGGCAGCATTCCGACTCCATTTACTTATCTGAATACTTTGTGTGTTACTAATACAAGTGGTGTGTTCTCCTTCTGTTTAGCTTGAGCAGGAAAGTCTCACGGAATATGTTGCCGGTCTAAATTATTCCATGGCTTGCCTACATTTCAAATTAACTGGAGGAATATCAACAAACACAATGGCAATTCTTTCCCAATCCCATCTCCTTCAGTCAGTCTTTAACCCACTTATCAGACACTTGTTATTACAGAAATAATCAGGAAAAGAAAATACACCAGTGCTGAATCAACACTACCGTAGGGGTTTTTTTTTTTTCTTTTTTTTTCATTCTCATGTAACTCTCTTGGTTTCTGTTGGACACACACCAGCCTGAAACTGTAGAAACACAGCTGGCTGAATCCATCACGTCTTATTGCAGGTTATCAATTCTGCCGTGCAATAAACACATTTGACAATTAGCAGTGAATTGATGAGCGACTCCGTTTGGACTTTGCCATTTCGAGGAGACTCTTTCTTTCCTGGTTTGTGCTTCACAGAAAAGTTCACGAAACAGGCTTCATCTGTAGCAAAATGCGAAAAGCTGGTAAAGCCATTAGCATTTCTCATAACCAAAATGACAAATGGTCTTTACATTAATCTCAAATCACTTCTTTAAAGCAAGGATCAGGAAAGAATTTTTCCTCGAAAGGATATTGCTGCCCAAATGGGGAGCTTTTGTGGGGCTTTCTCACCTTCTGTGGGATCGATAGGCATAGGGACTGCCAGGCTGGCCTTGATGGGGCCTTCAGTCTAAGGTGCTTTGACAAATCTTCTGCTTCTACCAAAAAAATAATAATAATAATTGCAAACTCTGCATAGACAAAGGACCAAGCCACATTGTGACTCACAGCATACAGTAAACCTTTTAGGAGTAATATTGCAGCAATTCAGATTTAACTGGTTCCCTTCCATATCTTAGTGCAATTAAACTGGGGTATTTGGCCAGCTGGCTTTTTTTCAATATCAGCTCTTTATTTGGAGGGGGAAAAAAAATCTGTCTGCCAATGCCAAGCACCATGTCAAAGCTCCACAAATGTCTTAAAATAAGGACTGAAAGAGAGATTATGAGGAAGAAGCTGTTCTTCCCCTCTCCCCCAGGGCAAGACCCCATCTCTCTGCTCCCCAGGAAGCAGCTTTCCCAAGGGACCTGGCAGGTACCGGCTCACTGCAGCATTTTTCCCGTTAGGTTTTATGGAGTGATGCACCAGCCGTACTGTCCAAAATGGAGATTCACCAGGGACAACACAAGGTACTTTCAGCGCGGTCTCAGAACACCAGCCAGTCAGCTTTGATCTCTGCGATGTGCAAAAAACCAAATGAGGCTGGTGAGAGAATGAAATCTCTCTTCTTTTATTTGCCAAGTACATTAATGTCTTCTTGATCCCAAAATGATTCTCATTTACTCACTGTAATCACGGTGCTTTAGTTTTTCTCTTTGTTTGTGCAGGCTTTGCTTGTTTGGGTTGGTTTGTTTGGGTTTTGTTTTGGTTGTTTTTTGTTTTTTGTGGGTGTTTTATCTGATAACGAGTTTTTTTCTGTTTATGCAGAGTTTTTTCCTCTTCCTGTGTATTTTCCTACTGGTAAACTTGCCCTAACTTTGCTTTATAAGTGGGCTCGAGATTTGGGGTGTGGATTCTTTGCCTTTACTGACTGTTTTGGAAGAAAAGCAGCTCAAGCACTACGGTGATTCACTGATCACTATATAGAGGAGGAAATATTTGAACAGAGTGAGGTGTTGGACTAGCAGTGCCGCAGCCCTCCTTGGTGGGCACGGGGGGTCACGTCTCATCTTGAGGTACGAGCTGGTGCTTTAGGATGTTGCTGTTGCAGGTGATAAGAAGTCTCTGCCTCTGCTAATCAATGCTATATGAGAAGCAATGCTCTGATTTTTCTTGAAACATCAAGATGTGTTCCACGCTCCAAGCGTAAGATTCTCAGCCCCGTGTTCCCGTGGTTAATGAGTTACTACCCACTAGCTACACGCATGTGTAAGGACAGTTTGTAGTTACTGCAAAGTAGCTTTGTTCAGCACACACTGAGAGAGGCTTAAACCAAGATGCCTTGTTTTGCCTTCAGCACAGATGTAGAAAATAGAAAAAAAAGGCACACATGGAGATTTCCTACAGCTCAGCTGATGCATAGTAACTTGTTAAATCTCAGCAACTTGAAATCTTTTCCTGGCAATTGAAGTGCAGCTCTCCGCGGGCTGGCTTTAGCAGAACACAATGGCACCTCATAGCACTTTAGTGATGTTTCATAGAAAAATAAGTCCAAATTCTATCATACAGGAAGTACGTAGGTTGTAACAAAGAGTAGTGGGTGAAAAGCAGAGCATCCCAGATCAGTCTGTGTTGGGAAAATCGTCTGCAGGTTCCAACAACTGTGTCAGCTGAATCTCTCGAGCTGCTTTTGTGTGCAGAATCATGCAGGAAATCCCAACAAAGTGGAATTTCTCGTAAGACTTCTGGTGCATCAGCCTGTGGTCCGAGCCAGAAAGAAACCACAAAAACAATTGCTCTCCTTGCTGTGCAGCTACTACAAGTCCCAGGTGGAACCTGAAAATGAATTGTGTGCGTGTGTCAAAACACCGCAGGACTTTCCAAAACCCTCTCTTTGGATGCAGTTACAGAAACGAGCACATGATGAGGGTTGGAGGGTCATTCTCTATATTATACATTGTTCTCTCATCGGCTTGGCTGGAGCTGACCCAGTGATTTAATTTATTTAAGAATATTTAAAAACATTTCTTATATGTCTCAGATTTGAGCACCCAAGATCATGTATCACTTTGGAACATCTTTAAGGAAACTTTAGAGCTTTTATATACTTTAGTGAACAATGGACCCATTTCTTCATTGTTGTTCTGAGATGGATATCTGCTGAACCAGAAATGTATAAACAGTGAGAAAAATTGGCGCTAAAAGGTCTTTAAAGCTAATTCATATTCAAGGCTTGGTTAAAGAGCTGGATTATGCTATTCTTAACTTTTATAGGACCATAATAAGGAAGGTAGAAGACGGACAACAGTAATACAAGAGACAGATGTAAGTCAAGTCTAAATGTTGTTAGTGCCTTCTGAATCTTTGGTGGATATTCAGGTATTCATCTTTATTATGGGGTTCTCTCAAAACCACATAGCCTTCCTCTCTTCAATGGTTTCTGTGCACACTTGAGGTCTTCCTCATCACCAAGGAGGGAAACCTCACCAGTAGACCTTATGAGTCATCTGTCATAAGGGGAATGAGAGATAGCAGCACCAGAAACCTCAGTTCTCGTGCCTGTGTGGTTCCCTCAGTGTTGCGATGAAGCTGAGGGCAACCAGAGACCCCAGCAAGGTGTCCCAGTTTGGGTGTTGTGTGTAATCACCATGTCTTGCAGTGCTGACACTCACTTCTCACCTTGCTGAGTCTTGGTGAAGACTTTGGCCAAAGAACACAACACCTTGGGAAAAAAAAATTACCAAGCAAGTTAACATAAAAGCAGAAGAGTTAATTTTCCTAAAAGACTCATGAAGTGCAAGATATTACAATTTGTCCACGAGCACTTTAGCTGGCTGGGGTTCCAGCTAGGAAATGTTCTTGGTAGAAATGGAACATTTCTTTTATTATTTCCTAAAATCCTCCTGGGAAATAATTTTCTCAGATTTCTTCAGCAATGTTCGTTATCCTATTTTCACTGAATTATGAAAAGGAGAGATGTCTGCAGTTTCTTTTTTTCTTCAGGGGTGAATTTCATCCCTTTTGCAAAGTTTGTGAACAACCTAAGTCCTTTTTTAAATCCTACCCTGTAGTTTTAAGAAAACGTAATAGTTTTCCTCTTGCAGCAAGATTTCTTGGAAAGCAGAAGTAAAAATTCTGAAACACCAGAGGAAAAATTAACAAGAGAAAAGAGCTTTTAATACTTTTGAGGACGATATTACTGCATGAAAACTTAGGAAGTAGCACAAAAATTACAGAAGGTTGAAAAAATTCCTTTATGCCAAGGATCTTGTCTTGTTGTCTTCCTCTGTAAAATATCCAGAAAACTTCTGGCACTACATGAAACCGAGACCGAGGCCGAAAGCACTAAGACTATGCCGAAATTGAAGCCTTGTTAAATTAATTTTTTCCAGGGTTTGCGAGAGCTATTTCCCTTCCACCTGCTGACCAAACAGGATAGCAGTAAAATACTTCCTCTTAGTGACTCACAACTCAGTCGGAGGTGATGAGGCCCAATGGGAGTTTGATGATGTCTTAAATAGTGATTTGCTTTTCACCAGTTGGCAAACGGCCTTCTCCAGACTGGTAACACTCCCTACATTTCCAGGCTATGGAAATGGCATCCAAGAAGTGCCTGGTGTTGTTTGTTTTGTTCTCAGAAGATTGCCATCAGGCATCTACAGCTCAGTGTGATTTGAGATGTACAAAAAAACAAAGGCGGGGGGGAAATCTCAGAAGCATTTAGGGATGTGCTGCTTGTTAGAGGCTGAAAAGTTGTTTGCTAGAGCTAATAGTGCCATGTCCACCCTAAAAATATGGTCTCTCCTCTGCTGCATGAAGTGAGGTTGGGGTTGGACTGAGTCCCTTCCAACCCCTACCATTCTGTGATGGCTTTATTTGTTCAAAAGTGATTTTGATGGGGAGATTTTCCCATGTCAGAGTATTGAAAGACAAGGGATCACTAGCCCTGGGAGCTGATATCTCCCTACAGATGGTCCCGCACTGGCCTGTTGAAATAATGTTCCTCAGTCTATTTCCAAAGGGCAAACCAAGGGTTTGGGTGGCCCAGCACAGCTTGAGGTAGCTCTTTATCTACAGCCATTGCTCATGAGAACATTGCTCCTCCAGCTGACAGCCAGAGAGCCAGGAGGCTCTAGTAAATCTCACTGGAGCTTTTTCAGTTTTATTTCCCAGCTACAGAGGCAAGACAACAACGGAAGATTAAAGTGAATTATTATATGCTATGGGTTTCGGAAACATCCTTTTGCTTCCTTCCTAGGTCATGCACAGTCACGCGGTTTGCAATGCTCGGCTCCGCTCCTCTTTCCAGCCCGGTAGCTTTCCATTCACATCAAGCCGAGCTGCTTCTCCAAACGTCCAACTAAACGTGTCCCCCAGTGTGTTCGTAAGGGGAAATGATTAACTCAGACCATCTATAGAAAGCAATACTTCCTATTTAAAGACACTTCTGACAAAGCTGAGTGGGAAAAACCGCTGTGCTGGTGTCAAATAAAATATGCTGCTCTTTTTCCAGACGCTGCTTGGTGTTTTCCATGAAGGATAAAGAGCTGTTTCTGCAGGACAGTAGCTGCCATCGTGCTGTAAATAATTGTTCTTCACAGCAAACTTGTTCACTGCTTCCCTACTTGAAATAAAAACCTGCGCACCCAATGGAAATATTGATTTCTAAATAATTTTGAGTCGGAGAGCTAAACTCAAGCATAAACTGAAGATCTAGTAAATGAGAGAAACTGGATATTTAGCTACACAACTATTAGCATGTGGACTTGTGTTTAACTGATGATCTGAAAACAAGGTGACACCCATGAACAGTCAGGCTCAAAATACTTTGTTTTTATTTTCTTTTGTTTCAGAAATCATTCAGGACTGGGACATTTGTTTGAAACGTCCTCCCAGCTCTCCACCCCTGCTGAAGATTTTAAACAAAGGTTAAAGAAGGAACAAAATAGCACAAGCAAAGTTCAAGGGACAAGATTAATTACCACGCATCTGTAGTTTTTTTTCCATTCTGCTAATAATCTACCCTGAGATATTTCTGCGTTGTTTTCACTGTACTGAAATGTGCCAGCAGACTCCGACTGAAGTTATCCGAAGACATCTGAGCAGTTCTTAACTCACCGCTGGCCTTAAGTTAGTGACTGCTTCGGAAGCCAAGTGAAACCCGTCCTCTTCCAGCGGGGTCACATTTGTTAGCAAACTTTAAAACTGAGATGCTGGTTTCTCTTCCCCTGAGTCATCAGTTTGCCCAGGCCATAATGCTTCCAGGAGCGGGGAGTTTTCTACAGGCATCTGCCTGGGGGGATATTCAGGGGAAGGGCTCAAAATTCATAGCAGGAGGTTCCAAAGCCAGTGCCCTGACTTGAGGCACTTATAAGTAAACATGATGTCGAGGATGAAGCCGTTCCCATGTGTATGTGGAGCAATCTCTCTCTCCCGATAAACAAAAAGCAATGTTTTTGGTTTATGTATTTGCAGTTTGCATAGCATGGAAGGCTTATGTAAGTAACAGGGGAAAAGGGAAAAATTTAATTAATTCATAACAGCCCAGCTAGGCACGGCATCCAAGGCTAAACCTGTCAGGCTCTGGGCTGGGGAGGATGCTCGTTGGGAGAGCTGACAAGGGAGGCTGCGGAACTACAAAGATTTATTGTATACCAAAATAATTCCTACACTTGCTGAGCAAAGCTGCTGCCCCAGAGTAATTGCTCTCAAAAATATTTTCCATCATGAACTCCAAGTCCTTTTTCTTGCCCAGATTCCATCACAGCAAACAGCCCAAGGATTTACATGCCTCCCGTTTACCTTGTGATGACTGCCTGATGCACAGGTTTTATGAAGACAAGCATGAAGCAATGCAGACCCCCTTGGAGGTCATGGAAGAGGGAAACTGAGGACTGGTCCATCCTCATTGGAGCAGAGATGCCCGGTTGGGGTCCTGGGATACAAGCGTTGCTTCAGCCCTTGGTTTGCTGGATCTCTTGTAAGAGTAGAGCAAGGACGTGCCTAGCCCAGGGCTAGGAGTAACCAACCTCAAACTCACTAGATCTTTTCAGAGGCATTTTCAGAAGTCTTACATCACTTCTTCGTCATTGATACCAGGCTTTAAAAAGGGATTTCAGATAGTGCTGGGGAGGTTTGAAATTCTCATTCTCTTTTCATAGGTGCCCAAAACGAATGGGACAGAATGTCATCTTCTGAGAAGACTTTGATTTGTTGTCTGGCAGTTCCTGATCCGCTGCTCAACAGCTAGAACTGGCACACCCCGAAGTCATCACTACCTTGTTGATGTGGATACTTAAAAGTGAAATTCATCTTATCTCCCTTCAGGGTGTCTAAAAGTTAGATGAATAATCCTGGGCTCATGCCCTGACCTCCTTTTATATTCCCTGAAGAAAAGCAGACACCTCCAAACTATTGCTCTGTCCGACTGTAGGCACGGGTCAGAGGATGAGACAAACCTGCACCTTCTCATGGGC
Source organism: Eurystomus gularis (assembly GCA_013400335.1). NCBI lineage: Eukaryota > Metazoa > Chordata > Aves > Coraciiformes > Coraciidae > Eurystomus > Eurystomus gularis. Next base: position 119,440 of record VZZY01000710.1, on the reverse strand, counting down.
TATAAAGGGATCACAGATAACGAGCCCAGACTGAGTTGTCAGCAGGCTATTTATATGATTTTAATAATAAATCAGGAAAATTATATTGTCATAGCAATAGAAATCCCAAAGCAGCGGCTCCATACCACTGCCCATCCACAAACCTCCTTCTGCTGGTAGAGATGGCATGGAACTGAGATACGGGACAAACAACAGAGGCTTCTGTGATAAACAGGGCTCCAAAAATTGCAAATGGAAAAGGAATATAAAGATGTATTAAAGATCACAGGATAAATGAACCATGAATACAACAAGAGCTGAAAATTGAGGTGGATATGAAGTGGGTGCGTTCAGGAGAGAGAAGAAAGGTCCCTGCCTTGTGTGGGGCACTGGGACCAGCCAGGATCTGGCCAGTGGAGCAGGTGCAGAGGAAGATGTGGGGCAATCAGGGCGGTGGAGAAGAAAGGACAATAGCTTTGTTTAGGCTAGGAAAAGGCTAGGAAAAGGATTGCTTTCTATAAATAGTCCAGGTAAACCCCCAGGGAAAGGAGACAGTTATTTAAGCTAGAGGACAATGTTGGCCCCAAATCAAACTGGTTGTGAGTAAATAGAGGGTGGAAACATGAAGCAGGTTTCTGAGCATCACAGGAAAGATGTTCTGAAACAACTTTCCAGTCACAGCAGGAACCTGAGCACTTCTAAATCCGTCAGAGCAGGAAATTGATCTCGGTGCCAAGATATCTTCCAGATCTACATACACATTACTCATGCTTTATTTAATCTTTATTTTGCCAAAGACAAACTTTTGCCCTGCCTTAGAAAATAGGACTGGACAAAATCTTGAGAAACTGTGTAGCTGATAGCTGGACCAAAGGCAGGTTCATACTGGTGGGAGTTGGGCTGGCATCAGTTGGCACATCCACAAGTGACATCCTACAGCTTTCTAGTCCTCTACTACTCTTATTATTGCAATATTTTTTACTGGGTTGGGTTTTCTCCTGTTATCTGGCCTTACCCTTCTCTCTGCCGTTTAAGTACATCATTAGGCTAATAACAGCTAATGATCCACTGCAAGAAAGGTGGTATTTTTTGGCCTGGGAAAAAATACCCTGGGAGAAAACTCAGTCAACAAAGACAACAGAAATAAAACAAAAACAAGACTAGGGCGCTGGTTTCAATATGACCCTCAGCAAACGAGGAAACTGGGTTCAATTTTCCTTTCTTCTGATTAGTCTTTTTACTCAGTCACATGCAGAGAAATTTGATGGTGATGCAGGAAAAACCCACGTTCCCACAAAAACTTCAGTGCACACTTTCCAGCAGCAGCAGATAAGGATAAATCAAGGTGGTCTCTTCTTTTGGGATTAGCCTCATAAAATCTTTTGGCCTGGCTCTGAACCTGGTAAAAAAAATATTCTAGCCTAGTTTGCCCAGCGTTGCATTCTCAGTGTTACAGAGTTTTACCAAAACTGCTTGCTTTGTGTCTGAATTAAATTGTGCAAGACAGGTGCTGGCTTTTGAAGTAGTTAATACATTGGTCAAAGGGTTTTCCTTGCTATATAGAGGAGATTTCTACCCCTTGCTCCTAAAGCAAATAAGTGATTATATAAAAACTAGTTCAATTTAAAGAGAAATTCTTATTGTGGAAGGACATGTTTTTCTCCTCTTTCTGCTTCTAAAAAAATCAGATTCACACTGCCTTAAACTTCTAAATTAATCAGGCTACTATCATCTTGAGTCATTTACCACTGAATTGACCAAAGTCTAGCAAAGCAAGAAAATAGCTTTTTCACAGCTGAAAATGAGTCAACTGTCCATCTCATCCCTTCAAACCAAGAAAAGACAAGGCTTGCAGCATGCTGAGATCGGGGGGAGGGTGAGGTTTTGTCACTAAAAGCAGTTTGTGTCTCGCACTTGTCTCGGTGAATAGTCATAACCCTATGCTCCTGACTAGGAGGGCAAATAGAACCTCTGCCAAGTACATCATCATCCACCTCCCTCGTACATCATGTCTGAACCTTCATACCCCAATCTCACATCAGTGGGTGGTTATCAAGGGTTGATGAACAACTGTTCTTCCTCGGAAATTCTCTGTTTAATAGAAGCTCCTGCTACGTCTCAAGAGTTGCACCAGGAGCCCTGTCCATCTTGCTTGTCCTAAAAAAAGCCATTCGTGAAAGCAGGCAAGCGCAAGAGCTGAGTAAACTTGGACGCAGCCCCCAGCCAAATTATCAGCGTGTTGCCAAACATGGAGAAAAGTGCATCTGATTCTTCTGTGAAGGCGTCCAAGAAGGGCCACAAAATTATAGCTCAAACTATAAACAGAATGAGTACATTTTGTTCATTTTCCTGTTCTCTTCATAATCGATGCAATATGAAGAGCTGCTATCAGTGGAGAGTTATACAATCAGATGGCAGCAATAAAAAGAACGTTAGCAAGTCTAGGGTATCATAGGAGATTGACTGGAGGAAGCAGTTATAAAACAAGAGTGTTTATATCTATTTAGATGAGAACATCGGATTCGTGACAAAGTCATTTTGATGTCTGCCCACTGAATGCTCAGCTAATGGACATCTGCACCCAGATTTACAGTGATTGCCTGGAGAATGGTCAGAACCAGGGATTATACATGCACAGAGATGGCTCTTTGTGCACCTTGAGTAAGATGTGTGTCATATACCATAAAACATAATATAGGCATGTGCAGAATTTCAGAATTATTCTGTTGTAATGTTTCCTCCTTCTGTTAGACTCGTGGAAGGTTTTAATTGCTGTTGTTGTTGTTTTAGCACGAATTGGAATACAGGTTCACTGTCTCGCAGATCTGTAGCGTGGGGAATACGCTAAGTACAAGATGAGCATCTCCTCCAGCTGTCAGCAGGGAGCCTTTACTGTAGCATCTTTTGGTCTTTGGCATCTGAAAAGGTCCTAGTTCTCAGATGGTCTTCAGACTTGTTTTCTTCTCTTACAGCCATCTCTCCTCTGGTATCTGCAGAATGCAGAATGTAGGGGCTATCGAAACGAGAGCCGTAAAGCTTTAAAAACAAGCAGGCATTTCACCTGTCTCTAATCAGCCCCATCTCATGGTTTGGCTTTGATTTCCCCAGTGCAGAAAAGAAACGTATAGGATTTTAATTTCCTTGGCTCCCAAGAGCAGTATGAATGAGACTGCAGCATTGCATTCGGCTTGTGTTATTAATGGGCTCCATGCTTGCAAATGTCTCATTCAATATATTTGCCCAAAGTGCTTCCAAAAAGGGGGGGGAAAGAAGAAAGAAAACGTCAGGTTTCTAGGTCTAATGTATGTGACCTGACAGCATGAATACATTAGATCTTCTACAGAAACACACAATTCCAGCACTGTGCATTGGATCTCTAGCCTTTTTATCTTCATCTGGACTCTAATCAGCGTGCTAGCAAACTGCCTGGAAATGAGCCGTATTTTCCTGCCATTCTGGCTCATACTTTCTATCCATTTGAAAGGGTATGACAGGCCTTCTTACAAAGTCACTGTAAGTTGGGAATGTTTCTGAGCTCTCTGTTCAAGCATCCTGAGCATCTTCCAGTACAAGTGTTTTCTTCTTCGCCGAGTTGCTCAGCCCCCTGATGCCAGAGCCAAGACTCCCCCAGATCCTCTGCAAGCACAAGGCAGCATGACTCTGCTGAAGGCCATATGCTCTTGTCTCGCTGCTGAGGACCTCATACATCATTTTCCAGTCATAAAGAAGGTAAGAGTCCAATAATCCTAAACTGAGACCTACGAGGTCTCAGTTCTCTTCTAAAACCTCAGGCAGGTCGTGGCATTTCCCCACTTCATGTCTGGTTTTCCCTTCCCATGCTCCGGCTTATCTGCAAGCCTTAAAGTTCTTAAAAGGAAGAGCTGTTTTATATTATGCATCTGGACAGTGTCTAACACAAGAGGGCCCCACTTTGATTAGGGTCTCTTGTGACTACCGTAATGCAAATACTGCTAATGAAATGCATTTGAATCAGAAAAAGGCAGTGATGCTTCTTTTCCAGTTAGCTCTTACCTTGGGAAAGTCTGGGGGAGGTGGGATTGTCAACCAGAGGCAAGGTGGCCCGACTTGACCCATCCCGGCATGGACAACCCCTTGAGCTGTCCTTGCAGTGCTGCAAACTGAACGTAGCAAGAGCTGTACTTGTCTGTGCGATGCCTTCCTGTGCTGGGAGTGCTTTGCACACCCAAATGTGCCACATACTTGCCTTCCCAAAGCAGAGCCTGCTTCTGTTAACAGCAATTAATCACTTTATAGCCAGTCTTTTATTATTATGAACACAGCAGATGTGTTTCCATTAATAGGTCCCCAAGTGAGCCTTTTCCAGCATCGCTGATAGTTAATGAAGGAGATTATGTGGCCTAAATAGTTTTCATGCTCAGCATCCTCCCCTTTCTATCTCCACCACCAAGTAAGCAAACAAATTGAAGTGGGAATCTTGTTACGGGCTCACTTACAGTACACAGGATAAACTTGCTGCCAAATAATAAAATGTGTCCACTAGCTTAATGTGATTAATAATAGCTAAAACTTGCATCGGTATTTTTACAAGGATCTGAAACCAAACATTAAAAAGAAGCACGTAGATGTCTTTATACTGTAGTGGTAATTCAGAGCTCTCCACTTCCCCAATTGACCTCAATATTTGAGTCGTGAGAGGGCAGGCAGCTGACTCCCCAGGGACATGTCTGTCTCCAGAATGTTGTTCAATCTTGGAGAATTTTTCAAGCGTGCTGGTTGCCATTAAAAAGTCATCACTTCCAACGGTGGCTAAGACCTAGCCAGTCTTTGGGTGCTTATAAAATAGGTTCTAACTAATGGCGGTAATCATGAGGGTTACTGAGCCGTGGCACGTGAGGTTTCTCCTCGTGAGCCAGCCTGGCCCTGTGCTGGCAGAGCTGCATTCATGGCGGGTGCAGCCACATGAGCATCTGGTGCAGGATGAAGCATCAGCTGAGCATCCCACCTGGCTGGGATCCGCATCCCTCTGCAGAGCACCGGCTGTTTGCAGACATCCCAGGTGAGGTGGGCACTGCTGCGTGTGGATGTGTCCCTGGTGCTGCTCTCCACCTGCCTCCATCTCCCCTGAAAGGATCAGCAATAAAACCTCTGCTCCAATGTGGAGCCTCTGACTTCTCCCTGACAGTAAGCAGCCACTGCAAGTAGTGATAGGACAAGAGGAAACGACCTCAGATTGCTCCAAGGGAGGTTTTGGTTGGATATTAGGAAAAATGTCTTTACTGAAAGAGTGATGAAGCACTGGAACTGGCTGCCCAGGGGAGTGATGGAGTCACCATCCCTGGAAGTGTTCAAAAAGTGTGTAGATGTGGCACTTCAGGACATGGTCTAGTGGTCATGGCACTGTTGGGTTGACAGTTGGACTTGATGATCTTAGAGGTCTTTTCCAACCTTAATTATTCTATGATTCTAAGTTTTGTGAAGAAGATGCTTTCCAAAGCATTTCCTTTGGAACATCAGACCCCATGATCACTTTTGCTCCCCTAAATTATTTATAGAACCAGATCCCTTCTACTCAAGTGGTTTCTTCATCCATTTCCTGCTCTGTGTTGTCTGAGGCGTACTAAAATTTCATCTTTAACTTACTTGGATCTTAAAAGCATATAGTCAAGAGGCTACATCTACTCCATATTCCCAGAACAGCAAATAGAGGAGGTAGTTCCTTGTATAATACCTACAGAAAAAAATCCTGTACATTTCAGATAAGTCCTCTGGGATTCATGAGGAGCACCTCTGCTGTATAAACACATCATATAATTTTAAAATCCAGAAGGATCATCTCATAAATTCTGTAGATCTGTCTTCCACTGGTCTGGGCAATAAAGGATATTAAAATATGTAGTATCTGCAGTATGGAGCCACTGGAGAGGGAGTTCAGTCACTCAGGATGGAGTATTTAGCTATTAGACAGTGACAAACTGGCCTCACTCCTACAGGCAAGGTGGGAGTGCAGTCACACTTAAAATCACAGGGTATTGTTCGATCGACCACATGAACTTCACGAGCATGTTTTCAGTCCCTGCACGAAATGCTTGAGGTATGACAGAATGGAAAAACCATGAACTTTCTTTCCCACACACATCAAAACAACGTTACCGTGAAAAAATATAGATAACTAACAAGTGATCGCCCTTAGCCGTGTCTCTTTAAAAGAAAACAAAACAAAGCGTGGCGTTTTTAATTAAAGCCCAATTAATTTGAATAAAGTGAGGAAATCACATCTGGGCCGTTGCTGCTATACAGCTTCTAACCACAGCGTGCGTGAGGTTACGTCAAGGACTTGCTTGTCAACTTTGCTTTAACTCACATATGGGACCGGGTATGAAAGAAAACCCAAGAGTTTTTACTTTCTGCAGTAAAAGCCAAACTAACATAAAATGAGATTAATGGCAAGAGCAGTGAGTGCTTTCATTTCCCAATGAACTTTCTCAATAGTACCAGTAATCAAGATCAGGTTGGTTTTTCTTCTTTTTTTTTATTTTTTTATTCCCCTTTTTTTTCAGAAAAAAAAAACAACCTTTCATCAGAGAAAAGAAAAAGAGATACTTAAAATACATAGACACATCTGTTCTCCCATATTAACAACATTACGTCTTTCTCCATGTGATGCATAATGAATCATCTCAGTGTGTTTTGCTTTATAGTTTTGTACAAATCCAATTCCTTATGACTATTACTGTAATAATAATATTTTCCAATTCAACAGTACTTTTCATTTTGAGTTTCTCAGAAACCATAACAAGAAGTGAAGTGTGTTGAACCCATTGAAAGAGCTAGGAAAAGGGAGGCACGACTGTAATTACCCGGATTATAACTTGTCTTATAATGGGGGGAAGATAATGGTGCCTATAATATTATTTAATGCAGACATATAATTTTCACTACATTTTGGTTAAATGAGCAAGTGTTGTCATCTTCATTGTTAATGCTTGGAAAAGCAAGGCTTATAGCACCTTACAAATGCTTTTGTCTTTTTATTTTCCTTCTTAGAAGAATTAAATTACATCCATCGTGCATGCTGGGCAGGTAAAACTTCACGGCCAAGCCATGGCTGGCCCTGTGTGACGAGCACAGGGCAGAGGTCCTGCAGCCCATCCATCTTCTGGAGAGGCTTGAAGAGAGCAGAGAAATGATCATCCAGCATCCCCCGTTCTGGTCCCTGCCCTGCTTCTACTTGGATGCCCTTGAGCAAACTGGTTGCCTTCGTGGGCTTCGCTCAGTACAGCTATGGATTTAGTGATGCTTCTCATGGACCAAAGTTCTGTCCAGTTTTCTTTTCCTTCCCCATGGTTAAGGGAAGGTAATCTGAGCTAACTTTTTTCCAGTGAATCAGTCATACTGCAGTAAACCCCAGTTCAGACGCTCTGGATTAGTGGGGATTAATGCTCCTAAGTAGGTACCAACCCCCTATCTACATGCTTCCAGTCAGTGGAAAACCACCAAACTTGGATACCTACATGGGTTTTATAGGAACTGTTAATCTGATTTGGCAGCAGTAATTAACAGTTCCTTGAAAGATGTAGATTCTGATTCATTTCACCATGTGTCTTAAAAGCTGCATGAGGACAAACGTCTTGCCTGGGTTTGTTACCAGCGTCCAACAGGAGCGAAGGAATGTTTTCTGAAGCAAGGAATGATAATGACAGTTCTTTATTTAAAAAAAAAAGAAGAAAGAAAAAAAGAGAGAAGAAAGAGCAAGAATCCTTGATTCAATTAAGTCTTAGTCATGTAAATAGTTGGGAGTTTCCAGAAAGTAATGTCTTTATAGCAGGATGCCAATGTAGTGTACAATTAAAATGTAAAAAATGTAGGAAGGTGGCCAAGCCTTTGATTATAAACAAGATTTTCCTAACCCACCCATGACTTGGCATTTTGATCCTGAAATTTATCAACAGGAAAAGGTGATGATTTCTCTTTTTTGGGGCTGAAATGGAAAATAAGTTCGTTTGTAGAGAAACAAGTCTTGTTCACAAACTTTATTTGCTCATTACAAAGGCTTTTAGTATTTGATCGCACTTTAAACAAGAAGGATTTTCTGGAAAGGATTTTTGTTTTGTTTGATTGGTTGCTTTCAATAAAAACTGCTTTCTATTGTATAATATGAAAAGCAATGCAAAGCAAACAGCTTTTACATAGCAGCAATTTAATGACAATAATTTAATTCAGCTTCACTGTGCTGTACCATAATGATAACAAGGCTGAGCCTGACATTGGCAGCAAATACTAGCGTTTAGCACAGAGGAATTCCAAAGTACCACTGAACACTTTCTCCAGTTTTTCAGCCGGCACTCCTGAGCAACTTCCTTAGCAAGCCTTCCATGACTCTGTTATTTTTACCCTTTTCTGATTTGGAAATCAGCTAGAGCCACTGACATGAGGTGGTTGAGTGGATCCTCAGTTGCATGTCCCACCCAAAGCCTCTAAGTCCAGGAAGAGTTTTTCCATGGACTTCAAGCACTGAATGAGGGTGAATTTTAAAATGTAATACTGTTTCTTTTACTTTATTATGTTTTCCCTTTCATGACAGTGGTCATTAAATGGAATATTGTAAGCAATAAATCTTCTTACACAAAGTAGAAAGGGTGAACAGAAAGGAAAGGCTTTTTAAACTCTAACTGTTGCTTGTTATAAAGTTTCTGCTGGTGTGGTCAGGTCTTATGGAACTGGCACAGACCTGAATCCACCTCTGATAGGTCTTTTCCATCTGAGCTCTTCAGTGGCATTTTCATCATAGAATCATTTTGGTTGGAAGAGACCTTTAACATCATGGAGTCCAACCATTCCCCCAGCACTGCCAGGGCACCACTAAACCATGTCCCTCAGCACCACAACTCCACAGCTTTTATACCTCTCAGGGATGAGGACTCCACTGCTGCCCCTGGGCAGCCTGGGCCAGCCCTTGACAACCCTTTCCATGAATAAATTTTTCCAAATATCTAATCTAAACTTCCCCTGGCACAACTTGAGGCCGTTTCCTCTTGCCCTATCATGAACCTCAAGCAGCAGAAATGGCCTTTGCCAGCCTTAAGTTCTCAGTCCCGTCTGAGCTCCAAGCTGGAGAAAGAGAGCCAATCTATAATAAAACCTGCCTGGAGCTAAGCAGCTTGGTCAGTTGAAGTTAACCCTCCAAATGGTTTATTACTGGTGCCCCAGTTGGGTGCTACCATACAAAGGAATGAAAAAAAGTTGGGCACAAGTCCTGCCCTCCTTACTGGTCAGTGGAAAGGTTCAACACCCCTAAAATGCCACAAATTTAAGCTTCACTTACACTTCAAAGTAGGAGTCTCCAAATACCTGCAGTCTCCAGGGGAGGGGCTCAACTCATTGTCCCGTTGAACATTTATTTTAACTTGTAGTACGGTGTGAAGTCCAGGATTTACATTTCAAACCGTAACTAGGTAGAATCAGTAAAAGATCACATGGCGCATACCCTCCCTAATTAGTCATTCACGAGAAGTTGGATCTACAGATGTTCTTATCCAGGTGTCTTTGATACAAGGCACGTTCCTCCCTGTCCTTTTATGGAGCAGTCGCTGTGATGGCAAATCTTGAACTTCTGCAAGACACAGGCTGTGCGATTTCCTCAGAGTTCATTTGTTATCAGGCAGCTAAAAAGCAACATTATGCCTAGAAGATGCAAGCAAAAAAATAAACAGCAGGTCATATATTGTTCAGCTAAACTTCGCAAAGTGTATTTGTGTGTTTTAATATAGCACCAAGCATGTTCGCATTTTTTATTCCAGAATATATCATTTAGCAGCCTGCAATACAACAGTTCAGATTGTTGGCAGCAACGATGTAGTTTCCATTTCTTTGAGTGCAAGATTCAGGGTGTGGAAACTTTCTACTTCCTTGGAAACTCTTCTGAAAACGGGTTTTCACTCAATTCAGCCTCTAAGTGTTTAAGAGGTGACTGAAATTCTGAAAGTGGACTGACTGTTTTAGTGCCATTGGCAACCTCGGGAAGTTTCTCACTATGTGAAGGAAAAGGGGGGAATAGAAGTGGGGGAGAAATCTACATTATTAAAAATCTAACAGGATTTTCTCTGAGCACCTTCTCTCTCTCCCCCTCTCCTCCTTTGAAAAGCAGGAGGTGAAAATAGCATGATACTTTTCACTTCGAAATATTATTCACCCTCTGCATCAAAATTTCTACCTGCGTAGTCGTAGCTTCACTTTTTGCTATTGCTCAGCACCACTGACTCAATGCAGTTGGCTACAGGCTTTATTTAACCAGAAAAATAAACCACTTCAGAAAATTCCCACCATCGTCCAAGCAGCAGGCAAGATTTTGCCTGAATGTATGTCATGACTAAAAGGATATCCCAAAAGAAATCAGTAACAAGACACATTTAACTGACCTGAGAAAGAAAATCCCTTAGGATGGGATGAATTTCACCCAAGTTTGCGGATCTAAAGTTAGACATCTATTTAAAGCCGATTGTCTGTGATTGCTCTGGAGCCAGTGGTGGTGGGAGATGTCTGCTTTCGGAGGGTGATTCACCCCGTCCGGTGCTGGGTGGATGAATCACCCTCTGGATGCTCTTGCCATTCCCTGCTGACAGTGGCAGAAAGTAGCTGATCTCAGATCCTGTGCCATCCTGGAATGGCTGCTGCCAAGCAGGATGGGTGCTGTGCCCAGATTTCTCTCCTCCCTGAGGCCGCTGATGGTGTGCACACCACAGGACTTGGGGATGCTTGTCTTTGTTGTTGCTCCATCTGCCATGGTATGGTCAGGTCAAGAGCATTTTGTTGCTTTAGGCACATGAAAAATCAGCAGCAGACTACAGAAGGCTAAAGAAGAAAAAGTCATCATCACCCAGCATTATTAATAGGTCAGTATTAGCTGGAGAAGAACCAGAAACTTCAACAGCAGTTGGGTAGTGAGGGAGTCCTCCAAAGCTGGACAATGGGGAAACATTAATTACTTAAAAATCCATTATATTATTGGTCTGTCTACCAGATACTAGCACCGTAAGGAAAAGAAAGGAACAAAATAACTCATAAATTCAAAGACAGAAACAAACCCAGCATGTCGCAGAGTTTAATCAGGGAAAAAGCCCTACCTTCTTCAAGTTGTACCTTGTCTCACTGTCTGATTTTACAGTGGTGCCAACTGGGGAGTCGACAGTTCCAAGAAGACTAAATTCTGGACAGGGCACTGCTCTGCTGGGCAGCTCCTGAGTATGAACTGAGATGATTCCTGCCTGCAGGTGTTAAAATCCAGAATGGATAAACTTGGAGACCAAGGAAGGCTCCTCATCCGTGGCCGAGCAGCATGGCAACCCAGAGAGTGACAATAACTCTCTCAGCGTCATAGTGTTGAGCCTGTGGCCATACAGCAAACAAGAGCCGGGGCAGGGGAGTCCCTTCTCAGCCTTGTAATCACAGAGTGAGTGCTCCTAGACCCAGCTTGCTTGTTGGACCTTTCCATAAAGACAAGGCAGCATCAACCTGGTTTTTAAGTCAGCTTCCCCCAAACCATATGACCCTTGATTTCCAAAGTGATTTGGAATGATTTGGGTTCTGGCATCTGCAAGTGAAGTCTCATAGCCAGGAGCACTATTATATTCACAGGAATCTCACAGTTCATTGGTGCCTTAACACGGATCTGAGATTTGGGGCAGGTGCAAGACTACCACATAGTAGAGAAACTGGAGAAACCTGTGTCCAAATAGCTTTCTCGATTGCTTTATTTACAGCTGCCATAGCTGGCTGGAGAAGGCTTCTCTTGCCAGTGATTTATATATTTCTGTGTAGTACTTAACAAAACAGTCATAAGCTTTTATGAAGTTTCTGCCCAGCTGAAATAATCTGATTTGTGTCTCCACTTAACTTTGCTCTCTTAATATTGTCCTAATCTCACGTTTTTCTTTTCTCCTCTTTTTTTTTCACTCACTCCATTTTTAGATCTTGACATTCCTTACCTCTGGGCACCCTTTATGATACAAGAAAAAAGAAAGTACTGAACAAACTAACCTTGGGATGGTTAAAGAAATAACTCTTTTCCCAATGGAAATATCTGAAATTCCTCAGCAATACCATGAGAAACTAATCTTGAATTTGATCTGATTTTACAGGATGATTCATGTTTTCTGACTCAAGAAAAGTAAACTTGTTGATTATACTTTAGGTATCTCATTTTTAACAAAGAGATGCTATTTATTTTGTTACTTTCTCCCTAACCAAAGAAAATCTTGTTTTTCTTTCTATGTTGCCAATATATCATGAATATTAATAGATGCCATCCACTGTGGACAGAGTAACACGTGGAAACTTCACACTTCTCACCAAGCAGCCAAAGGAGACAAGGCAGGACCCAAAACAACGGGGGGAGTTGCAGTGAAGCTCTTCTGGAGCTGTGCAATGAGTGGATTCAGGGACAGCAAAGCATCTTCTCAGCTGTACTCCACTGACCTCTGCTTCAAGTTGGCCGTGGCATTTTTTTATTGTTGTTGCTGTTTTAATGGAACTTCTTGGAACAGACTGTGCATTCTCAGGGTAAGGCTAATGCACGTGCCGTAACACTGCGTTTTCAGCTGCCATGGAAGGAACAGGGCAGCTTTTATATCCTGCATGAGGTCTTCTTGGGCTTTATTCACCTCACTGGCAGGTCTGTACGGGGAGCTAAGTGCTCTGTAGTGTGTCTAGTCCATCACTCCTCAATCACAGTGCTGCATTCACATTACTATACACAGATGTCCATCATCTGACAGTTGTCCAAGAGATTTTTTTATTGTCCTCTACAGCACTTCCCTTCAGGTGCAGGTGGGACTTCTGCCTTTTTGCATGGGTGTGGCGAAACCATACAGTCCCACAAGCCTCTGAGATAATAAGAAGAACACAAAGCAAACAGAAAGCAAATGCACACCCCAGTCTTACGTTTTAAGCCTAATTCATACATGACTTAAAGATTTTCAGTAGTCCCACTGACATCAATGGATTTGCCATCTTGGGGAAACAAGAGGGCTTGTCCTGGCACGGGGACACCCAAAGCAGCGTGGATGTTGTCTAGGCTGTTGCAGGAGCTGAGCTTTAAAGCAGAGGTTGGCTGTGATGCCTCTGCCTCACTTGCTGTTCTATTGTAGATAGCTTATTATTATCTACAGTAGACTACCTACACTTGCTGTTGTCAGAATGCTGTAGCAGAGAGAAAGACTGTTGAATTATTAATTCCTATAGGCTAATTAATAGGAAAGATGCTGGAAAAGTCTGCAACTAGAAGCTCAAAGTCTGTGCATATGTAGCTGTGAACAACCATCACCTGGCCCGGGCTTTCAGTTGGCCAATTACACCATTTAGCATCATACACACATCCAAACAATACATAAAATAATTACACAAACATGCTAACCTGGCAATAAAGAGTCTTTGTTAGCAGCAGAAGACAACCGAAAGAATTTAATGTACAATTGATTACTAAAAAAAATTAAAATAAAACGAAAGCCTCTTGCCAGCTGCTCCTTTTAACTGAGCCAATTCGGCACATGATACAAAGCAGATTTCCCAGACTGACACAGGCTGAATTTCTGATTTCTAGACTTAGCCTCTTTTTGACATGTGCAGCTGAAACCTAATTTAAGCTGTTGTTTCTACAAGGTAAAGATGCTGTCATTATCTGCTGCAGTTGTTAACTCTTGTAACTCGCTGGGTCACTGTCGTGCCTTCTGCTCTAAGCAAGGCCCAAAGAAATGAGGAGACTGCAAACCAGCGTGTGCTGGGAAAATGGACATTGCTTTTGCTGCCGGACGAACACAGTTTTAGCCAGTTTTGGGTTGCGTTGGCTGCAGCTTCTCTCATCCTGTACAGGTACCAGATCAGAAGTAACTGGGAGTTGGGAGTGGTGGGAGGAGACAGCAGGAGGTTCTAAAAACTGAGGTGGCTGCTTGTGGCCATTTACTCTTTCTTCTTCCCTGTGAATATTTGCAACCTGGAGCAGCTCTGCAGTAGCAGCCTGGTTGGCATAGTGGGTAGGCTTCTGGATGGACAACATGAGCAACCCTGCTTGCTTGTGACTTAGTCCGTGTAGGATGCTGAAGAGCGGTGGGACCCATATCCCACTGGCTAATTCTTAGGTGTACTGGAAGGAACCAGATTTATCAACAAGGCGAAGTAGAGGGTTGGCAGCTTCACCACACAGTGGTCCCTTCTAGCCTTGTTCCCTCTAGCAGGTTTCATTTCAGTGGAATACAACCATTTAAAAGCCACGTGCATTCCCTGGCAGCATTGCAGGAGTTCAAGGGATGCATAGAGAGTTCTTTATCGGGATGACTATTGCCCTTTTTCATTCAGAACTGTTATAGAACTGTTACAGAGGCAAAGCAGAGTGCACCTATGGCTGATAATAACAAGGAAAGTGCATCAAATTCCATCAAGGACAGAAAAATATCACCAGGGGCCAGAAAGCTGTTTAGAGGCAAGGAATAAATGTTTCAGATGAGAATAAATAAAATCCTAGAGAAGGTGAGGGAAGAGACGCCTGCAACTATAACACACAAGCTGGAACTTTATCAGCATGTAATCACCATTTCTCACCTTGTTCCTGCCTTTTGAGATGATCTTGCAAAGTATTGAGCATCTCCAGCTCCGACGGAAGGAAGCATGGAGCTGAAGAGCCCATGGGAAGACTAGGAGTGGGTTTTTTTTTTACCTTGTTGATAAACATACCCTTAGTATTAACAGAATGAAACAAGTTTCTTGGGAGGCAGAAGGTCTTGTCATCCCTGACTCTTGGTGAGCATAGTGAAAGGCAGTGCCTATGGCTCAGAAACTCTGTGTACCTGGGACTGCATGATACAGAACCAAACCCCTAAGCCTGACCTAAAGATGCTAAGATTCAGCAGACTCTTTTCTTGGTAGCTTCAAAAATATACAGAGCAAGAGTCATGGGGAATTACACTTCAGATTCAGTGCAATTATTCTGTGCTCCCGTAGCTCCAGCATGAAAGCTTGTTGGGAACTAGCCTTGTTGATGCACATGGATCCAAGCTCCTCCTTACAGCTCTAATTCTCCTTCAAGATGTGCCGTATCATGTGTTCACAGCCTCAGACACATGCAAGCATCAAATCAATGTGAGAAGGGATGTAATCCATCCATATCAGAACTGGGTTCTGTGTAAGCGGCGGCAGCATCCACAGTTAGAGCAGCTTAGCTTACATTTATTTTACATTGAGGAAATTTAAGACAGTGAAAGAGCATATTTTGGCTAGCCTTAATCCTTAGCAACCTCCTAACGATTTAGACAGCTGCTCATTTCTGAAGGACGAACACATCTCCAAGAGTAAAGGTTAATATCTGTGAGAGAAACTTCCCCCTCCCTTTACTGTATTTTCTTTGCCAGATTTTTTTTTCCAGATGGAGGCTGTTTGCTTGTTTGTTTGTTTGTTATAAATTGTACCCAGCAAAGAGGTTGAGAAAGTTCTTGATTGTTTTTTTTTCTTTTAGGGGGAGGGGAACTAGCAAACTCAAACTGAGGAAATCCAGGCAGCCAGAGACGTCTGGACTATCCTAAAATATGTCGTCCCGATTTCTGCAAAACCAATAAATTTCACAAAGCTACATTCAGTTGACAGAACATATCCAAGGGATAGAAATTTCTTTATCTAGAGTTCAAGGATGCTTCAGCCAAAGGACTTGTTGGAGATTTGTTCCAAATTCTGCTTGAATATATTCTGCTTCACCACATATTATCTTATAACGTAGCTGCTCAATAAAAGCATTAGTAAGCAGTGGTTTCCTATTTCACTTCTCTCTTCAGTAGTGTGGGATGGACATTGCTCAAGGCCCTGGGCAGTGTGGGCACAACCATGGTCTCTCCCTGACCTTTCTCCTTCCTCCCCTCCTGCTTCTGCCCTCCAGGCTCCTTTCCCAACCACACACCAGAGGTCTTGGTGAAAATGCCAAGATGTCCGAATATGTATAAATATTTCCTTATGTCAGTAATATTAGCAACTTGAATAACTGTCCTTGGGCATGCTGAGTTGATCTTTTTTTCTCGGTGTTACTCTGGTTAAATTATTGGATGGATTTGAGGGGTTTTCACCACCTAAATGGAGAGCGTGGTCTGGCCCTCCAGCTCTGAGCCACCACTGCTACTCAAATCCAAGAAGAAGGAGGATGAAGCAGTAATGGAGCCATCCCTCCTTTGGACTGTGTGCTGTTGTTACCTCCCAGTTGGAAAATGGTGCAGTATACCTTGGCCTGGAGACATCAGCCTTTAGGAAGTTCCAACAAGTAAAGATGCAAAACTGAGAGAAGCCTCGAGACAGTGAAATAATAAAGGAGACCTTGAAAGAAAATATTGTAAACTCAAAAAAAAAGACAGCAAATTGATTTAAGGATCCACCTGATCAATTGAAAGAAGAAAAAAAGTGAGATAATAAGGCATGTGCTGGAAGAGGGGATGGGTTGCTTGATAGTTCATCTAGAGAAGATATTCTAGTGTATTATGCTGCGTTCTGGCGGCATGATGAGAGGAGATCGCTGCCAAAGAGGAGGATAACTAGAGGAGAAAAGCAAACAGAAAAAGGGATAGAAAACGTTATCAGGCTTGATTGTGAAGAAAGGTCAGCAGAGGTACACATGTCCTCCTTGTTTGTGTAGCGACAACACTGAATGGAGCAAATTGCAGCTAGCTAAATCATTTTAAGAGAGTTACTCTGGAAGGTGGGGAGATGCTGAGGCCAGCAAGCAGCCTCATCCCCGGCGAAAGCCGATGCTAATGTGCAGGTCCTGTTGCAGAAGTGTCAGGCGCGGTGAAGGAGCGCTGGGTACAAAACAGGATAAAAGAGCATCATGAAGCGTTGTTTTACCAACTAATGTATATGAGGGCCCAGCAGGACTTTGAGGAGGAAAAATGCCCATTATTCAGGATGGGAAAGAGATGAAAGCCATGGGCTTGGGTCCTCAGGCACCTCCCAGCACAGCCCTCGATGCCCTGCCTCGAGCAGCCCCTCGCTGCGGCTGCTGGCGCTGCAGCTCACCTCGGTGATGGATGGGCTGATGGGATCCCCATTCCCACACTTTCCAACATACATCTGCAAATCCTAAGAGGGACAAATGCAGACCAGCTGCCAATTGGCCTTACGGATTTGAGGGCTAACATCCAGTTGGCGTCCAGCGGGTTATTCACACTGGAACAGGAAGCAAACTTCTTGCTGCAATTACCCTCCAATTTCTACTGTTTACCCCAGGAATAAACTAATTGCTGCTGTAAAACACCCCTCCCACCAGGTCCAGGAGTAGAGTATGGAAGAAACGAATGTCAGCCAGTTGGTCAGTGGCCAAATGACTGGCCAGCGGCCAGTTGGCATCCCATGTCTGATTCGCAATGGAGGAGCACTCGAGTGCCTTGCTGCAGATAACCTGCCTGGCATTTTCTCCTGTTTACCCTACAAATACACCAAGCGTCACACACTAAAACAGTGTTTCCCCGGTGGCCTGGCAGAAACATGGTAACCAGGACACAGGTCTTCATTCTCCCACTGAAGAAAGTCAATTTATTTAAGGATTAGGAGCAGAGTCTGAAAGGGAAGTATGAGCAAGCTGGAGAAGGGCTAGATAATTCCCATGGAGATGTAGAGCGGACCGTGATTCAGCCCTAAATGCCACCTGCCACTGTGTATCTTGAATCTCTTTTCTTCTTCTTTTATATTTGTTAGTCTCGCACTACGTGTGCTGGTGGGTTTACCAGCCAAAGAAAAGAGAAAAGTGCTGCCTTGCAGCTCTTGAGCCCTGCCTTTGATTTGCTGCCACTGGTTATCTCGGGTCCTTCATCCCTGGTTTGCAAAAACCACCATAAGCAGCCATGCAGCTTTCTAGCAGCTTTGCATCCCATAGAACCATTTAGGTTGGGAAAGACCTCTAGGACCAGAGAATCATAGAATGTATTGGGTTGGAAGGGACCTCCAAAGGTAATCTAGTCCAACCCCCCTGCAATAAGCAGGGACATCTCTAACTAGGTCAGGATCGTCAAGTCCAACCTTCATCCCAACATCCCACGCAGGGGCAGCCAGCCGGGATGGAGCCAGTCCACTCCTGGTTTCAGCTGTAACCCTGGAGGAGGATCTAACAGGGCTCTCTCTTAATTGCAGTGCACTCCATAATCACGCCTCTGTTTCCGTCTTTCTAAATTCTGCTCACAGTGGCAAAGCCAATTTTGGACACCAGGAGTAAATATCGTTTGTTTTTCCCTTTAGTGTTGTTATCCCAGCAAAGAGGAGTGACAAGAGTGAGTCACTATGGCATTTTGCAAAACATCCCAGGAGAAGTGTTTGAAAAAGCAAGAAACCTGGGCCCAGGAGAGGTGACAGGATCCTCGAGAGCCTCTCAAAAAATATAGGAATGGAATATTCCAGCAGGGGTGGACAGCAATAAGCAATAAAAAGCAGCTAACTCCAGAGCTGTTTGAGTGCTTGACTTTTGCCTGGTAGATATTAGGAATTGTATCGGATTGCATGCCTGACTTTTCCTCTTTTTCCATGAGGAATGATGCTTAGCTCAGCAGCTCAGGTCCCCACGCAGACCCCCTGCTCCAGGCTCAGCTATGCAGAGCTATTGTCCTCCCTCCATAACAGGCATCGGGGCTGTCTCATGGAGGACCCCTGCACCCCTGGCCCCACTCCCACTGCCTCAGCTTGTCACCCGTGTCTGGGAAGAGTCAAGGACACGTGGCAAAGTGGCTTGGGCAGCAGCCTTGCTCCTTACACTGATGGGAAGGGTTCAAGGGAGAGCTGGAGAGCTCAGTTCTCTCAGTTCTCAGTTAAACAGCATGCAAAAGAGCAGGAGTTCACTGCTTTTGCATTTCTACAGAGCATTTCAGCCAGTTATCATCAGCCTCTCACTGCTGAGATCCATGGCAAGGTGTGTTTGCTTGGCACCAAGAGATGGAGCAGGGCAGCAAAGGCCAGCCGGGAGGTGAGGGCAAAACCAAGCACTCGTAAACCCTCATCCTGTTTGCAGCCCAGGACTCACCACCTCCTGTGGAAAGAGCCAGCAGCTCCAGCGGACCTCAGTGCATCATGGACAGGGACACAGAAGCCTTCGAACCTTAAAATTGTGGGAAAAAACCGCCAAATTAACCAATCTAGTTAGCCCTAAAAATGCCCCTGCCTCCTTTAAAACGCTGCCTTGTGTCACTTGCTCTTCAAGCTTGCAAGCACCTTAGCCTAGTGGTTTTTCTTCATCCAACGTATATGTTCCACTTAAAATAAAAAGCCCCCCCCCCAATAGAACCGATGTACATTGCTGCAAGACTGTAAAATTTAATAGCAAACAGATTACATACTTAGCAATAGACTAAGCACAATTAGGCCTCACATTCCTCTCACTCCTATAAATAACTCTCAGTTTCCTCTCCATGTCTGCAAATTTCATTAGTATGATGGAAAGAAAAGAAAAATACACACACACACAAGCCCCAAGCTCTCTTTTCTTGCGAAGTCCAGAGCCGATCTCTCAATCAAGGGCTTTGTTCAGCCTGGGGGAGGGAGCGGGGAGTTAGATACCCACCCCCATCAACCCTTGGGCCATGTGTTCCTGGTCATGGAGGGAAAATTTTCTGCAGATGGCTTAGGAATTCACCTGCAAGAAACAACAACAACAAAAATTCTCTTCTCTTCGCTTGACTGTGTGTGCAACCTGCAGCAGAGGCTGCTGAGAGACAGGGTGTGCCGCTGCCTTTTGGAGCATCATCACCTCTGCTTGTCATCGACACCAGCTGGAAGGGTGGTTGTCATCCCCAGGGCAAAGCCATCCCTCCAACACCTTCCCTGCAAGTGTGCCCTCTTCGAGACCTCTGTCCAGGCCTGAAGGTTCCCAATGCTTGGATTCAGCTCTGCGTTTCATTCTCTGTAAAGCAGACAACTCTACCCATCCCTGGAGGTGTTCAAGGCCAGGCTGGATGGGGCTTTGAGCAGCCTGGTCTAGCGGGAGATGTCCTTGCCCACGGCAGGTGGGTTCGAACTAAATGATCTTTAAGGTCCTTTCCAACTCAAACCACTCAATGAATCTTCCCTGAGTGGAGAGCCATCAAACAGCCTCTGCACTAAGTGCAGGTGAATACAAGGTGTAATTGCATGGTGTGCAAGAGTACATAGCACTGGCCTCTTCTATCCATGTGCTGTACTGAAGTGACCTCAGCTAAGTTATTAAGAGAAAAAAACGTTCGAAAGGTTCTTA
>VZZY01000710.1:174-99202 GCA_013400335.1 Eurystomus gularis | reverse complement strand
ACAGGAGTGTACAAAGCTTTGGAAACTTGGTGTCTTCATCACTATGACTTAACAGATAAAAATTGGAGATGTTTCCTTGGGTCTCAGTGCTGTTGTGTTGCACTGACCAGCTATTTTGCCCAGGATGATCTCAGACATGTCAAAATAAGATGGCTCAGGTACAAGGCAGCCTGGGCAAATGGACTTCTGCCACGTGGAAATGGTGGCAGCAGCATTCAGGTGAGAATGTGGGGAACTCAGGTTATCCATCCTGTTGAAGAGTATCTGAAACTCTGCACCAGCAGAAATGTTAATTGTTAGTAGCTCTTATACTGTTAGGCAGGCGAGAGATTTGGAGAGCTACACCAGGAAAAAGATTCTGAAAGACAGAAGTGACATTTCTGCTGTGCAGAAGCTCTCACTGTGCAAGGGTGAGCTGTGTGTCTCATCCTTGGAGCTGGGACCGTGTCTGCCACTGCTGCCCATACCACATCGTCTGCAGCTCCATGGCACAGGCAACAGCAAGAGGCACAGCTAATGCTGCCATCCCCTCAACCTGTATTCTCTCTCTGCTCTTTTGGCTCTGTTCTTCTGGGCATCCTCCTTCCTAAGCTACGTCAGAGATAGGGGGAGAGAAATGAGGTGGTGAGTGTTTTTTTCCCCTTGACAGCAGAAACATCTTTGTTTGTCTTTCTGTATGTTCTCAGCTGACTCACATGTTAGTATCCCAAAGTATGTTGCATAAATAATAAAACCCATGCAGTTCGGTGAATTATTTGTTCTTTTTTCTAAGAAAAAGCAAGATTTCTTTCCCTTCCCTTCCCACACCCTTCTCCTTTGATCTTTTGAAGAAGGGCCCATATAAGAAATGAAGGGCAGCCATCCAGGAATAATGAGACAAAGATGATAATGTAACCCTCAGAAGAAGAAGAGTTGGCTATTGCAGGCAGGCTTTTTGCATTTGCAGTGCTGTATACAGCCAATAGAAAGAAACACGACCTGTCAAGCATGTAAAGCAATCCAAGATAGATTAAAAGAACATGCATCAGCTGAATATAAGGCATAGATATGAGCCTAGGTCTACATCTAGGGGCTAAAACGTAAGCACCCCAACTCTTGGAGGAGCTGAGCATCTATAGGCAGGTCCAAAGCTGATAGACTCCCAAAGTTCTGGTGTTTGTGTTTGGGGCTCCTCATAAAATCATTGCCAACCTCAAAAGGGTAGCACTCACCAGCTCTCACACTGCCATTTTGTTCTCTTTTTCTTACATGAGAATTCCCAGTGACCCAATTTACTCCTTGCACTGTTATCTTCCCCTGACTTTATGAATTCCATTAAATTTTTACCAAAGTGAAATAATTGCCTGGCTTTTTTTCTGCATTCGGTTCATTGTTGTTTCAGTCTCCAGTGGCTGGAGAATGCTGAGATTGAAAGATCCAGATGAATCTAAGGAGTTAAAGGCTGGAAGAGCCGATTGTTCTGCCTTGACATTTAATGAGTTCTTACCCAATCTATTACTTTGCCTCATCTCTCCATTCCTATCAGCAGAAGAGTAGCGCCGTGTGTCTGCAAATAATCAGGTCCTGGTCCTAAAGCCCATAATGAGTTCATCCCAATGCAAAAGAAACGTTATCTCTAATGTGTTAAAAAGCCAAATTGCTGCCTACCTTTGAAGTCGTGTAAAGTCCCAATCAACAGTATTGAGGAAATGAATCACTTGCGCAGCCACACTTTGAACGCCACGTCGTTATTATTAGAATGGGGAAGCGGAGTTGAAGATAAAGTTTGATTCAACACAATGGAAAAATACCGTGCGGTGGGAGAGAGGCCTGCCTGTTAAATAGATAATGCCAAGTTTGATGAGAAAACACTTCATGTTTCCTCTCCCTTGAAATCTGAGTGTACATTTTCCAGGTCGACTGGAAAGAAACAGGTTGTAAGAAGTCACTCAACACTCAAGGAGAGGAGACCTCCCTTTTCCAGATGCAGTTATACAGAGGCATAATGATGCAGTGCTCACCAATATTGTTTTACATGGTATGAACCGCTTCCACCTCTAGACTACCTGCAAGCTGAGGATAACCAGGCAGGCTGGCATGGTTCTGACCCGTTTTCATCACTTAGCTTTCAACGATTTCTCCCTCCAAGGGGCTCCTTTAGAAAAAGGCATTTCCATTTCATTGCACGCTTCCTTCTCTTGATCGGTAAAGAAAACAAAGTCTCCCTGACTTTGTCTGCCATCCTCAAGAGCGAGTGAACCCCTCAGTTTCGGAGGCCCTATGAATTCATTCTCACCAGACACAGATGCAGGCTGTGGTTTGCCAAGACGTGATTTCTGCAGAGCGAATCATCTTTGCTATTCAAAGCAAGGTTGTTGTGGGGAAAGCAGAGTGTGCGTCCCTCTTAGCACTCAGCAAGCATCGGCTGCTGGCAGACAGGGAATACAGCTTCGTGATGTCCCTTTCACACTCATTTCCCTGCCCTGGGGATAATAGCTGCTCAAATGTGAGGGAAGGGTGGTGGGTTTTGTGTTTAATACACAGTACTCAAACCAAGCCTCATACCGGAGCTTTGAAAGGGTAGTTTTGCACTTGATGTGTACGCTATACTATCCAAAATAATGTAAACAAATCTTTGCATTAAATAAATGACGACTTCTGAATAGGTTGTAAACCTTGATTTCCTTCACTCTGGGTTCTGTTGGTCTCACCTCCTCAGCTGGCCATGGCTGCTGAGGGAAGACTGCTAAGCAGAGCTTTGCAAACTGTTTTCCCACTTTCTGGTCTTCTTATAAATGCGAAGCTGACACCACATTCACGGATACGTTGGCTGAGATCAAGGATACTCCCCAAACCCCTGACCTAGAGCACGCATTTGCCACAAAGCCCAAGATGTTGACCAAACTCCCATGATCTGTGTCAAATGTAGGAAGTGGGAGCTGACCAATGAGCAGTGCAAAATCACATATTATCCTGGGCTGAGGATCACCCAGCTCAGGGTCTGCTTGTTATTTAAAACCCATTTTGACACTGGCTCTAGCAGGGCCTGGGTAGAAGTTTGCAAGTGCAACCCACTGCCCTGGAAAGCCCTGGAAAGAGAACAGCATTGGGATCTTCCCCCACCGACACACCAGCTTGGATCGTGTTGTTCCAGTTACACACTTCACATCAGAAGAAACCCTGTTGGTTTGAACAGCCAGCTCCTCGGCAGACTGGATGTCAACTCCACTGTCTCTGACAGGTTGAACATCTGCTTTTGCTGATGTATGAGCACTTGTTTCATAGATCTCAAAACACCACTGTCTGTGAGACAGGAAGGTCCCTGTGCGGTGCAGAACACATGTATAGTCCCTCCTGTGGCTAAAATATATTATTTATTCACCTGATTTCCACTTTGGCTGGATAAAGCTGAGGTTTTTTTTCACGTTCCCTTTTCACTCGTGCACTCGGTAACGTTCCTGTCTTTCTCACCCAAGGATAATTGAATCTCCAAAGCACAACACCACTAGCAACATTAAATCTTCCCTGACATATATACACTTTATTGAATTTTATTAAAACACATAGGTGCTTCACTAAAATAATGAAAAAGCATCTCCCTGGAAAACTAAATCTTTTCCAAGAAACCAAAAGCCTGGTTTGAGGAGCCCGGAGCAAATGATGACAAGGTCTCATTTTACTGGATATAAGTAGAGGGATATTTTCACTAAACCTGAGAAGACGCACAAGAAATGGAAATTTAATTTTCCCCACGGTGATCGTAGGCCCATAGGGAGGAAGAAGAAGAAATAGGTCACACTGAAAATAAGACCAGAAAGACATTTTAGGCCACCAAATCCATGTCAGTACTGTGCTCCATAGCTGCAGGTGGATGTTCCCTGTGCATCGCTCTGGAGTTTCAGAGTGGTTTAGCTGGTGGTACGACCCTTCCCAGCCCTTTGCGTCCACCTCTCTCACACACGTGGCTTTCCCGTAACCAACTCCACATGCATAGCAAGGTATAAATAGGGCAGAAGGGTGTTTTTTTCTGATCTCTGAAAGTTGTCAGAGAGTCCAAGAGAAGAAATTGCTTTAGCTGTGGCTGTCAAGCCCTAATTAGAAGCAAGCAACTGAGCTGAAGCAATGGATGACTGGCATTTAAGTTACTCTGCAATTAATAAAGTTTCAAAGGCCTGATGGGTTTCTTGACTCACTCTTCCTGCATGGTGCTGGCCATCCCAAGTGTCCATTGCACACAAGCTTAATCAGCAGTGACGTCATGTGATGACACTTTTAGACTGGTGCATATTATGTAAGGCAGAATATCCTCAGCAACAGCTGACTGAAACCACAAAAAAACCATGGCAAAGCTTTTAGAATTCAATTTTGGGACTAATTTCTTATCCGTTCCTGCACAGCACCTTGTAGTATAAAGCCATGAAAAAGCTGTTTTATAGAGGAAGGAAAAACATTCATTGTTATTTGAGTTGGTCCTACACAATCTCAGTAAAACCTGCTCCTTCCAATATTACACAATGGAGCGTACGCCAAAATTTGTATTTGTCTTTCTGTGAGGCAGTCTTAAAGACACAGTGAGTTCTGTGAAAACCAGATGACTTTTTTCCTTTAGAAAGCCACAAATAGCAACGTGTAATAAAATGCGGTGCTTGAGAACACACCCATTTTACAGAAAAGAAGAACCAAAGAGAAGAATTGAAGTGATCTGAATGAATTGCTGGGCTCTGGTGACCGCAACAGCTTCATACTTAAATGTGGGAAAAGGGCCTGTCAAAGGCCCCAGACTTTTGCCGATCATTGATGGGAACACTTTTCCCCTTGCCTTGTTTTGGGAAGCTCAAAGGTAGATAACCAGTGGAGGGTTTGTCCACTGGTGATGGAAGGAGTCAAGAAATACAAGCCCATTTCTCCTAGAAGAGAGAAACTGGAAAGGATGAGATGCTTGCCACCAAACTGTAGGCTTCATTATTGTCCCTGCCGTGGTGCATCCCAAGGGCAGTGGGTTCAGTGTGTAGTCGTCACCTCCGATGAGGATGCTGTGACATCCGTGAGTGTCCAGATGCTTTAGGAGTGTGAAACACTTACTTGTGAAGTATTAAGCTGCCTTTGCCTCGAGCGTTGCAATCAAAACAAAAGAAAATTATTACTTTTGTTTTACTAATCTTCCGTAGACTTGGTAAAAAATGTATAATACGTTCCATTAAGCTCAAGTTAGTTAATTACTAGTTAGGAAATCCAATATATTCTCAGGGTTATTTTCCAGTTGTCATTTTGCAAGAGAATTTTGCTTTGACGTCACTGAGAGACAAAAAACACTCTGCGGACAAAAGAAACCACAAATAGAGGAAAATACATCAATATTGTTTTTCTTATAGCCTGCCACTCATTGGGCGGAATTTTTTTGCAATATTGTGAGCCTGCCTCTGGCAAAGCTCTGTTTTCAACCCTAATGTGTGCAATAATAGAAGACAGCTTATGGAGCCATTCCTGGAAAAGTTTTGCAGATCCTGCAAGTCCTTTAAGGGCTATCTTCATGGAGGCTAAATGCTGACCCATGTCTCAAGGAAAGGTCTTCACTGGGAAAAAAAAAAATATATACACATGTACATTTTCATGTTGCAATTCAGAACTACTGTTAATTTATTTTTTTTTTTCCTAGATTCTGTTGCCCTCCCACCCAGGTGTAAATCTGTTCCACGACCTTCGTCAGTTAACAAGAAAATTAGCGTTACCAAGATGCCATATTCAGAACAGAGAGATAATTACGCTCATTAATATTAATCTGATCGTCCACTGAATCTGTTCTCCTGCTTCAGCAGCAGCCAAATTAAAGTTAAAATAGAAGAAGTTCATTATGAGTCACAGACTGACTCTAGCAAGGTTTCTAATCTGATTAATTGCTATCTAGTTTGTTTACATACAAAACCATAAAAGCATCTATATCAGACCAAAACACAGGGCCATTTGTTCTGTACACGGTGCATGTTTGTGTGTAGAAGTGCTGA
Organism: Eurystomus gularis; assembly: GCA_013400335.1. NCBI lineage: Eukaryota > Metazoa > Chordata > Aves > Coraciiformes > Coraciidae > Eurystomus > Eurystomus gularis. The sequence goes on along the minus strand of VZZY01000710.1, from coordinate 93,221 downwards.
CTGCAAAAGTTCCTACAAAAAAGCCATATTCTGTTGGGTTCTGCAGGGCTGAAATGGAAGTTAAATAGAAATGCTTAATGAAATGTTGTGTTTTTTTTTTTCCTCTGGAATTTTGTTTTGGAAGAGAACCTGAGGGAAAAAATTCTGACAATGTCAAAATATTCTGTTTTGACTATTTCAGAACAAAATGTTTAGAGTTTCCTTTTCGAAATGGCTTTTGTTTTGGATTTTTGGGTTTTGTTATATTTTCTCTACTATTTTTGTATATTAAGTATATTATATTATAGAAATAAAAGTTAGAAAGCTATAATGAAAATAACTGGGTTTATCTACAGAAAACATTTTCTGGATTCTTCCTGTGGAAAATTTGACTTTGGAGCTTTGCACAGTCGCTGGTTTGTAACAAAGGACTAAACGCTGCGTTGGCCTTGAAGGATTCAGCACAGAGGAACCGGCCACAGTCCCTTTCTTAATCCCTTAGGAGGGTCCAGCAGACACACGGGCTCTAGCATACATCCAGCTTGGGATGGACTCAGCAGGTGCTGGTTTTATGAGAGTGAATTGCAGGAGACTGGCGCATGTGAATCTCGTCCTGGCTGTCCTTTGCTTCCCTGCCAGTCACCACCAGACTCCTCTAGACTTACCAGCAGCAATGTCAAATGAGGAGCAACTTCTTTACTGTGAGGATGAGGGAGCACTGGAACAGGCTGCCAAGAGAGGTTGTGGAGTCTTCTTCTCTGGAGACTTTAAAAACCCACCTGGTTATATTCCTGTGCAGCCTGCCCTAGGTGACCCTGCTTTAGCAGGAGGGATGGACTAGGTGATCACCAGAGGTCCCTTCTAACCCCTACTATTCTCTGACTCTGTGAATAAAATGAGTTTATAGACGGACCTACATCTCGTTATCGATGTGATAATTCACCAAACTATTATTTTGACATTTTTGATACAGACCCAGGAGGCATTTCTCTCTGATGGCTGCAGCCATGCTTTGTGCATCCCACCAAAGAGACCATTACAATTAGAACAACTTTTCAAGGAGACTAAGCTTCATCTCTTTACTCTTGGCTTCCTGTTGCTCATTATTTTAAGGGATACATGCTTACTTTGGACATGCTGATTGCAAAGAGGTTACTCAGAGGAGGTCTCCATCCTTGGAGATACTAAAAACCTGACTGGACATGGTCCTGAGCATCCCACTCTGGGTGACCCTGCCTTGAGCCATGGGACTGGGTGGTCCCTGGAGGTGTCAGCCAGCCTCAGCCTCCAGTGAGTCCATGGGACTGAGTCAGCAGAGAAAGAGGAAGAAGTGATGGTGAGCCGTGTGCTGTGAATACAAACAAATTGCACGTTACCTGTGCACAAACAGGAGTGTTCAGTTTTTATGCACCAACTGCAACAAAGGGTTGAAGAAAAAAGGGGCAATGACCTTTCTCTTCTACAGGTTCAAATGTAGATGTGTCCTCCAGGTAGTAAATGCAGAGTATCAGTTAAACTCCTTCCTTGCATGCTCCTCGTCATGCAGGGCTGCCTGTTGTCCCCTCCGCCAGCTGACCAACAAAATGTCAGCGCTCTCTACACTGAAAGAAGATGTGTTATATTAATAAAATTATTTTCCTAATGAAATATAAGCCTGGAAAAAAACAAGAAGGCTTTTTCATGGAGGGGAAATTTTTGTTTCCATAATCTGCTTCACTTCACTCTGTGACAGCATCTGCTGGGAGGCATCTGAGAGGAAGGAAGACTTCTCATCTGGAAAGCTGTAGTATAAAGGCATACTTCAGGGGTAGCTTATTTTAAAACTCTTGTTGGATAATAGATATCATGGTGTGACCTTGCTCCCGTTCCCATCTCACAGCCAAAAAGGTCTCAGCAGTCCCAGGCTGGATCCCCCACCTTGACTAATGATGCCTCCAAGACCTGGAGCCTGGCTGAAGGTCCTGCCCCAGGAGGACCTTGCAGATTGTGACCATGCCGGCACAAGTCTGGCACAGGGCAGCAGCCACGCCAGGGAGCAGCACCCTTGGCTGGAATATGGAAATTTGGAAGCTTATTGCTATAATCTGTGGTTATGATTTCCAGCCCTGCCAGCAATGCCGGGAATCAAACCACAGTCTCCCAAGTGCAAAGAGCCTTTATTGTAATCCGATAAAACCTTAACAGCCCGTCGTCTTCTTTTTATGGTAAATTAAGGGCCTCATTTACTCTGCAGTGGCCTCCTTGCCCTTTTGTTTAAGTCTCAATAAGAGTGAGGCAGGGAGCACGGGGAAGGAAAATCGAACCCAGATTCCCCAATTCAACTTTGCGGCTTTGAAGAATACAAACAAAATCCTATTTTCTCAAGGTATCTGATTTCCAGCTGGCACTTGGGCATCTCACTAGAGTACCTAGAAGCTGAGAACATGGCCAGCCGTGAGCTTGCATGGTACAAACTCCAGTGCACCTACTCTGCAGCCGTGTCCAAGTTTCCCTGTTTTGTTTCTTGGAAATACAATCAGCTCTGAATCTTAGATTTCTCCCATACTGGCAACAGAAAGCTCTTGCCTCAAACGTCTTGACTGGAAACCTTCCAGTGGAACTATACATTCAGCTGTCTTGGTTGTTTCCCTACTAAATGCTCCCACTTGCGAAGCGTTGTCCTCTCGGATGGAGACGTATGTGTGCTGTGCGCCGTCGTGATAACTCACGGCACTAATTACAGGTATCCATTTCTTTATGGGATACAGATGGGCTACCCAGGGACGCTGCTGCTCCCCGGGTCCCTCTGCAGAAAGGATCTGTTTCCATAACTCTGGGGTAATTTATGAACTTCCTTTGTCTTTCTGGCACAGTCGTACGCAAATGGATCCACTGCAACCCACACTTACAACGTAATGCACTCAACTCGCTGCAGCGAGCGATGTGGGCTCATCAATCAGCCCTACAGCCATTTAACGACTCAACCCGTTCAAAGCCATCTCCTGTCCTCTGGGGAATCCCTTTTATTTGGAATTAGGTTAGGTTTGGTTTTGCCTTTGCAGCATTCCGGGCTCTCCTGGTAACTCCTCTATTTCAGCCTTGCTGTGGCAGGGGCTTTGCGGTCATGCGACCATGATGGGACTGAATGCCAAGAGTGAAATATTTCAGAATGGTTGATCTTGACTGATTCGGCTGTCACAGTCCAGCGTGTGAGTGGCGATGGACACATCAAGAGCAAGTGCTCTGTGTAGTTGCATCAGGATTTGGGCGGGCTTGCCACACTTCACGTCACTGTGAATTGAATAGGTGTCAACCCCTCATATACTGTAATAATACAAGAAAAACATGATTCAGCAATACTTTTTCTTCCTTGTCGATTGTTTTTCTATATTCTCCTTTAAAAAAAAAAGCAGTAGTTAACAATACTTCATGACAGAACCATTAGATTACCAGTTCCTTCAGAGTGGTAAAGAAGAGAGAGGGAATTACAGCTGGAATTTTGTGCCCAACAAGACACAGCTTTGGTCTGGTTTTACGAGTGCTGAGCACCTTCGTTTTCCAAGCAATTCAAGTATTTCTGTAAATCAGGCCTGAGAGAGGTCAGCCTGGATTTCCAAAAATGGAGGCACTTAAATCAGAAGCCACTTAGAGCTTGAATTGTTGGGTTGCTTCTCCACTTACTACCCAGAGCACAAACTTGAGTGGAGCTTGTTATTTGCCTTAATAGCGGGGCTATAGCAGAAAAGAGACAACTACATTCACGATGTCCTCCAGGACCAGGAACGAGCCATCTCCACGCTCTCAGGCAGGACGTAGCTGCAGGAGAGTGCAAACATCAGAACAAAGAGACAAAATAATCTCCAACAGAGACCTATTGATCTAAACTTGAAGATCTCACCAAAGCTTCTTTCCACCGGGTTTTTCACTGTAGCAAGTCAACCTCACGCTCTTCAGGACTGGTTTTCAGTGCAGCTTCAAAAGGCGGAAACTGAAAACCAAAGAAGCTGGAACGAGGAAGAGTTCAGGCATCATAAAATGCGGAAATCACCAATGATTTTCAGTAGAGGCATCTTGATTATTCCTGGGATATATTTTAAAACCAACAACCAACCTTGAAGGTATTCTTGTCAAATATTTTCATTCCTTTTCCAAAGGAAATAGTTGATTTTATAACGGCAGATGCCTCTATGTGAGCTGTTCAAGAAAAATCCCATGATTTTTCCATTCATTAGCCAAGCCAGGCTCACTCTTGCATCCACAGTAAGGTGTTGCCGTTATGAAACTGGGACACGGCGTTTATATTTTTATGATGTGCTCGTAATTAGCAACTTTCTTCCATGTCCCTCTGGTTACTGATTAAAAAGCAGCTGATACTCAATGGAAACTTCAAGAACATTCTGTTTTGAGAGTATTCTGCTGGTATGTTCCACATTTTCTACTTTTTATTAACACTAAGGGTAATACTACAAAAATAAGCTTATTGTTGAGATGAGACCTCGTGCTTCCACAAACTCCCCAGCTCAAATTGCCAGGCTGCTGCATGACATCATGACGTTACCTATAGCAACTAACTGTGATGCCACAGTCATGGAGATGTGATTGCAGCTGGGAAATGAGCAGCTGGAGCAAATGAAACCTGAAATTCAGTGCAGCAGACAAATGAAGCCCTGAACGTGTGCCCATACACACAAGGAGAAAAAGCAAACAAAAGCGAAGCAAAAATATTTTCTCCTAAGATGTCCCATGAGCAGGTGTTCAGAGGGCAAGCTTTCACTGGTTGGATTTACTGGTGGACTTCCATAGCTGCTGAAGCCTCTCTGTGCCCCTGCCATGCACTTGTTTTCTATGCAGCCCTTTCACAAGCCAGTCGATGCATGGTTGCGTCTCCACTGAGGACATCTTTGAGCAGAAGAGAGTAAAGCAAACATTCAGGAAATGAAAATATGTCTCTGAGAGCACTGTGCACCTGGCATGCTTGCTAAAATTATAGCAACAAATGGGTGGAGTTTTGTATTCCCCCATACATGGGAATTCATCTGGGACAATGAGAGTGTTTCCACCACACAGGTGCCTCTCGGTTTCCATCCACAGCAAGCCTGTAGACATCAGCAGGGACCCCAGTCTTGCACAATACTAAGAACCCCAATAGCTCATGGGTTTCTATAGTGCTAAAACCATCCTGCTTTTCTCCAGACATCCATGGTCACCAGCCGTAGACCTTTGCAGGACTCTACTGGAGCCAGCAAGAACGGGGGTTGAAGATCCTCAGCAGGTGTCTAGAGAAGCCTTTCTGACACTGCAAGTTGTTTTTATGCCTCTAACTCCAGGTCTGCTATGCAAATCTGATGAAAGTTTTTCACCTCTAAATTTCATATCCCTGGAGAGGATCCTTCTTTGGCTAGAAACTAGTGAAATTTGTCAGAAAGTTGGATCCCTTCCACATAAACACTTACACGTGAAGAAGAGGAGGGATGTTAAATCCATCTGTGTGTAGCATGGGGAATTTTTGCTTTATGCTCTGCCTGTGTTCAGGCTTCATGGCTCCATTGCCTGCCAAAACAAAAAACCAAACCACCCCCAAAGAAGTGGTGTGATCACTGCAGAGTCCTCGGACTGGAAGATAATTCTGAATTAGATGAGGAACCTCACATTTACCAAAGGCTGGCAGATACTGCGTCAGAGCCTTTCGCCTTGTCTCTCCCGACGGATTGTTCCCTGCTACTGAGCTGGTACCACTTCCAGGTTACGTGTGATACTAAATTGCTCCAATCTAGTATTATTGTCAGCTTTTAGCTTTGCAATTCTCTTGCAAATTGCCTCTTTTAACTTGGTTTATCTGTCTGTCTGCCAGACATCAAAGGGAGGGAGAAGGCAAGACATAGGCGGAGAGTTTGTTTTTCCCACTGGTTGACAAATTTCAGGCTTAAGAAGGGATCACTCTGAGCCTGAGCTCAACTTTCTGTGTGGTTCGGAGAGTGGAGTCTCCCATCTCCTCAGGCTCAACAGATGGTTTGGGAGGTAGGACCATCTTCCAGGGAGCATCTCAGCTTGACAGAACAATTTTGAAGGAAGACTTCACCACTTTTCTTTCACTTTTGCTAACTCCTACAGCTATTTTTTGATTCACTGCTGTTGCTGTTACTGATTCTGGCCAACGCTGCTTTGCAAAGGACCATTTCTCTGCATGTTTGCTGAGTGTAAACATAGTCTTGCAAAACAGAATATGTGCTCTGGAAGGTCTGAGGAATAGCAGAGAAAGGGAGAGTTGCTCAAAGCACACTTGATGAGAAATCTTTTGTTAACAGCAAAGAGGTTCTCAAATAAGAAATCTGGCTGCAAGGTTTCGGTGTCTTGGGCTGCTGGAGCAATTAATGAGTGAGGAAATAAATCATAGATGGAGAGAATAAGCTCTGCAAAGCAGATTGGTGTTTTATGCAAAACTTAACTAGCGAATTAGCATCCTGGTATGACTTTTCCTGTCTTACAGGTTAATGGAACATTAGTCCCCACCTTGTAGCAGCTTTTCAAGGAGGCATATCCCAGATTCACACCCGTGGGTTGCTGCTAAACAGGGAAAAACCAGACAAGGCTCAGAAGAAGCTGCTCAGGACAAAGCAGACAGAGCCCTGCCTCCAAGCCAGCCTGAATTTTCTGATTGATAGATCAAGGGCTACCCTTTGCTCAGCAAACATCTCCCCTTCCCATCTGTGAGGGCGAAGGTTGTTTTTTTACCTTTGCAACCACTTCCAGAGATTGCTTAAAATTTAAAAACAAAGCGCAGGTTCTGCAAGGAAAACAGGTGTCCGCTCATTAATTCCTTGTCACATGGATTTTACAGCAAGTGAAGGGACAATGAACACATGGGAAAACATACGGCTCTGATAGTGCATTGTTTCTTATATTTTTATATTGATAAACACTGACTCACCTTCAAAAACGTAATCCGGAGACAATCAAGGGAAGTACAAAGGGATCTCATGGTCTTTGCTGACTTTGTTTTGTTTATGACACCCAATCACTGTAAAAGAAATATCCATAAGCGTGTCCTATGTCTGCAAAGTAGGGACTGCAGTCCTGTGTAAGAGCTGGGAAGCCTCTGCTTCCTGACACAGAGCTGCAAACATTGTCGAGTAATAGCTCATCACTTTGAGTTTGCACACACGGTCGATTTTTTCTTTCAGAGAATGAAAAAGTACCATATTTTTCTCATTTGTCATTTTCTTCCCCACCAAATGCTGCATTTCATAACATTCGAAATGTCGGTAAAATGTATTTCTGATTCTTAAAGGGGACCATGCATGAAATCAACTCCAAACGGGGCCAGCAATGCTCATAACTAATAAACATCAAATGGGAACATTCTTCTTCTTGCACTGCTTACTATAAAAGCACCAAAGTTCCCACTTCAAAGTGGATCTGCCCTGCTGCAATGACAGGCATTAGGAACATGTCCCAAACACAACGCACCAGTATTTTGATGAGAATTCACAGAGAAGTGACCCTAAAAATACCGTGCAACCACATGTGTTAAGACAAAGGTGATGAGATCTCAAGCTTCACGCCCTGATCGCTTTTGCAGGGAATCAGGAAGGGCGTCCAGACCTGCAAGACCAGGGGATGGTTTGAGGATCATCTCCATGAGGTGTGGATTATTGGCAGGAGGAAGGAGCCAGGTGTCCGTGGGCAGGGATGCTCCGGTCCAGTGTGGCAAATCCTTCCTTGTAAAAGTATTACTCACTGTGAAAACTGTTTCACACTCCAAAAAGTGAGGGGGAATTTCTTGTTATTCCCACTGACACCAGGATATTACCTTATGTATCCTAAAGCTTACCAAAAAATTATTAGGAATTTTCTCGTTAAAAAGAGAAGAATGAAAAAGGCAGAGCTTTTCTTACAGGCACTATTGGCTTGTGATGTGTGAAACCCATGCTACCAAGGTTTAAACTTCCTCCTTTAATAGCCTTCATTTGAGCTCGTATTCACCTACTCCCACAAGGCTCAGGATGATGAGATGTAGGTACCTCAACTCCCCAAACAAGATTAATAGCACAGGGTTTTTTTTTGGTGGCAACAAGCCTCAGACAAGAGGCCTGGTCCTGTCTGCGATAGCTGTTTATCTGTTGTTACTTTTACCTGCTGTTCCAAGAAAAGTGACTGCTTTCTTTTGCTTGATTTTCCTTTTATCACTCACAAACAAATTTCTCTACGTCTCTTTTTTTTTCCCTTCGTTACCACATAACAAAAATGTTTCTCTTATATTAATTTTGTTACTCAGGCAAAGTAAACCATTGCTCCTCGGGATGTCGTATAAAAGCCAGAAATGGAGTGACTCAGGCAGGCAGGATTTTATTTAAACCATTTGTCCTGTGGTCAGAGTAGATTAAAGGCAGATCAGGTTGCCCTTGGAGCAACGCTGGGACAGTGAGAGTGAGAGATGTTGGCACTTGCTCCTTAAACCACAAGCGACTCGCGTGACTGCGGCTTCCTCCGGCCTCTCTTTGCCTTCTGTAGATGCATCTCCATGTGGGAACACCTGCGTGCACGGGGGCTGGGTGGGACCTGCGTGTCCCTGGCCACCAGTACCTTCAGGGCACTGCAGCGTGATGATCCCCAGGGATGGCCAGTGACCCTAGGGATGGCCAGTGACCCAAGGGGTGGCCAGTGACCCTAGGGATGGCCAGTAACCCAAGGGGTGGCCAGTGACACCAGGGATGGCCAGGTGAGGAGGAGGAGGTGGTGGGAAAGCACATTCAGCATTTCCTCATTCTTCCATGTACCGGGGGGTACCTGCTGCTGGGATTTTTAGCCCTGCTGCTCGGCTGCAGAAGGGTTAATCAGTCTGGAAGCATCAAAGGTTTTGGGATGAAAATCCAAAGCCTCACAGAAGATCTGAAGTAGAATGCATGTGATGAACTGGCTGCTCGCTGCAGAGACGTCCCTGCTGGACCACAACTGCAGAAAGGTCCAGGCGTGTTTTGGTTGATTCTGATAGTTGCTGTTAGTGTCACCACTATGCACTTGGTGCAGACTTGGGGTGAGGTAGAAGATGGCAAAACCCAAAGCTGTTGGAGATGCCCCAGATCATGGTTTCACACTATGAAGTGGTCAGGGATGACAGCGGGTCCTCTCCTCTCCCAGCAGCGTCTGCTTGCCCTTCTACCACCCGAGCCAGCACAGACAGCCACGTGATTGCACCACGAACTGGACTGGGAATTAATCTGGCTTTAAAATTTGCCCAGCAGCAAAATAACATTTGGTTTAATTTTAAGAAGCATCCTTCCCCTGATCCGATTCTCAGCATGTGCCAGAAGCAGAGGAGCAGGAGCTGCAGGACAAGGAGGGAACCAGCTCGGGAAACACCTTGAGCTGCTATCGCTGCAGGTAGCCACAGCCTCCCTGAGCGCCAGGAACAATTAACCACTTATTGAGAAATTTAATTTAGGCCTTTACTATGCCTAAACAAAGCATTTCAAACCCAAGCCCTTCTCCTTTCCCCATCCCGTGGCGACTCTGACAGCAGATGGCCAGGGTCTCTTCTGGCTCGCTCACCAGAGCACAAAACCACAAAAGTGCTGTAAAAAGAGAGAACAAACAAAAACCTGGAGTGTGAACTGTTGCAGGCTGTCCCTTTCATGGCTACAAAGGTCATTTCTAGGGGCTTATACTCACATGTGTATGTGTATATATATATGTGTGTATGTATATATATATATGTGTGTATATATATATATATCTGTAGCACTTAGGAGGCTGGCTAGCTGAGGCCAGGCTGTGTCCACGACATGCACCATAGATTTATTCAAAGCTTTTCACCCAAATTCATCAATCCGGCAACTTGCACAAACAGTAAGTTCCCCCGCATTAAAAAAATACGTTGAAAGCTTTGATGAACTGCCTCCTCTTTCTGAATCCACCCTTTAGGTGCAGGTGATGGGGTTGCAGTCTGGGCTGCGTTCTGCTCATGTCAACTCATTACCCTAATCCTCCGAGAAACAAAGCCTGGCAGCCTCGCACGGGCTTTTATTACCGATTAGAAGCCTTGTGATCAGTTAATCCAAGAAATTACTCAGTTCTTCCAGTTTACAAAGTCAAAATATGATTGCTCTTCAAAGAATGCAAACTTGTATGAATTAAGCTCTTCATCTAGGGATATAATGGGTTTTTTACTAATTTTATACAAAAATACTGCCATGTGTGGGCTCCATAAATCTGTCTCACCCTGTTACTAGTTACTTTCCCCAGATGCTTTGAACTTCTACAAAAAGTTGCTTAACCCAAAAAAACACAGCTGCCACATGTTGTAATTTCCTCTTTGGGGGCATCTGTTACCGTCTTTACAAAGGTTTTGCCAACTTCCCTGAGGATTTTATTTTTTTCTCTCTATTTATTGTATTTCTTAGGATCTTTTTAGTTCTATCCCAGAACACAAAGCTGCTTGTTACTGTGTTTTCAGCACCTTCCCGATGCTCTGAAGGTCGCCGTTGCATAAACTCAGATTATATTCAACACTTAGTAAAGAAATTGCATTTCCCAGCCCTTTGAACTCTATCAGAGAAGTTTTCCAATGCTTGTTGAGAGCCTGACTTTTTATCTGACCAACATTGGTGTCAAATTCAGGGAAGGGGAGGAAAAGGAGGGAGGAAAAATTTCTGTAAGACAATAAATTAAAAAAAAAAAAGGAATAAAAGGTCATGGTGTGAAATTTACCTTTATGTTCTACTGCCCAAGTGTTTCCCCTTGTGCTCACGAGTGCTTCTGCTGACTTCAAACATGTTATTTTTGGGGAAGTAGGACTTGGCCGATATTCCTGATCACAAACACTTGATGTTCCTTGGGTGACCTCCAAGCCCAACACATCAAAAGTTTTGCTGAAGTTGCCCCTACAAAATATGTCTGCAGAGGCACAAGCAGCTTCTCTATTGTCAAACAAGCAGGAACATGCCAATATACATAAAGCAACATGCAGAAGCCCACGAAGATCTCTGCTTTCTCGAGGACGAGGTCTTTGAGATGGAAATAAGTGACATTTAGGCTGGGGGTGATGTGCACCACAAAGCACTTTTGGGCCCTCCCGTCCCGTCAAGAAATGGCCACCTGGAAAATGCGCAGCCATGCCCCACCATGGCCATGGTCTGACATCTGACATGGGGGCTGGAGACACCAGTAATGAAGTCCTGATGCCCTCAGGGTCTGTAATGCATGTCAGGGCTGCTGGAGGAATTGGGGTGATTCCTGCAGGGATGCTGCCTCCCTGTGAAACCCTTCCTGAGAAAAATGACCCAGAGGTTTGTGTTGCAATGCAAAACAATTTGAATTTCTGGGTTACACCTGTGGCCCCTCCTCACTGACCTGATGCACGCCGGTGCGCACAAACTTTCTCCTCTCCAAAGTTCAGCACTGCTGGGAGCTGAGTGATGCTCTGCAGATCACCGCTCTGCTGTCCAGCCCAGAAACTTCCACACTTTTGGGAAAACAAGGAAATTTTGACAGGAAGGGCACAAACTGTGCCTCCAGTAACCACCACGTGCTCCTCAGGCTTACTTTTAGGTACTCTCCTGCTTGTCCTCAGCCACCACGTGCGGAGGTGACTCACGGTGGGTTTCCAAACACTGCAGCGGTGCGGAGCGATGGCGCAAACAACCGCATGCCCACGCAGCAAATTGGCTCAATTACTCCATTTCTTCTGTAGTCTGCATTAACAAAATAGTCCAAATAACCGGATCTATTTCCGGATCCTGGGGGCATCAGGACCGTTTTGCAGCAACGTGCTGTTTTCCCAAGAAAATACAGAGCAGTTCGAGGAGCTCGAGCAGGGATCTTGACTCACTGTTTTCTAACTGTACTTGGGAATCTGTTTTACTGTGTGGCCTTTTAAAGTTTATTTCTCTCCTGACTAATAGGAGGAGTGAGTGAATGATTTTATTTGGCAGATATTGCTCATTTCTCCTATTGTTTTTTTTTTTTTAACTGGCTTTTTTTTTTTCGGGTTGTTGATTCTTTTTTAGACTGCAGATAAAATTAGCTGAGTTTGAGCTTTGTTTTGCCTTCCGCAGCTTAATTTTAAGTGGAAATCTTGTCATCGTTCCTCTCCCCTGAAGGCAAGATGCTGAGAGAGGAGTGTGAGTAAGCCAGAGCTTATCGTCTCTTTCCTGCAGAGATGTGTCTCAGGTTGCCAGAGCACTGGTAACTCTGAGATAAACCATCAGCCCGAAAGTAACTGTTTGACCTTTCCTCTTAGCTTACTATTAAAGAAATCTACTTTTTTTTTCATCATGGCTAAAGCAAATTTGGTCTAAAAGCTGGCATGGTTCAACAGGAATTATCCGTAACATGGATGTCAAGGTGCAGAGCCTAGGTGATGCAGGAGGAGTGACCTCAGCTACGTGGTCCTTCCCTTCTTGTCCTGCACGCACCCACATGAGCCACCATCCTACAGCCCAGCAGCTGCAGAAGGTAGAGAGGGATGGACTTACATTTGGTGGACTTTGAGTTGTCTTCCACCTTCCTTGTTTTTACTGCACTAATACGTCTGGGGGTTTTCCCAGCTCCTCATCAAGGCTCAGGGGCATGATTTGGATTGTGTTTGACGCTGCTGTTTAGGGCTTAGGCGGTAATTACTAATAAGCACAAAGGGAATTATTAAACATCTCCCTGTCCCATACGACTGGCCACTCATTCTAATCCTAGGCTTAGTACTTGTGGTAGCTCTGCTCTTGGAGTAGTGCAATATTCTGTCAGAATTGCAGCAGGACAGTTTTCCAAACACATCATTTTATGGAATGCCAGCATGAAAGTTGGAAAGGAAATAGGGAAAGAAAGGCCGGCCTAAGCTCCAGGAGCTCAGCACCTCCAAGAGCCGGGCCCTTCGGAAGCAACATCCTAGCCGTGGTCCCTGCTGTCCTTCTCCTTTAATGATCCATTTGACCACAATTTGCGGAAGCAGACTCGGGAATATAATTAATCTCTGCCTCTAAAGTAACTGCTGTGCTGCAGTGAGGTTGAGAAGAATATGCCTTCTGGAAAATGCTTTGTCTTCTAATACACTGCTCTCCTAATATGTGTTCTAATGACAGTGTAAAGGGGGAAACCATTTGGAAGGGTATGTTATTTCTCGGTGCTTTGTGTTGGAATTCATGTCACTGTAGAAGTTATTATTGTAATAAAAAAGTAAAAATGAGTTCTCAAAATACACTACAGCATATTATTCAGGACAGCCTGTAAGCAGAGCCCTAATGTTAAGCACATGCATGGATCACTCTGAAGTCAAACCAAAGACTTCTGCTGTGAATAGGGATGAATTTAAGTTAGCTGTTTTCCTGACTCAGGACTCCACGCTGACCATCCAGATAATATAAGAAGACAAACACAAACTCATGGGGAAAAAAAATCCTAATCATATTAAATCGGTGGTAAATTCCCCTTCACCATCCTGCAGCCCAGACTTCATTGCTAGTTTAGGACAGAGTAAATTACTGTATTTGTTTTTAGAAGCATGGCTGTGCTAGCTGTGAAGCCAAGCATGCATGTGGCATTGCGTTTGTGAGCTTCTTGCCATTGCACAACGCCCACTTCAGAAAGGATTAAACTCCAAACTTCTGGTTGGTTTGCCTTTTCTTTTTTTTCTGTGTGAAGGTTGCTCGAGTCCACGTTGCTCTGATGGTTAGAAACCTTCCCCACTGCATCCAGGGGATGCACCTCTCCCATAGTTTACATCTCCTTCCACTACTGATAGGTTCACCTTGATGTTCTTATATGTATTTTGAGCCTTCATTTTACAAGGCTGAGCAAAACCAACCTCTCCTATTTTCTTGTTATAGGAGGAGTTCCATTTCCCAGTCCTCTAATAGATCTTCTCTGAATCTGCTCCAGTTTAAATTAATTTTTCTTGAACAGAGTCACCAGAACCACAATTTTGCCTTTCTCTAGACTTTGCGCAGTGACAGGAATATTCCCTTATCTCTCTTGGAAATAATTGGATGGACACATCAAGACCTGAGTTTGCTCTATTCATCAGTGCATCATGTCGCAGTGTTGTTATGCCATAAAAGTGTAATGCTCCATCTCCTCCTCTCTGCTCTCCAGCCGATAAAATTGCTTCCTACCCTTAATGGTGTGATTTTTCACGGCTTGCACCTTATCATCCTGCTCCTGCAGCTCCGCAGCTTCCAAGGCCACAACCTCAGCCCAGGATCTCCCCGTGCAAAAGACACCTGCATAAACTCACTTATATTCTGAAAATATTCTCAATTTTGGGGCTATAATAGGTCATTTTAGAATAACGCTTTTTAAATGTGCAGCAAAACTCTCTTCTGCTGCCGGCGGGGACAGCAGCTCATCAGCAGAGAAAGGCAAATGGGGAGGAAGATGTTGTGATGATGTGATGAGATGCTGGCACTGGTTGCCCAGGACGGTTGTGGAGGCTCCATCCCTGGAGGTGTTCAAGGCCAGGTTGGATGGGGCCTTGAGCAACCTGGTCTAGTGGGAGGTGTCCCTGCCATGGCAGGGGGTTGGAACAAGATAAGCTTTGAGGCCCCTTCCAACCCAAACCGTTCTATGATTCTCTGATTCTATGTTCGTTTTATATGGCATTTCAGATGTACTAGCATGAAATCAGGGTCTCTTGAGGTCTCAGGGGAAAGGTTTGTTTGGGCGTTGTAACTCAGCTTTCACCTCTGGGTTTGCATATATTCCTGCTATAGGTTTTCCTGGAGTTTTCTCTGTTTTATTGAAGATTTATTGTGTTATTTTCACTCAGACTGAAAAACAGGATGCCTTATACTCCAGAAACTCTAACAAGAGCCACTCCACCAGGGCAGAGGAGCTTCAACACCAGCATCCTGTCCCTGAGAGGTGGCTGCCAAGGGTGGGGGGGTGACATACAATGACCTTGTAGCGATGGCTCCCAAAATGCTCTGCCAGCCCCAGCAACCCACAGCTTGGGCATGTACCGAGCGAGAGCATCTGCCCCGTGATTCCTCGTAGAGGTGCTGCTCCAGACCTCTGACATCGCCTGGACCCACAGAGCTGCGTGTCCATCCACAGCTCTCCTCAATTGTTCATTGTAGCCACTAATAAAACCACAGGTGACCTCAAAGGGAGCGTGAACATCCCTGACTTTTTAAGGAGCAAACATAGGAAAAGAAGTAAAGCAGAATATATGGCAAATACAAACTGTCTGAAATGCCAGGAGGTTGAAAGTCTGCAACTTGGGATGAGGTTGTTCAGAAGATTTACAAAGTATAGTAGTAACTCATGCAAAGCAGTTTAACACACCCTCTGCACAGCATTTCTCATCCAAAACCCCCACATACTGGAGTCAGCACAATGTGTTTGATCTTTCATCTGGTTCAACTTCCATCATCCTGAATTCAGGGGGAAAAGATGTAGTATTTTGGAAAGATTTCCCAGCCGTGAAGCTTAGTGAAGAGTGTGCCCTGCCATGCAGGGACCTTCTGCAGGGACAGCTGGTGCCACCTAGGCCAGGAAAGCTGCTCTGATAGGCTTTGCAGATAGCAGGCAAAGTTATTTAGTAAATAATGATAAAAAAAAATGTCCACAGATACACTTACGCAAACTTAAGGCTTCGACACTATATATGAATGAAAACATTTCATTACTAAAGACTGTGAACTGAGATGGTGAATTAGGGATGCAAAGTAGATGTGAGCTCCTGTGATTTCTCCTGCTTTTTATTCTTAAACATAAATGGCTTTGTAATATTTCCCCAAGAGGTGAAACAAGCCACTACTGCCCCATACCCGCACGTCTGGTGAAACCTGCCAAGACCACAGCTCTGCAAAATCCATAACCTATCCCTGCTTTATCAGGAAATACAGCGTGTAATATCCGACGCTGTTGCCAGTTAACGTGATTCAAAGACCTATTTCTCATCCTTTCCATCTCTTCAAGGATGAGATTATTGCAAGAACTCATTACAAGAACTTATTCAGGCAAAGGCCAAGAGTGGAGCGGCCTTCCTTCCTATCGTGCAACTTGTTGAGATGCTTAAAGGAATTTTAGGAAAGCAAACCCACACTGAGCATCGGACCGAGGGAGGCAGAGAGCTGCCAAGTTATTATTACAGCATTTTGTTATTATTTAATAGGAAGCATCCCAGACATCTTAACAAATAGGAATCCCTTGCGGCTACTTTGCACAGTATTTCTTGGATCCTGTGACTCAGCACTTTATCGACACAGCAATGATCTAAAAAATCAGATTCAAAGAGGCAACAAATGGCAGGTGCAGCAGATCAGAAGTGGTGGGTGCGCTTGTCAGGACAGTACCCGTGAGTCCTGTGGGAACCACAGGAACCACCAGACCTCTGGGCTTGTCCTTTCCAACACGAAAGTGTCCATCCTGCTGCCCCAAGAAAAGATGCTGCACCACTGCTGGGCAAACAAGGTAACGTATCTGTCTAAAGAAAGACTCCAGTCCTGCTAGAGCATTTCCCAACCTCCTCATGGTGGCCATATGAGGGATGAAAACTGGTTTCACACCAGCATTTGCTGACAGCAAAATATAATGAAAAACATTTATATGAAACAATGTAGACCGCATACTAATTGGCATTTGATGTAACCACCCCGAAGATCATAAGATTTCAATTTAGCATAGCTAATCACGGCACCGATGGCGTTCCCCTGGAGCCACGCGTTACTCCACGCGTACGGCTGCTCCGCTGTCCTGCAGCTCCCAGTCACATCCCTGGATGTATATTCTCCTCTTGTCAAACCCTTCCAAGCAAAGTTAAGTGCTGAGCACAGGAAGACTGATGGTGGTGGCTGTGAAACAGGTCTTTTGGCGGAATTCCAAGGAAAGGGAAAAGAAGGGATTAAAACTCAGTCCAGTCCATTGAACTCGGCCAGCACGGGTGTGTCAGTAGCTGTTAGGAAGCCTGAAAGTCTCTTTAATCCTCTTCAAGGGTACCTGGGACCTCTGAATGTTACATCTTAGGTAAGGGCATATAAAGAAAGGCAAATGCAAAGGACAGGAGGACGTGGCTGTGCAGGACAGGAGGACAGACAGCTGGACACCCTGGCAGTTTCTCCACCTGCTGTGTCCATGGTGGTGCACATGATGGGATCCTGGCCACCAGTCCAAGCTCCCCCAGGATGTTTCTCCTGCAGGAATGAGCAGATGCCCCAAAGTCAGATCTGAGCTGAACCTGTTCAAGTTTCAGGTTTGTGTTTTCAAAAAAAATGGATATTTTACAATGCCCAACCCATTCTCTTCGTTGGCAAGAAGGGCAGGCTCTCAGCTCTGGGCCACGTCCAGGGCTGTGGTGGCTGAAGCAGCACATCCCATGTGTGAGACTTGTTGAGCTGGTATCTCAGCAGAAACCCTTGCTCGGTGGTTTGTACCGCTCGCTAACATCTGAGTTCTGGCGTTATCTCAGGACCTGAAAATGGAAATGTTTCCGTGCGCTGTGACTTCTACCAAAGCTTACCAGGCTGAGCATCTTGCTTCAGACCTGGAGCTCATCCCCGTTTTGTCCACAGGGTTAGCAAAAACTCATGATGGACCTCTTCTAAGACTCTCCTCTTTCTACCAAATATTTAACTAAGGAACCACCCAGCAATGCTGGACTGAAGGAAGCTATTTCACATGACCTACTGCTGCTCTTGTGTGTGTATGAAAATAAAACTAGTTGCATCACACTTTGTTTTTTAAACTTCTGAGTAGTTTCTGTGCAAACATCATGTTTGGCATAGCATCTTGTGCATTCTCTACCTTTAAAGACCGGGGTTTTTTCTTTGCAGGACCCCAGCTACTGTAAAAGCCTTACCTTCAGTGAGGATCAGGGGTTAGAAAAAGCAGCACAGATGCTTTTGCTCCCTTTTGCAGGCTGGGGAAGACAAGGTGGCAGTTTGGTTCTGCTCGTGGTTTCCCTAAGCATCAGTCTGTTCCCCTAGCTGCCCCCAGCCCTCTTTGCTCTGTGTCCCAAGAGCCAGAAGCAGAAAAAAGACAATACAGAAAGTTTTGGTGGATTTCCGTTCTGTTGGCCTCACAGAGCTCTGGTGTAGGGCTGCTCTGCTCCACCTGCTCCCACCTGCTGCAGACCTCCAAGAGACAACCAGCATCTCAAAGAGTCTGAAACCTCCAGACCTGCATTTTGCTTCCCACCTCTTCTCCCCCCAGCTCCAGTCCAGGGCATAAAAATACAGCCAGTCATGGAAAAGAAACATTTTTAAAAGCCCCAAGAGCCGTTGACTGCAGCACCAGGGAGATGCTTGAGCAGGTCCTCGGCTGCTCCACATGGTGGGTATGTGCGTGGCCTCAAGCACCAGCGAGAAAGTAGGTCCAAGGTAATCAGAGTTAAAAACAAACCCACCACGTCCCGTACCCAGGGTTGTTGTTTTCTCGTGTGAGGTTGCTCAGGAAGTTTGCAGCAGGATGCGCCGATGACCTCTGCTCGGGCAATCGCGTTAACGCTTCGCTTACCTTCTCTCCCACAATAAACGGCATGTTTCCTCCCTGGGAATCTGGCTTGGGCTGCAGGTTTCCTGTGCTGGGGAGCAGCTTAACCCTTTGGGAGGTCCCATGTCCCAGCCCCCCAGGGCACCCCATGGGATGGTGGAGCTGGGGTGCATCCCATGTGCAGGAGGAGGGTGCAAGTGGGGCCCTTTTACTCCCTAGAGGGGATACCCCAGCCAGAGCATGGTGAGATGGAGTCTCCTTGGAGGTGGCAGGGCTTCTATGGTGAGGTCTGGGGAAAGGAAGGAAAACAGAGGAAAGGAGAAAAAGGAAAAATTGAAGAAACCAGCATTGAATAAAGCAAGCAGTGCTTCAGCTGGGAGATGGAGGGAGATGGAGAGGTCCAAGCCTGTGGGATGGGTTCATGTTAACCTTTTATCTGAAGTCATCTGGGGGAAGCAGCTGCGATGGGGATGTGGACAAGGCAGGAGATTAGTTTAGCTCTTTAGCAGGAGCCCCATGATGGTCCATGGGGATGCAGGGTGATGGGGAGAAGCTCCAACACAGGGACCTTGGCCAAAGGTAGCATTGGGTGGGCTGTAGGGTGGTGCTAGAAGGACCTTGCAGGGCCTCTCATAACCTGGCAGAAGAAACAGTGCAAATAATAATAATAGGATAACACCTATGGAGGGTATAGGAGTGGAGGACATTCCCCTTCTCCATGTGCCAGTCCAGCTCTGGGGGCTGGTGGACCCTGCCCAGCCAAGTGCAGCGGTTCCTGAGGTTAAGCAAACACATTGTTCTCATCCAAACAAACCAGAAAATAAATCTGGGAACAAGTCGTATCATGACAGCCGGATGCTAATAATGTCCTGGGGTGGCTGGGAGGCACCCCAAATCCTGGAGATACTCAGGCTGGGGGAGATGTGGTGCAGGAATAGCCCACACTGCTACACCCTCCCAGCCTGTCCAGTTGGATCCCTTTGGGATACCACAGCAATTTGGATGTGCTGGCTGCCAGCAAGGCTGTACTCAGTTATCTGTGTTTTATCGGGGGAAAAGACAAAACAAATAATGAAAAACAAATTAACAAGTTGTTTGTTTGTGTTTTTCACATAAAAAATGTTTTCGGTCAAAAAATAGCCAAAATTCAGGGGCTATGTGCGGTGCTCTGCTTAGTGCGCTGACCACGAAAGCCAGAATATGGGATGATCCATTCCAAAGTTGTGGAGGTTCTACTACATGGATGAGAAATATAGGTTTGTTAGCCAGAAAAACCATCTTCATCATGGAGAATCCTGTGGAGGGTCCTCCTTGGAAGGAGCACGAGCGACTCCTCAGGAAAACCTTCACTTTGTCCCAAGAGGTGCTCTGTCCTGTTTACTCACTGGTACTTTTCAGCTCCTAATAAGCTTTAAACTAAATATTCAGGGCCTGGGAGGTGGAAATCACATCCCAGCCACGTACATCAGCACCAGACATACCCTGGAATGAAGCCAGGAAATATTCTTGCGCACCACCTCTGCGATACTTGCCCTTTCTGGGTCCATCCAGGGCTGTATCATTGTAAGAAGTTCCCCAGGACTCTGATGGCTCCTATTATCTTGGTTTAATTGCACTTTGTAGGTGGAGGGGGGCCGTGGGGGCTGCAACAATGGCTTGAAAACAAGCTCTGGAAAGAGCGACTCACTTGCTGAGCCATTGAGGATGTTGTTTATATGTTAGATCCTGTTTTCTTCCTCCAGCAAAGTGCTTCTCCTACCAGGTGCATCTCCCGCAGCTCTCCACCACGCTGGGGCAAGAGGCGGCTTCCTGCCAGTGTAACCCCATCGGGAGAGGCCAGGCTCAACTGGGGGGTACCCCCCACCCTCGTATGGGCCAATGCCCTCTTGGCTGAGGAAGAAGTGCCCAAGGCAAGGGCCTTGAAAGGTGACAAATCATAGAATGCTTTGGGTTGAAAAGGATCTCAAAGGTCATCTAGTTCCAACCCCTCTGCCATGGGCAGGGACACCTCCCTCTAGACCAGGTTGCTCAAAGCCCTGTCCAACATGGCCTTGAACACCTCCAGGGATGGAGCATCCACAGCTTCCCAGGGCAACCTGTGCCAGTGTCTCACCGCTTTCAGACTGAAGAATTTCCTCCTGATTTCCAGTCTAAATCTACCCTCACATAAATAAACTCTCCTTCATCTCCATGGTGGTAGAAGCAAGACCTGGCCTGGGCACAATGCATGCTGCTGTCTTGCCCAGGTTATTTGGGTCTGTGTGGAGCTCTGGGCATCCTTCAGCCTCACCAGGGACCACAGAGCAGCAACGCTAAGAGTCCAGGAGCTCAGGGTGGGAGGGTTTACCACCACCACAGACCTCTGGCTGTCACCAATGCCTGGCCAGCCCATGGAAAGCCCTCAAAAGCTAACATGAGCAGCTTTAGGTGTGCACAGAGACTCCTGATGCTGCAGTGTGATTTTCCATAGCAATTACTCCTGACGATGCTTCAAAATGGCAGGAAAAAAGGATCAGTGGTGCTGTTTCCAGCATATACGTGCTGGAGCTGCTCTGTAGTGGCCACTGACTCGGTGGGACAGACCAAAAAAATTGGTATTTCCTCTAAAAGAGAGGAGCTGTGAGCCCGAGGAGGCTGCGCAGGTGACACAGCAGTGCCATGCATGAGGACATGGTGGTGCCACCAGCCTGAGGGGCTCTTGTTGCAGCTTGTGATGCCCAAGGAGACCCTGGGGGGGAACAACCTCCCACCCTTCCTTCAGCATCTCCTATCTCACCAGCGGCTGAGGACGCTGTCCGGGCTGACACGTCCCCTCGTGAGGGGAGGGGAGATGGGAACCAGGACATGGGCCGGGAGCGCAGCAGCTGCCAACATGGGAATGTTTGAACAAGGAGCGAAACCTCATTTAAACAAATAAATAAACAAGCTGACATCCTCTGGGCCCAGGTTTATGATAATAAAAACAGAGCGCACAGCTTGTGGGAGGAAAATACATCGTGTATTTTCACATCTCCCATTTCCTCCTAGACCGTCGCAAGAATTTCCTCCGAGTCCATCACTTCCTTCTGACATTTTCGAGCTCAGAAATCCATATCTGAGCCCGGTGCCCTCTCCTTGATGAGTGACGCAGGAAGAAGTGGCTTTGAAGGATACCTCTCAGCCAGATTTTTGTGCCTGGTTGCTTTGAAGTGCTGGAGGCAGGGCAGAGACAAAGCAGAGCTCGGGATGGCAGCCCACCATGTCCCAAACTGATGTTTTCCTCTTTTTCCAGCCACATGGCGACCCTGGAGAACTGTTCAGAGCAGGACTGTCCATGTTCATTTACCCCATGAGGGTCTTCACCAGCCAGGCTCTTCCTATTGATTTCCAGGAGATTTTCAAGCGTATCCCAAATTCCAAGAAAATAAGATGCAGCTGGGACCCGCACGTGCACCTTTAGTTGAACGCATTCCATCTATTTTTTATTAAAAACCTCTCTTGCAGTTTGCAGTGGAGGAGTGGATAGAAATATCTGCAGTGCACGTCATTAGGTCAGTGCAAAGCCATGGTTCAGAAGCGGGGAAACAGAGGCACCAAGCAAGCAACTTACTCAGTGACCATTGCAGAGTCCCAGATAGACTCCTGGAACTTTTATTATTATTTTGTGAGGGTGCTTGAAACTACCTGTGCTTTCAAAAAGTGGTGAAGCCTTTTCCTGCTGTCTCAGGGTCTCTCGTGCTAGAGCAGCGCTTAGTTATCTGCACTCTGTTGTGAATGAGCTTGAGAAACTTGGGCTAAATCTGAGATTACAGTAAACAGATTACGGAGATGGGAGCTGGGATATCCTGGAAAGCCCCGGCTGCCTTGAAAAGGAGAAAAAAAAAAAGTTACAAGTGCATACCAGACTCCTCTAAATCGAGGTGAAGTTGCCCTAACTCTGGCTCCAGCCAAGGCAGGTTTTTTTTTCCCCAGGGAAAGCATAATTTGGGCACCTTTGCCCTAAAGCAGCGACCTCGGGCTTTCACCTCAGGGCCGTGTCCTCCGGGCAGTGCCATTCATGCCACACGGGCCCCCAAGCCTGCGAGAGAGACTTGCGGTAGTATCACAGGGGGAAAAAATAAAGTCACCTTGGGAAGAGAATGCTTCCCATTTTTTGGCTCTCAGAGGTGTCAAAGGAAGCAATCTGACGTCGAAGGGCCGGAAAAAAACAGCTTCTTGGCTGATGTTGCTCATGTACAGCGAGGTCACTTAGAAAGCTATCAGTGGCTTAAAAATAAATGCCGCATGGAGGCTGCCATTCAGCGATATCCTGTATCCGAAAGCTGCGAGGGGGGGAAGCAGGAAGAAACTGGAATGACCTTCCCTCCTCCCACCCCCATTCCCACTTTTTGTTGGTTTTATTTTGTTGTTGTTGTTGTTTTAAGTTTTTCAAGCTCCTGGCAGTAAATCACTGAAATTTCTGCATTCAAGTAATTGTGCTTCATTAAAAATAGCCCCGGGTGGGTGATGCCCGGCTGCGCGCGCTCCCGCTCCCCGCCATGGCCAGCCTGGCACCAGCACTGCTGGGCTGGGCTGGCGGGTGATGGGGAGTTGTGCTCACAGGCGGTGCCGGGGGAATTGCTGCGTGTGGCTTTTGTGCTCCCCGCCTGGACATCTGCGGCTGGACGCTGCGCTGAGCATGCACACTGGCCCTGGGCAGTGTGGCAGGGTGAGGAGGAGGATGGACAGTCTTTTTAGCAGGGCCTGTTCTGACAGGGCAAGGGGTGATGGTTTGAAACTAAAAGAGGGAGATTTAGAGAGAAGGAAGACATTTTTGATGCTGGGGGTGGTGAGAGCCTGTCCCAGGTTGCCCAGAGAGGTGGTCGCTGCCCCATCCCTGGCACCATTGCAGGTGAGGTTGGCCGGGGCTCTGAGCAACCTGCTCTAGTTGCAGATGTCCCTGCTCCCTGCAGGGGGTTGGACTAGGTGAGCTTTAAAGGTCCCTTCCAACCCAAACCAGTCTATGATTCTCTTTATGATTCTATGATGATGGCCAGCTCCATACACTCATCCTGCCTGCAAAGCAAGTTCGAAGGCGCACACATGGGAAAAAAGAAAATCCTCTGTAATATATTTAGTTTTCCATAGCTGCTTCTCCAGCAGATTTAAAAGGCAGCACAGATACATCAATATCGTCCTAACATAACTTGTTGTCCAGGCAGGAGTCACTGCAGTAGCTGTGGGGATGCTGAGGAGGAGCCCATGGAAGGTGATGTTGCTGGCAGCGACACAGGCGATGCTCGCTTGCTCGGACAACAGCTCAGTGCTAAGAAATCCTCTAACACTTACAGATCTGGCCTTGCTCACTCCCGTTGTTTGGAATCCACCATCTTCTCACCTTCCTCCCTCCCTCTGGGTCTTTCAACCTCCATCAGAGATGTGAAGGAAGCTCTAAATGAGGGACGTGAGTCAGGCAGGGGCCTGAGCAGACCCCTTTGGGAAAGAAGCCCCCAGACCATGTAGAGGCTTAAGATTTCAGGCACTTTAAACATGGAGTTAAACAGTCCTTGGCCCAAAGGCTCCTCACCTAAGACGACACCAGTATATCATCTCTGCTGTTGGAAGAAGCACCACAGCCAGGTCAGGCAGCTGTAAGGCTCTGGGGGAAAGGGGGGCTGGGCTCACAGCTTCTCTGCCTCAGAGTAAAATTAGAAATATCAATTATTTTTGCCTTCACCACCAGCTCTAGTGGGGCTGCCCTGATTCATCCCAGGGATGTCCATGGAGGGGAAGATCTGGGGAGACTAGTTCTGCTTCTTTCCCTGCCTGGCCACGCTGAAGAGTTGGTACTGCTGTTACCAGCATCAGCAAACTGCTGGAGGCATCTCCCCACCATGGCAGTGCACCCATGGGTTTACTGAACCAGGTCTGTTTGGTGGCAAAGTAAAGCTCCTGCTCTCCTTGCTCTAGTCCTTCCCAAACCCTGCCAGGCAAACGTCTGTAGACAGATAATTAGCTTATAAACTTGCTTAAATTTTCTCCTGAGAAACTTCAGGACACAGGAAAGAATCGACACCCAAACAGAGAAAGAAAGAGGAAGAAGATTTACATCTCCTATGCTTAGAGGATCAAAACCATCCGCGATGTAACATGTGATCGAGCCCACAATTCCCTTTTGATGTCTGCAGGAAGGAAAGAAGATGCTGAGAACTTTCTCAGCTCTGTGGACGCCAGCCCTTATTTCCACGTCCAGGGTCAAGAGGTGGTGGAAAAATAATAAAGCCCAACTGGGAAATAAGAAGTTGAAAGAGCTTTTTCCTTCCCTGAGGCCACTGGGCAGGGGCAGAGCTGGAAGGACGGGCAGGCAGGTGCTTCTCAAGCTCAGGATGAGCATGAGCAGGACAGAGCCACCGTCCCATCCCTGTGTCATGCTGGAGGGGTGAGCAACACCTGCATGGCATTGGTGCCTACAGGCAGCTGTGGAAGGTCACAAACGATTTGAGGAAAGCAAGTGGCATCAGTTGCTGGCGCAGGTTGACCTGAGTGTCCCCACCGTGTCCCCTCGAACAATAGTGCGTGATCCCACTACTCTTCACAGCGGATGAACCCCCTAAATTTAGCTATACCAGCTGTGAGCGGTATGCAAGGTATTTCAGGGCCTATAATTTTAGACTAAGCATAATTGTGAGACATATTTAATCATGTTATATCTGGGGCTGAGCAATGCCAAATATTTTCCACGGTTATTCATGCAGATCTTTACATGAATTAGCAATAGCCACAATCATCCCTCTCCGGAGCCCGTCACATGAGGGAGAGAAGGCGAAGCTGCATCTTTCGTTTTCCACCAGTTGGTGTTTGTGAGAGAAGCACTCGGGCACGGGGAAAACAAAAATCCCCAGCTTGCCTGGGATCAGTCACAGGCAACTGGAATGGGTTCTGCCCATCCCCAGAGTAAACATAAATAGATCAATCAATAAAGGAGGTTTATCGAACAAGCCAAGAAATTTGGGGAAATTTTTGCCTGCTCACAGATTTTCTGCAACCAAAGGAAAAACAAAATAAATAAAAGGGGCTGCAGGGGCCAGGTCAGTGACTGGGGTGAAGCAGCAAAGCTGCCTTGAAGTCAAAGTGCTAATGGGTAGCAGCTGAGAAAATCTGGCTTTGAGGTCCTGGTGAGTCACTGGGTGAGTTCTGCTCGTAGAGCTGATCGCTGCTCTCCCCACAGCCGTGAGCAACCAGCACATGCTGTCTGTCTGTCTGTCTGTCTGTCTGTCGGGGCAGATGGCCATGCCCAGAACCCGGGAGCATCTCGGAAAAATCCTCTGAAAACCACTTCTGCCCAGCAGCTGGGGAACATGGTTTTGCTGGCAGCCAGGACAGTCATTTCTGCTCTCAGCCCACTGGCAGCTGTGACCTTCCTTCCACAGGGGTGGATAAAACAGCTTGTCATTTCTATGGCATTTTCTGGGCAGCTCCAAGATTTCATAGGAACACTGCATTTGGGCCACCTCTGCATGGCAGGATCAGCCCCAGCGCAAAAGGGCAGCTCTGGGGAGTCCTGGAATTGCACTGGGGTGAGAAAAGCCAGGGTCCTGGTCACACAGTGCCATGTGGCAAATATTTTACTGCCTGGTGTATGCTTGGGGATTTTTAAAAATAGTTCTGCTCATTTTCCTAGAGTGAGTGCTCCAAGTGAGCATCTCCTGCTGCAAACCCCCATCTTCATGGTCCAGGTTTTCATCCCTCTGCCAGGGATGCTGCTCTGCAAAACCCAGAGCACCTTTATTTTCATAGCCTGCTGGAGGATTGTTCCCAGTTGAGCTGGTTGGTCTCAGTTACCGACCTTGCCAGACAGTGGTTTAACTTATGTCATTTTTAATAAGTCCCAGCCAAAATGCTGACTGGATGGGTTTTGTTTTGCTGCCCGAATCCCCATGCCGTTGCCGCTATAAGCGCTCGTGTGCCTGGTTAGAGCTGATTGCCTGTGTTGTCTTAAAGAATTCCTTCGTGCCGGTTGGAATTATTCTGGGCAATGGAAAATCCACTCAGCGTGCTCAGGGGTGCTCCTCCTGACAGCCTGGCACACATCAGGGAGGTGGAGAGTGCTTTAAACTGCACCTACAACGTGCACTCATAAACTTTCCAGCCTCCAGAAAAAGAACAGAGAGAAGAGAAGAGAAGAGAAGAGAAGAGAAGAGAAGAGAAGAGAAGAGAAAAGAAAAGAAAAGAAAAGAAAAGAAAAGAAAAGAAAAGAAAAGAAAAGAAAAGAAAAGAAAAGAAAAGAAAAGAAAAGAAAAGAAAAGAAAAGAAAAGAAAAGGAAAGGAAAAAGAAAAGAAAAGAAAAGGAAAGGAAAAAGAAAAGAAAAGAAAAGGAAAGGAAAAAGAAAAGAAAAGAAAAAAAGAAAAGAAAAAGAAAAGAAAAACAGCTTTAAAAGGAAAGATGTGATCCTCCTGGGGCTCAGCACTGAACAACTTGGGGGAAATTGTTGCTGCGGAGAGTGAGCTCTGCAAATGGGCCTGGGGGGGTCAGAAGAGCACCGACCCGGCTGGGGAGGGACCACAAACGAGGGATGGGGTGTCTGAAAGAGCATCTCCCAAACCCAGCGCAGATGCCCTAAATGCAAGATCTTGCTGCTCTTGGTGCTCTTTGGTGCTTTCTTTAAAACAAATAGAAATGTGGAGAAACTCACCGCACTGGATTTGGGTAGGAATGCCAGCAGGCTCTTCTGATGTGATGGACTTACACCAGATCAAAAGCCAGGATTAGTTTTACATTAACTGCTCAGGGGTTTCCTGCCGTGCTGCAGAAAGGAAGGGTCTATCTGTCTGTCCATCATGCTGCACAGCACCCAAGGGACTCCCAGGGGAGCATCACATGTGGACCAGCCCCCACAGCCCCGTGCTGTCCCCAGCTGGACCCAGTCCCACTGGTCCCATTTTACAGCAGAGACACCATCCGTCATGAAGGCCATGAGGCTTTTCTTCCCCACCGTGTTGCCCGAGTTTAATGTTGTAAAGGCCAGAGGCAAAATCCGCTGCAAGGTTTTGTTTAGCTCCCAGCACTCCTCAAATAACCTGGTGCAGGATTAACGGGCATTAATAGACGCTGTGGTCCTGGGGAGATGGTGGAGTCAGCAGCGCTCCTCCGAGGAGAAACAACTGCGCCTCTTATGCTGTCCTGGTTTCCTCCTCTTGTCCCCCTCCCTTCTTCTTTTCATCTTCTTGTATTTCAGGAGGGAGAGGAGGAGGAGGAAGGAAAGGGTAATTTTGACTGATGACGAGGAAACAATTTGGTGTAACTCTAGCCAGCTTTTTGTCAAACACTCAGCACCCAGCATCATTTTCCCCAGCCTGGGGAGGCTCATCTTACCATACTACCTGGAGGGTGTTTAATGGGCTGCATCCATCCCCCCAGCAGGTCGGAGTTTTCCACACTTACACGGAAGAGGGGAATCTGTGGGTTTTTCCTTCATTTATTGTTTTTCAAACACAACTTGTCCCCTCTGCCTCGGGGCAGGCTGGGGAACAGCTCTTGAGCTGGCCCCACGCTCAGAGCAGCAGCACCTCTTAGCAAGGAAAAAAATCCCAATGCATGAAAAGCCTTAAAAATCACCGGTTTAGCTTTTGTACTGAAATATCTTCAAGAGGGCACAAAAGCGGGAATATAGGTCTGAAAATTTATGGTGCGAGGAGGAGACCAAAATGGAGATAGGAAAAGGCTGAAGAGCTACAATTGCATTGGAAGGATTTGGTGCTACGGGCTGCGGCTCAAAGAACGGATTTTAAGAAAAGGCAGCACAAAAGCAGCAGTGATCAGGAGCTGATCCCGCTCACATGGGCCACAGGGGCTGAAATTTCCCTCTGAGAGGGGTCGAGCCTCCTTTTTGGCATCATCCGCTCCCCTGTGACCCCTCCAGCTCAGCTCATGGGGCTCCCTCTTAGCTCAAAGACATCTTTCTACTCCAGCATCTTCTCAATGATGACGACCAAGGGAAGGGGAGATTGTCCCACCATTCTCTGGCCATACACAGCCCTCACTTTGTATTCACTGTGTTCAGTGTGAATAGTCTTGGCTGGTAACGTACCATGCAAGAAAATACAGAGAAAAAGGTGAAGTAGCTCAGAGGAAGGACAGCTGGAAGAGAGGAGTCATTGTCAGCGCATGAATCACAGATATAGGCAAGGACATTTGTCTGCATTATGAATAACACTCCTTCCTCAGCTCACTAAAAATGATTAACTTCTAAAAACCCAACAGCTTTTTATTATTAATGTTCTACCTGAGTGCCTTGCACTTGTGAATAAAATACCTGCAGGTGGTTTCACTTCCAGCGCTTTAGACATAAAAAGGGGTTTGCAAACAAAACAGAGATTTTTAAATATACGTTTATAATCAAATGGTTTCACGGACATATTATTCTCAACTCATTGAAGCGTTCTCATTTCAGTTGCTGGGGGTTTATATCTGATGATTGATTGGAATAAAATAGAGTTTGGAATTTTGTTTGTTTGTTTGTTTTTTCTTCTGATTGGAGATGAATAGGACACGGCATCTGGAAAAGTTGTGTGAGCATGTGGTTCAAACCTGCCTCGAAGCAGACGCAAGCGTGTTATGCATATTTATCAGAGACAGAGGGATTATAATACAAGTATTCACTACCAGTCGATAAAAAAAGAATTATCATGACAGCTTCCATGTCACACATGGGATCACATTGCAATTAGGAAGGAAGAGCCCACAGTTAATCACTCCAAATGCTTTCTTCGTGTTTTACAAGGTACCAAGGGGAACGTTTCCAGGGAGAAGTTACAACCTGAAGATGCTGTGGCTCAGCGCCCGCTGCAGCTGGGCAAAGGCGAAGGTGCCAGGACCAACCCATGACACATTCCCAGAGCAAGGGTGGTGGCAGCTCTGCAGCGCCAGGCACGGCCACGACTCTGCAAAACTCTCCAGCCAACGTGTCTTTGCCCGGGAAATCAGTAGGAAGTGATGTGACTAAGAGGATTTAGGACCTGAATGACTTCTGCAGGTCTGGGCAGATGTGGTCCTGTATCGTGGCCAACACAGAAGAAAATTTAGCCTAATTCCCTTGCATTAATCCCATTATGGAAAAAGAGTTTGTGCAGTGAAAGCAGAGAGGGAAAGGGCTGAGTGCTGCCCCCGGATCGTTTATCTGCATAAATGCAGAGGTGAGGGGCACAGGGCAGTGGGGACCACCACGAGAGGCTGCTGAAGTACCTGCGTGATGCCACGAAGCTGCTCCCTGTCACTGCAGAGTCTTTCCTTTCAGGGGATGACAACAACACCCATCAGACAAGGCAGCAATTTCTAAACCACCCTGTATTCCAGTGCAGTACCATGAAGTGGAAGAAGCTGTGCATGCTGCTGTCAACGGTCAGAGACAGTGAGGGATTTGTGACTGGTTTTTCTCCATTAGCTGCTCAACTGGTTGCGAGAGAAGTCCCTCTGTCATCACCCAGGTTCGTTTCCCTGGGTTTCAAGGGAAACGTGTGCTCGTTTTCCAAAGCCTGCACTATCGTGAAGTGCATCCAGCCGTGGATGTGATAACGGTCAGGGCTGCTGCTGGCGCTGGGTTAGCTTGCTGTCGTTATAATAGAAGATCAGTCCTCTTCCAAGCACAATAAATGGTGCAACCACCAGCCCCAGAAGTCTCTCTTCTAATTAAAGGCTTTGGGTATGGATATTCCAAGAGCTGCTGAGATCCGGTGGAAGCGGGACAATGTAAACACCTTGGAAAATGCCTCAGTTTCCAAATGAGTTCCCCACAGAAAAAAAAAACTGCAGCGGCTGACCTACCAGAGCAGACCAGCAGTGAAGCCAGTGCATTGGCCCTTGCTCTGAGAAGCCATCAGGGAGATGGAAAAATACGGCGTATTCCTTCATTCCTGATCAGCACTGATCAGCACTGGTCCAGAAACTTGGTAACTGAGAGCTATTATTTTTTTCCCAGCTTTTGTATATATGAGTGTCTATTACTGTTATTGATTCCTGTCCTATTGCACCAAATTTCATGCTCTAGGACCTAAAAAGCAAAATCTTTTCTTACTCAGTGGGGCCTGGAAACATTCAATCCACCTTTTCAAAGTTCTCCATGGATCTTCCTCTCCCAGGGAGGCTGTGACCTTGGGCATTGCCCATCAGGAGTAGTAAAAACCACTCTGCATACTTTGACATTATCTTCCATCAAAGAATCCCTGAGGCCTTTTTGCACTCATTAATTAAACCTTGCATGCTGCCTGGGAGGTAGGTACAGGTTATCCACCTCAATTTACACTGGAAAAGGTTAATTGGCTCACTGGACCTCACAGAGCCAGGCTACAGGTGCTCTCCCATTCCTGCTGGGCTCTCAAATAGCCTGGGACCAAGTAAACTCCCACTGGTGCCATTTTCTCTGGAATTCCATCACAGCCCACACAGGGGAATCAAGTGAGCACTACCAAAAAATTCCCCTCCTGCCTGTATCCATTGCCTGCTTCCCCTCTTGCTTTTCTTAGTATCCAGAAGAGAGAAAGAAAAAAAAAATTTAAAGGCAACATGAAACCACTCCATGCTCCCAATGAGAAAATAAAAATGGATGTTGCAGGCTCATGTGTTCTATACGTTTCCAAATATTTCCATCTGCTCCTGAAATTTCCATTAGGAGTTGCCAAAAAGTCTTACAGAATTGTTAACACGATGGTAAATTTAGATTCTTTTTATGGAGAGACGTTTCCCCACCCTCTTAAAAGTCTGGTATCAATTTGTTCTGTCACTGATAAGCCAAAGGTATTGCTGAATTTGCCCTCTTGCCCTGGTCATGGGCTCAGCGCAGGCAGAGCAGAGAAGCAGCACCCACATGGGGAGCCCGTCCAGCTTCACCCCTCGGTCTGTCCCCTCCATCCTCCTGGTACCAGCATGAAAAACACAAATACCTTGGAAAAAAATTAGGGATCATCTGTAGCCAGTTTCCCCAGCCATCACCCCATCAACCTCTTCTGCAGCTTGGAAACTCCCAAATGAAGGTTGGAGGCTGTTGGCGTGTCCTGCCTGTGCACCACCCAGGGTCCCAGCCCCTGATTAAAACCTCTGTGCTAACGAGCAGGTTTCTGTGGTCAGAAGAGCTCAGGGCAGCTCTGCCTTTAGCTGGAGGAGGGCAGAGGGTTAAGTTGGACATGTTCCCATCACCTGCCATCAACGCACCCACAAATACAGGAGCTGGTGTGGTGGCTTTGCAGGGGTGGTGATGGAGGAGGAAGCCAGGCAGAGGTGGGGACCAGGGGGAGAGCATCACCCAGGGGTGATGGAAGCCAAAACCAAAGAGCAAGGTGAGGAGTGGAAAGCAGGGAGAGGCTGCAGCATCTCTCTGTCTGCCCCGAGGATGCTGCTCGCTGCTTTGGCCATGTGCAGGGGATGCACTTGTGAATATTTGTACGCGCAGTGATGCCCCAGAGGCACAGCTCTGGCGTAGCAACTGGGTTCAGATGTGTCGTCAGGCTGTTTTGTCAAGGATGGTTTGATCAAAATACTGCTGCTTTTCCAGTAAAACAGAGTATTCTTTCCTGTTGGAAAGTGGCTTTTGGGGTTGGCTCTTGTGTGTGCTCCATTCAGTGAATTAATAGTGGCATCATCGAGGGCTGATCAACCTGTTATTAGAGTTACTGAGCAAGAGCACAGCGAGTACCCTGCAATATTATTTTAAAGCAA
The DNA here is from genome assembly GCA_013400335.1 of Eurystomus gularis. Classification (NCBI taxonomy): domain Eukaryota; kingdom Metazoa; phylum Chordata; class Aves; order Coraciiformes; family Coraciidae; genus Eurystomus; species Eurystomus gularis. The sequence goes on along the minus strand of VZZY01000710.1, from coordinate 61,177 downwards.
TTACTCTCTGTGACCATTTAATAATAGTCCTGTTCCCACAGCATAGCAAATAAAGGCCCTTTTCCAGAGGAGGCACTTAATAGAGATTAAAGATTCAGAGCCATTTCAAAAAGGCAGGAAGCATCACTCGCTCCTTCAGCAGGACTGATGCTGAAGAACCAGTGGTGCCCAAGCCTTACACGACCTGTTGGTTTCTGTCTTGAGATAGACCCTGTGTGGCTTAGACAAGCGAGCTCCCCACTGCGACCTGAGCTTCTAGGCAATATTGGAGCCCTTCCTGCAGTTTTCCCTGTCATCCTGGCCAAGCTGCTCCATTTTCGGAAGCATTTCTCCATGTGGAGAGGGATGATGTTTCTCCTCTCCTGTGTTCCCAGGCTGTTCTGCCAGGCTGCCTCCCTCGGTGATGCTCCATCTCCCAGGATTAAATGCACTGTACCAGGGCTGATTAGCAAAACCCCAGCACAAAATACCCTTACAAGCACCTTTAGCTATGAGTAAAACCTGGCTACAGCACCTGGCGAAGCAGGATTGCTGGGTGGACACTGGAAGTGCCCTGTAATGCACTTAGGGGTGCTATAAATCATAACTTAATTAATCTGAGCTTTACTCTGGTTGATCTTCCTTAAGGAAGGAGGGAGAGCTGCAAGTCTATTCTTGCTCCCGGGAGAACAATATGACAACAAGCCCAGGGAAGAAGAATTAAAGATGCCTCATTTCATCCTTTCTACTTCCAAGATCTTCCCTGATGTGCCCCAGAGCTTTGCCCATCTCGGGGGCCGCTGCTCCACTTCCAGATGACTTCTCTGGCACAACCCGCGCGGCACCACACAAAGGCCGGCGGCCAGGACCTGGCTGAGAGGGCAAAGCGGAAAAAACCACAGCAGCTGCCTTTAGAAACGAGCCATTCCCACTGAAAGGAAACCTATTTGATCTCCGTCTAACCCCTTCCCTGCAATTATGCTTATCATATTTCCCTCCTGATGGATTTCTTCTTCGAGAGCAACATCCTCCGCTCGGATCCCGGCGCGGCGTTGCAGAGAGCTCTCATGCTCCGGGACACCGACATAAATAAATGTATTGCCACCTGCAGCCTGCTTGGAAAAGAGCTGCGCTCGGGATGGAGCTGCTGGAACCAGACGTGCCGGCTGGTATCGAACCTGCCTCTACGCTTCCAAAATCCCCAGGATATTTGAGAATGCTGGGAATCAGTCCTGGTCTCATTGGTTTATAAATGAATTAATCCCCTTTATTTCAAATTTTAGAGCTTGACCTTTGTCCTGAGATGTGAGCTGGGAGGAAACAGAGACGTTTCCATCGGGTTACGTGCTTGGGCAGAATGAATTATTAACTGCCTGGGGGGGTATTAGTCAAGCCTCAGCGTTAAAAAGAAGGGGTTAATATCTTGCCGGCTTTTAACATTTCTGTCCATTTTCAGAGGAAAATTTCCTCGCAGGGAGCTCTGCTCAGCTCTGCAGAGACGGGCAGGCAGCGCCTGTTTATGCTGCCACGTGCTTGAAGTCATTTTATCTTAAACCATTAATATTTCATAACGCCACCTTTTTTTTTAAGTATCAGTGACTGGGTTCTTAGCCAGATTTTTTTTTTTTAATATTTGCATATTTGTAGGCAAAAAAAAAGAAAAAAAAATTCCTATTTGCCTGAAGAAAATGTCAAAATTTGAACAGATGGGGTTTTTTACCAAAAGAAGACTGTTTTGCTCAGGAATCCTTCCATTTCCAAAACCTCAAATAAAGTTTAATATCTTTCAGCAAATCTTGGACCAGGATTATAAATTCAACATAAAAATACAGAAATTTCCTATGTTGAGCTTATAAATGCTGGTTTACGATATTTTCTGGTGTCTTAATGAGAGCCATGTGACCAAAGTTACATATTATAGGAAATAGCCAAAAGGCACATATTATTTTACAGGTATATTTTTAAATGTAGAGGATTGCTTTTTACAATTTTAACACAAGATGTTATTATCCTTTTTAAATTAAAAAATTACTAGGCTATTTTTTCCATTTTCAATATGCTCCGCACTGCACAAGAGACCCGAGTCCTGTCTCCAGAGTCCCCAGCACACTGCAGATGGTTGCACCAGGGATACTTAGACTCCCCTTGCAGCTCCCAAAAGCTCAGACTCACTCGTTTTCCTGCCCTCACAGCATTGCTTCGCCAAGAGCTTCTTGAGTACAGCACCAATGATGTTGCTGGATAGTAACAGCATCATTAAAACCCATTTATTTTACTTAAATCCAGCAAACTTAGACAGGGAACATAATGGCACATAACGGTATCGGAGGGAGAAGGCTCGGGGCTGTTGCTAAGCCTCACCAGTCATATATGATCAGTTTTGGTGTTGCAGTGGACCTGAGCTCTCTGGTCCTCACAACTTGGTCGTTGTAATTATCCCCATCTCCAGCCCCATCTCAGCTTGTCTGTCCTATTGACAGTGTTGCTATTGAAGGCCCAGTAATGGGTTGTAGCCTCCAGCGATTCTCCCTCTCAGTTTCTAGCTCAGGGAGAACACAACAGATGAGCCCAGAGCTAAAAGGATGGGAGGCCATGCTCACTTAAGACAGCGGTTCCCTCGAAAGTCATCCATGGAGCTCACTCAGGTCTGGGGCACATGGGGCACACACCAATGACAACCCAGTGAGGGCTTCTCTCTATCTGTATGGTACCAAACACAGGCTCCAGATGCAGTTTGCAACTAAATCCATCAGCTGTCAGCACTGGGTGGGCAGCTTGAGGCTGACCTAGGGAGAAAAGACACCAGGTCAGGTTCAGGAGCGGTACGGCAATGTCCTTCAGCCTGAGCTGGCCCATGCTGGGTAGGAGCCACAGCTGAAATCTCTCCTGGCACCTCACACCTCTGTATGCTACCATGAGATCAACATGTATTCTTCAGACCATCCATAGAAGCCTTCAGTGGCACCAATTTCTTTGTAAAATATTTGCATGTTTTCAATTATAAATTAGGCCAGGCAGGCCCGCGAGACTCTTTGCAATACTGAGACTGTGTAATGGATCCATTACATCCTTCTCTTAAGCATTGCCTGGTGGGCCAGAAAAACCCTACATTTACAAGAGTCAGGGACTGGGGGCTGGGAATTAATTGACATCTTCCATCTTCGTATGATCTCAGGTGGATACTTTATTTTTTTGTCTGAGGAGGTTTATTTTCCTCCAGATTGATTGGATGAATTGTGTTCCCAGAGATCAGAGAGTTCAGATGGCAGAGGATCCTCTTACCAGAAGATGAAAGCCAATGTAATCAACTGCACAACTTCAAAACATGCAGCTTGTTCTTGTTGGCTGAGCCTAAGTTTTCCCTGCAGAGAAGCTGTCGACAATGATTTGATATCAATCCAGTAACAATCCCTGGTTTCTAATAATAATTTGCACTTCAGTAGAAATGTTCATGTGAGGCTCTGAGAACATTTAGCAGATGGTCATTAGCAAAGCTCCCCAGTTCTCCTGCAAGGAAGAGATAACAATTATTAGCCTTGTTTTACAGATGGTAACACTGAGGTGAGGCACTGAAAGGTGAAATAACTCTCCTAATTTTCCATAATGAGCCAGTGGCAACAGATCTATGAATGAAACCCAGGCATCCTGCTGCGATTACTCCACAAACCGTATATCCTTATCTCTTACAGGAAAATGTGGTCAAAGAGGTGAGCCTGGAAAGCAAAAAGCAAATGACTCAAAGGCAGGATTCATGACACATTTCTGGAAGTAAGGAATTAGGTCTGGGTCAATAAATAACTGGAAAACCAGGGGGACGCAATCTGAGAGGCATGTGAAATGAGGATGGATGGAAAAGAAAGAAGATAATGGAAGGGAGGGGAAGGAAAACAGAGGAGCTCTGACTTTTTATTTCCACTCTTGGTTTCAATCAGTGTTGTAAAATCAAAGGTTAGGGCTCTGAAAGAAAGAAGAAAGCGAGCTCCATCTGCTCCCGTGGGGGTACGTCTAATGGGTGAGGCTTCAAACGTGAATTGCCGCTAACAAAACCCTCCTCCTCGCGTGCCCGATAGCACGTCACCCTGCAGCCAAGTGCCGGCCACGGTGCTGCCAGGGGACATCGGTTGTGCTTTGAGTGCTGCAGAGACCTGCCCTTCCCTGGGCAGGACAGGGAAACTGGGCTGGAGCTCTTGGGAATGCCGGCTCTGCCCAACAGCATCCGTCTGCCGTCAACCACCAAAAAACCCCAAAACTGGGCTAGAAAGCTAGGAGCTCGTCCCTGCTTTCCTCAGCTGTCAGTGGCCGGGCAGCAGGTCAGCCATCGAGCTGGAGGTGTGCAGACAGGCGCTTCGGGGACTAATTTTAGCTTTCAGTTGCACTGTCTTCTCCTTTCTCACCCAGAATGTCTGGCCTGCTAATACTGATGGACTGGCTGATACTACAAACCGCCCCGCTAACATCACACATGCGCGACGGGGGGAACACAGCCCAGCGAGCTGGCCCCGTGGTGGAGTTTATAAAACAGCCAAATGGAAGCCAAAAGACTTGAGTTTAATCCCTCCAGTTAAGTCATCTAGATTCCTTCTCGCCACCAGCCATCTGATCTCAATCAACAAATCTTGGCCTTCATCTCCTAACCTAGCCGAGAGTTGCAATGCTGAAGCCTGAAGTAATCTGCATGCAAAAAGCTTTAGTAATGATTCCTTCAAGAGGGATTAATTATTATTTATTATTATTATTATTTCCCAAAAGCACTCTAATGTGGAAGTAGCAGGCAAACAAGAAAGGTGTTGTAGTGATGTTCGCAGTTAATAATTTGTTAACATTCTGTAATTCATATAATGAATTCATGTAATTCATGTAATACATTACATTCTGTAATTTCTTCCATTTATTTTCAATACTTACAGTTAATAGAAGCATATCGAAAGAACGTGACCGTGTTAAAACCAATCACTGGGTACTAAAATGGGATGCTTTTTGAAGACTGAGAAGACTTCCAAGTTGGCTGTTCCTCTCCTAACATTAGTAGGATTTGGCAAGCAAAGGAAACAGAATTGAACTTCTGTATTGTTAATATTGGTAACCTACATCACCTCTAGATGCTGTGTATCCTTATGAAATTTTGCAGTATATTGCTTTCATCATCATACCAGGAACTTCCAGCTCTGGAGAGATAGACCTGTAACCAAAAGTGTGATGGAGTGGTAACACCTGGCCTTGGGGCAGGAAACACTGGGGTGATTTGAGAGACTATCAATGATATCTGCATTGGCAAGATCAAAGATACAGTTTGACAAACCACGACTGTGTGAACATACACATGGATGCTGCTATTGCAGGTGCTCCTGAGGGGCACGGAGAGCTTGCTGGAAGGAGTGAGTGCTCACCACAAGCTGACTGCCATGAAACTCAGGATGGGGATTTCAAAGACCTTCATTTGGCATATTTGAAGGAAATCTTACTGCACAGCTAGAGAGGATCCCAAAAGAGAGGAGAAAAGAGAAGAGCAAGGCAGAGAGCACTGGGCTGCTGTGCTTGGACTAACTATGAACACATTTTTCATGCTGAGGAAGAGCGTGTGTCACCTCAACTACTCTTATTTACATGACCCATTTTATAAAACCAAATTGCTAAATTTTAGGTGCCTCGTCACAGCCAAAAGGAAATCAAAGATCAGGGGAGCTAACCTGGAGAGTGAGAGCTGGGTCTGAACAGGTGCTGTAGCCTGAAAATACTTGCCAAAGTTCCTTCAAATCCTTGGTCCATAGTCATGGACATCTGTCACCACGGAGAAGTATTAGGAAAATGCCGCTTGTCAGGTCAAAAGGTGTTCCAGTAGAAGTCACAAATCAAAGCTGTATTCTAGATATAAGGACACTTCCAGTGGGTGAACTACTTTCCACAAGGGCAGGGACATTTCTCTCTGAGTGCTACTTGCTGTGCCAGAGGCTCACCTTGTGCTATGCGAAGAGAAAATAATCCACAAAATTCTGTGTATTTGCAAGTACTCAACCACCAGGCAAAGGCATTTCAGCAGCCACCTCCTTCTAGCTTTGAGGACTTCAGAAAGCCTCTAGCAGCAAATTTACCACCACTGTTACTAGTACAGAAACCCCGAGGCCACATCACCTTGTCTTGCATGGGTGCAAGACCAAAAGGCAGGAGTCCCTGCCTCACAAGTGCTTCAGTTTCTCCGAAATGGCTATTCTCCTTTTTTTAAAACTCAATTCCATGAAACTGCTGCCTCTAAAAGGTACTCAGGACTTCATTCCAGCATCGTCAAAGTTTTACATTGGTGGTGGTCAGAGTGGCTTAAGACGGGTGAGTGCAACTTCTGAGGGTTGTCAACCCAACGTTGGCCCTACAATTCACATTCAGTTTTGGAAAAGCACCCCAAAGAAGGACCATATAAAAGATGTGCTTTAGGCTGGACACATTTAAATATTGTCTTGTACCAGGCTGGAGTTGTTTCTTCACTGTGAGGACCTCAACTTTCACTCTTCTTCTTTTCCTCATCTCAATGTGACGTTAGTTGTGGTAACGCAGGACATTATCTTACCGTTTCATTCGCTGCACATGTATGAAATACCATAGAGTAGGTATGGGAGGCAGAGGGAACAAGATCTGCCACCTCGCCAACTAAAACAATTGTATTACAAAGCTCAGCATGGTTTACATTATTGCGCCGTGTTCAATCAAACTCTATCCCAAAGGTGCAGACGTATCTCCAGACTGTTTTAGGGGTTGGCAGCTGCTTCAGTATGCTTACTCCTTATTTATTTATTTATTTATTTATTTAATCTTGGGGCTTTTAAAATTGATGGGAGGCTGAAGGCAAGAACTGATGCATTGTAGATGACAACAAAAGAGGCTCCATAAAATTGCTTTTGGCATCTTGTGTGCGTTCCGTCTACATCTTATAAATTACTGCTGCATTTCAGTGATAAAAATAGTTTTGTATTTGGAACTGATTACAGTGAGATAAAGCTCTAATAAAAAAAAAAAAAAAAAGAAAGTACCGATGCATAAATATTCTGAGCATACAAGGGCAATTTGATTTAATACAATAAAAGTATGGCTCTTAATTTCTTCCTTTTAAACAGAACACACTTACACACACACACACACATACCAGAGCACAGATAAAACTTCGGCAGCTGTTTTGCTGAGGATTCCCAGAAATGGTTTCGTGCCTCTTGCAACTCTTCTCTTCGGACATTTTTATGGCAATGTGGGATTCACTGCCATGCCCGTCACCGGGTAACATTCCCCCTGCAATCTGAAAGCGTTCCGCCCAGGCCGCTGCGATAAACATTGATTCCTTTCCTGTGCCCTTAGAGGTTATTACAGTAACTGGGCTATTTTTGCTTGGTCCGTTCCTTAGCGCATCAGCTCTGCAACCAGAGCTTTGGCCTTAACCAGGATTGCAGGATCAGCAGAGGGAGCTGATAAATTGTTTTCGGCAACTCTAATGTAAATGGAAGCGTAATTTTATTTACATGAGAGAGGGAAATAGCGATTCATGTTTCAGTATGACCCAGACCAGCATGCTTTACTCAAGCAAAATGCTATTTGACTTAGCCTAATAAATTAAGGGTGAAAATTGGCTTCGCATCATGACTAATGCACAGCCTAATAGTTAACCTTTAAAGAAATGCAAGGCTTAATTGCACATAATAGCGATGGGGCTGGCAGTGGAATCCAGCGTTGGATCCAGGACCTGGGGAACGACAGAGCAAAGCCCTATCTATGTCTGTTTTCCAGGCTGGGAGTGCAGGGGCCAAGAGCTGCACAAAACCCACCGCCCGCTTCGGCCACATCCGTGCAAGGTGCTGAGCAAATCCCCCAGGCTTCCAACAACCCCAACAGCTCGTGTTGGTGTCAGCCCAGCTCCAAGACCCACAGCCCCAGGCAAGGCTGGGCACGGAGGCTCTGTCCACTTGCAGCCCCTTGAACCCCCCCATTCCCGCTGGAAAGCTGCTTTTTTTTGGGGGGGAGGGAGCAGGAAGCCGGCTGCTCTCGCCCCACCAGCACCCTGCCAGAGCCGCGGTGGGAGCTGGGGCTGGTGCCTTTGATGTGGGCTGGACGGGATGTGGATGTGTCTGCTCTCGCCAGCCACGCTAGCCGGAGCGCAGAAAGAAAAACCCAACGGCAGAAAGACTGACAATTATTTCTGTAGAGCAGCTTGAGCATTCTGGAGTTTTCAGTAATGTACAGTAAGCTGTCACGAGTCAGATGATCCTTAAAAACCTTCCACATGAAGAGCAAAAGGAGTCCAAAGCGCGTCCCCACCAACTAGCAGTACTTCCACTGGGTAGAAATACAGGTAGACTGACAGCACGTTACTTTTAAATTTCATTTATTTATTTTTGTGTACATTTTCCGTAATTTGACTGACATACCATTGCTATAAAGATGCCCTGCTCTTTGAATATTTCATCCAAGACCACTAGTTCAAGTGTGGTTATGAAAAGTCACGGCAAACATATGACTGGAAAGAGGTGGTTGGTTTTGACTTCCAGGCAGTTTGTTTGAAGCATTTCATAGATGCACACACTATTCAGCAGAACACACGCACACACAGTGCTGAGTTTAACGCACACACGCGCGCGCACACCCACCCACATCTGGAAAACGGTTACAGTGGTTGCAGTTTCAAAAGGTGTACTGTCCCCTCCTCTCAGCAGCAGCGAGAAACTTTTGGGTATCCTGAGAAACAAAACTGAAGTGTGATAAAGAAGATTAACTTATTCCATCAGCAAGGTTTGGGTTTGTTGGTTTTTTTCAAGTTACATAAACTCTCCCAATCTAATTTTTTGTTTAAATGAAGAGGGTGGAGGGAAAGGGTCTGGGGAGTCGGGGTTAATACCAGTTCAATTGTTCCACCAACATCCTTAATCCAGTACAACACAGTTCCTAAAAGCATCTCATTAAAACAACAGCAACATTAAATAAAAGCCTATCCAAGGTTACACACGTGGTCCTACTGTCAGTCTCCTACTATTCATCATCTTCATAGTACAAGGAACGGCTTTGAGATGAATGAAGACAACACAGGTTAAGAGAAATGCTTCAGTGGGAGCAGGCGCGGAGCCAGACGGGTGGGCAGCCGGGCGACCACCAAGTACTCTGGAGCTCAGGGAGGACCCTGTGAACTTTGCAATATCTGACTGATGATATTTCGCCTGGTTGCAGACAGGAACAGGAGCTCAGAGCGGTGGTTCATCATGGCATGGGGCAGCTACTCCTGCTACAAAGCCCAAGGGGACCTTAACCTCCGCGGACAAGAACCTAGGTGCCATCTCACAAAGATGACAGCACCTCATCTCTTTTAAATGTACCACTAGTACACGTTCACAAGAACTGGCCAAGGCAGGGAGAGTCCTTGTCAAAGCTTGCTCTCCCTGGGCCAAGTTATATCTTGCGTTTGGATGCAGACAGTTTCGATTCTCAGGAGGACAGAGCTTCCTCAACAAGGCTAAAAATCACAACTCGCCCACATCGCATCGTCCTGCCTCTCCATCTAGCAGTACCTGCTCCGTTCCTGCCACGGACACGAGCAGCGGTGCAGAGCCTGTGCTGCGGGAGCGTCCCTGTGCCAGGCGCTCCTGCGCTCGCTCGCTGCGAGAGGGGTTGTGTGAGGTTACGGGCAGCTAAGGAGCAAGAGGAAACAGGCCAGCAAAGACTTAGACAACAAAAACAAACACGGAGCAATTAAAAGAAGGATGGGAGATGTGGTCTGATGTACTTTTGCCAAGAAGGAAATGTTTTACGTTGCCTTTTTTAAAAGCACTTGCATTGTCTTGGTTTTTAATCTCCAAAATGGTAGATTTACCCCCTCCACCACCCATGCACAACACGTACACACACACACACATACACACACTCTAATGCACGTATGTTTCCAGCTTTGTAGAGCTACTGGATTTACTTCGAGACAAGCTTCTTGTGCATTTTGACAATTTACTGTGAGACAAGTTATTTGCAAGAAGGCAAAGTTCATGCATGGCTTTGACAGCTCCACTTTCTCATAAATGGTTTTTGAAAAGCAGAAAGCAAATGAAGGCCAAAGCTCCATTTAAAGTTCACCTCAGATGCCTGAAAAGCATTTATACCCACATCCTTCTGAGGTCCCTGCTTTATGAACTTCTAATGAATTCCACATTCTGCTACCCAACATTTCTTATACATCGGGGGAAGAAAAAACAAACCAGAAAACCAAGGCAAGCTGCTTGAAAACAGATGCACCACAGCATTTTTTATCAGAAAGGCTGGGGAGGCTTCGGGAGCAGTGGAGCAGCAAAGCACCTTGGCAAAGAGGAGAAAGGGAATCCACAGAACAAAAAGCTGATGGTTTTGAGCCCTCAGTCCTGCTCATCTCACACAGGTTGCACTTACAGGATTTCACCTCTACATCTTTCACAGAGGAGGAAGGAACCGTTCGTTAGTTGCTCCATCACTCTGTAGGACTCGTGTTGTCCAAACTCAGAGCAGGCGTTTGGCAGAGGGTGCCTGGGTGGCCCTCAGCCCTGCTTCAAAGCAATCCTGGCAACCCCGAGTCTCACCAGCTCAAGGACTAAAGGAAAACTCCGTGCAAATTTGATATGGAAAAGCCTGGCATGAGACTTGGACAAACCAAGCTCATTGCAAACCAGATTTTGTATTTCAGGTGGAAAACTATCATTTTCTTAGCATTTCAGTGCGCTTTTGGTTAATGATGCTGTGACATCGAGCATTTTTAGCAGTTCAACTGAGCCCTGATGCTACTCAGTCCCCTCTTGAAGGAAGAATTACAACCCAACTGGTGCTTTTCCTATTAAAAACAAAAGAGTGAGGAGGTTGACTCAGAAGCCTCCAAGATGTTTCAAGAAAAATGGAAAAACTGGATTTTTCAAAAAAGATTTCTTATCCCCATCCCTAATTCTAGAGCAAACCAGGTCACCAAAAGAAAATATACATTGCTGGACTATAATTTAAAATAATGCTTAGCCATCTACTGCCATTCGCCATCCCAGCTGTTAGGAGATACTACAGTGATTCCGTGTGGCTTGAGGGCAGGCTGGGAGATACCTTCAGCACATCTTGGATAGTACCAGAAATGGATAAATAATAAATAATAAGAACACGAGGAAGAATAATCAGCCTTCCACATGTTGGGAAAAGCAGAGACTTTCACAGTAATAAAACAAACGATGTTACTGTAAAAAAAAAAAATCCTAAAAATAAAGGGAAATAAGGCCTCGCATTCCAGCGGGCTGGAAACTCGTTTTCTAGTGTGTTCGGAACACTGGTGCTTTGCCTGTGTCCTCTTCAATACCAGCAGACTGCTGGGAAGTGGCTGCTTTTCCGTTGTGCTCATATCTGGGTTTTTTTTGTTGAGTTGAAGGAATGTAGAAACATCCTTGTCACAAATTCACCACCATCTCCAGAAAGAGCCACTTTCACACCTTAAGACAGAAACTCTAGAAATTTATATAATTTGATGCTAAACATGGATCTTTGCCAATGAAACTGTAATTCCTTAAACTGAAGATTTTGGACATTTTTGGACAGGTTTCCCTCTTTTCTATGAAAAATGACGAGTTTTATTCCAACACATTTCCAGTTTGCAAGGAACTACATTTAGCAGCTTCCCCTCAATGTATTGCTACCGAAAAAGCAATGCAACATCCCAACTCTTTTCTATGTCGTGACCATTTCCAGCAGCCCCCCCGGCACAGTGACGTTGTCACCAGGCACGAGCCGCCCGATTCACAATTCTGGAGGAAACGGAACAGTGGCAGAACTCTGGAAATCTGCTTCATACATAGATTACATAGGAAACGTTTGGAGCCAAGCCCTGGTTTTGGTGATACTGTATTTTGAATCAGGCTTTTTTCTGCCTGTGGAGCCCCAGACTGCCAGAGCCCACCACATGACATGGTCCACACTCTTAGATATTTATGCAAGACGCCTCTCTAAATCTGGGCTAAATGTGGACAGAGCTCTGCAGCTGCACCTGTACACATGAAAATTTGATCCTGACTTCACAGTTACGACACAGACTGTAATTTATCTTTAAAGACACCTTTTTTGGCTCTTACGAGGCACTTAATCTACATCTCTTCACTCTGGCTGTGTAAATCAAGGACACCTGGCCCGTCCTGACTTTTCACAGTATCCATCCTGAAAAAAACCACACCACTGAGCTGAGAAATACCGAAGGCTTTCAGATATTGTTCCAGGATGCTCTGAAACAGCTGAATGTTCTTTGCTAGAGGGAAAAAAACGAGACGTGGCAGACCCTGATACCTCCATCAGACAACCCCTGGGAAACTCTATCTACCTATGTTTTTGGAGGCCATGGGCATGTTCGCTTGCCAGACTGCTCTTTCCAGCCATCAGAAGTTGGCCGCCTTTTACTGTAGCACTTACCTCCATCCGTCTTCTGGCACAATTTGGTGTGTACCCTCGCGTGACGGGTCACAGCGTTTTGGAAAGACCATGGTCTGATCTCTTATTTTCTCGAAGAGGATAATTATCTGGGGCAAAACCAGACTGAATTAGGATAAACCCTGAACTGGCCTGAATTATTCCTATAAGAGAAACCAAACAGAAACCTTCCTGATGGGTTCAGTAATACCTGGGGTGTGTCTACTCTTTGTTTTAAAATTACACTACTCTGAGTTTCCTGGATTTAGCTAGGCCCAAAAGTGAAAGTAACATATCAAAATACCCTGAAATAAACTTCTAGGAAGGGTTTTCAGGTCTGGCTAAAACCACAAAGCTTTGGAAATTGCCGAAAGATGTCTGATCTTTTGAGATTTCCATCTCTATTTCCAGAGCGTTTAGGACGCTTCCAAGCATTTCCCAGCTTATCCTCGCGGTACCTCGCAGCCGCTGGACTTTTGCCCCATCGTTTAGAGAAAACCAAAGCCTTTCGAGGAAGGAAACGTGGCCTGTCCTGCAGCCCGGCTGCCGGCAAGAGCGAGCTGCCTTGGAGCGAGGCTGCTGCAATTCCAGAGCTGCTCCGCTTCCAGAAAGGGATTTTTAATGTAATGGCAGCGAAGTAAGGATGAAGAAGGTCTTGCTTCGGCTGGATACCTGCAGGGTAGCAAGCCCCTGGCTGCAGCTTCCCGTTGAGCAGGCACTGGATAACAGAGAGGCAGCTCCTTCCTCTCCCGAAGCATTCTGCGGAGAGCTGGCTGGAGGCCCCTTTCCCTCGCCTTCGCCCTGACCAACCGCCTAGAAAAAAGGCTGCTAGTAAAATCCCAGCCAGTAAAATGCAAAAAGGTGACTGAGACGTAAGGTGTCAATGGAGGTGAAGAGCTTTCTAGCAACCCAGGAGTGCCCTAACGCAGGCCATGTAATAAATGTCATGCGGCCAAAATTGCTCCCGGTGGAACAGCACTGCTGGCTGCACAGGCCCTTGAAGAATTCATTTATCCCTGTAAATTAGGTATTTCCACCACTAGCCTAGTTAGAGACCACCTTAAAATGTTTACTCTCTTCTTTTTCAGCTGCAGAGGCCTTTCCCATGCTTTCCCCATCATTTAGTCAGACCTCTGACGAGCTCGGCAGGGGAGGTTTTCCCTGTGGGTTTCTTTGGGGTTTTAGATTTTGTTTCTCTTGCTGGAGGTGGGGATGCAGCAACTATCTAGGACTTGTGAGAAATCCATTACCTAGAAACCTGGGCCATAGCAAGAGAAAGGGCAGACAGGCTGGTCTCACCAGACTATGCACTCGATTGACTTTGTGGCTGCCTCTTTTGCCTTCCCCATCAACTCCAGCCCTTCCCTGGCAGAATGGACTGACAGCAGCTGCCTGTCAGAGGACTCCTCCTGTCCCTGTGCCATTAAAACCACCCTTGCAGTTTAGTCTCATTAGTCCTCTTCATTTATACAGCACATGAACCTGTGTGTCCAGAGCGTGGGCACCACCAGCTCCATAAATACTGAGATTCCGCTGGGCTTTGTCTAGCTCTCTTTATTAACAAAATCCACTGCTTTTATGGCGTGGGGTCACGTGAAGGAGCAGCGCCCTTTCAACGTGCAACACAGCTGCCTACTGCACAGACAGCATCTCCTCCAGCCACGGGGAGAGCGAATCTCCCTGCGCTGCAGAGCTCGGGCCTGCCAGAGCCCACGTCAAGTTTCATATTATCCATCTGCTCCAGTGAAGGCTGAGCTGAAATATTAATTAGGAGATCTGATCCCTTCTCACCAGAAACAATCTGGATTTTATAGCTCAGCCAGAGGCCAGCGAAGCAGACAAAGCTCTGCGATACATCCTTTGCTGCTGGTTAACGGCTTTCAAGGAAACAACCAACTTGGGGGGAGGACACAGACTGTAAAACACGTGGACATCTGGTCTGTTTTGCCCACCCTTCATCTCTCCTATGCTCAACCCCCACCTCCTAAGTGCATGTTCATAACAGAGAGAGACGGCTCCTCTAACATAAACAGCTATAATATGGCAATAAAGATTAATGAGTAAAACTTGCCATTTTATGTATAATCTGTGGGGATTTACAACCATTAATCTTTATTAGTGTGTAATAACTGTTTAGACATTAAGGACAGATTCTCAGCTGGACAAAACTGGCCTTATTCCAGCCAAGCCAATGGAGCAATGCCAGTTTACACCCTCTCTGACCCTAGCTCTAAATGAGACCCATCCCCATCTGCAGCAATCGTATCACCCACAGTATTTCCCCAACAGCAGGGGCAGAGCAGTGAAGGCAACTATTTGTCTTTCTCTGTATCTGAAAAAGAGAGCTGCATGTGTCCAGGAAGCTCAACAATAGACATGTCAATAAACATGAGGAAATTCAATGAAAAAGCAACAGCAACAAAAGGAACCCCAAGGAGCAGGGAAGTGGATGATTTTTGAGGCAAGACTATAAGATCTGGTTTGGCAGGAGCGTAACTAAGAGGGATGTAGCAATCTTTGGCATGTGGAAGAGTGAAAGCACCAAGACGGGCTCCCAGAGTTCCTCTAAGAGGAACAAGATGGAAGAGAGAAAAAAAGAAAGAACATCTTGGCTGGCTTTTCTAAGCGAGGAGTTTGGGTTTTGTTTTTAATAAAAAAGAGGTCTATTAAACAAGGGAGCTGGTGGAAACCTTGTCTGAACTACATCAGACCAGCCACTAATGCAATGCTGCGTTGACTGAGCAGGATTTCCTCTTCCAAAATGTCTAGGAAAGAAGGGAAATGTGCAGGTACATAGCGTGCAGCAAGCATGGAGAAAGCCCCGCTAAGGCTGTGCCTCCCGTCAGCTCCTCTGCATGTCTCCTGCCCACGGAGACAAGGTGCAGCTCACACTGACCCAACAGGCACACAGCCACCTCCCTCTGCATTGGCTGAAGAACTGGGAGCTCAGCTGTGGATCTTTTATCATAGCTTTCTCTGAGTAGTGACCCAACTGCCTCCTCCATCACACAGGAGAGGCCAGCTGCCTCCAGAAACGGTGTTCCCACCTCTTTGACCAGCATCCTTCCTCACCGGTAATCCTGACAAAAGCCAGGAAAACTGCAGAAATACAGTACATAGATATCTGTGTAAAGTTTTGTACACCTGGAAAAGCTCCAGAAAAGGTGGGCGTTTCACCCACTGCAGCAGCACGAACCTGGCGTTTAAAAACAGTAACTGGCAAATGCCCTCCAGCTCCTCTTTCAGGTTTAAGGGACCTGTGGACTCTTGGGGACCCAGAGAACAACTTTCCCACCAGTGACACTTCAAGAGCTCAGCGATGGCACCAGGAGGTTGCAGGAACACCAAGAGTTGTTTGGTGGAGGGAAAGAGGATGAACATCAAGCCCTGGTGGTCCCCCACAGAGAGGGCTCTGCATCTTCCATGCAGCCCAACAACCACTGCCTTCGTGTGGCAGAGGAGCCCTCCCTGCCTTGCAAAGAGCTCATTGTGCTGGAATTCATCCAGGCAGCTGCTCCAGGTCACAGCTCAGTGCTGAGCTCCGAGCAGCTTTTCTCTCCTCTCTGCTCCCTGGTTTCTTTTGGGTTTGTGGCATGAGACCTGCTTCTTTTGCAGTTTAAAAATCCCAGGTCAGGACAATCTAACATGCTGCCCACGATCCTGCACTGTCTGACAACAAAAAAGCTTTCTGAAGAACAGTTTAAGCCTCAGCACCTCGGCTGTTCAGAGGGCATGGCTGTTGAGAAAGGCTTCACATCCCAGAAACCTGTCCTAGGCAGCCCCATGCTCATGCTATAGCCAAGCCAAGTTCTGAGCCCTGACCAAAGGCTTTTCATCTTTACAGAGTTTACGATCAAATGAAACAGAAAAGAGGCTGATTTTCATCTTGTAGCCGAGCGTGTTTTCAGAGCTTTTAAGCACACAGGAGTCCCAGGTTCTCCTTCCCACATCGAGGCCACCAAGCTCAGGCTTCTCTCTAGGAAAATCCTGGGTCAGGCCACGCTTTGTGTCCACACATGCCATGAGGGACGGACAAACAGACAGCCAGCCTCTGCATTTCTCTCCTGCCACAACCACCTTCTGCAGTGGTGATCACTGGGATCACTGTTTTCATTCACGCTGGTCGTACGGATTCACACTTACTCTGGGCTGATGCAAATGACTTTTAAAGGAACAAAGTCACAGAGAATCAGGAGGGAAGTGAAGTGATTTGTTGCATGCCCTATTGTGTAATGTCATTAAAACAAAGGGATTAAACGGCCCAAGCACTGCAAGAGCAAAAAGCATAAAGGAAAGCACTCAGCATGTAGTGTCGAGGCATGTAGGAATCATTTTAGAGGGTTACTAGCTGCAGACAACGCTGACATTAATTTTCTATTGGAAAACGCTGGTGACATTAATATCTGCTATTAATACTGAACCGTGACAGTATCTCATAAATTCAACCTGTCAATTACAATGGCACTGAAATAAAGGTGCTCTGAGGTCAAGGAGATGCGGTGTCCAAATGAGACTTATATTCCAGGAGAAAAGCGGCAAAAACAATCTTTAACAAAAGCATCAGATCCATATGTAGGAAAACCAAAGGGTGGTTTTAAATGTCATGTTTTTCAAAGCGAGAATTGATGCTGGAACCAAGTCTATAAACTGGCTGGCTGGACTTTTAGCTGCAGCTGAGGACAATCAATCAAAAGAGCTTCTGTGACTCTGAGAAAGTGAGAGAGAGAAAACACACACACACACCACGGAATATGAGAGGGCAGATTATGAGCCATGCGAGGCCTCTTAAAATTACATTGCAAAGTAAAACATCCTTGTGTTTCATCCGCCACAAAATGTAACCTGAAAGGTTCCCCTCGACACAAAGCGGAAAATGGAGCTTATCGTTACCAAGGACCGGGCAGGCTCGTGAAACACGGCTGAGGAAGAGGAACCTCGTCCCCAAAGTCTGCACGACTCATGAGCTCTCTGCAGCAAGGAAACCCCCACACTTCAATTCCTGCAAGCCCTCCTCAGGCCACCCTGCTCTGCAGCTGAGGGGCACAAGGATCAAGAAATCCCCATGAGCAATGCTCCTCTCACTCCCTCAATGCTGGCTCCACGGCAGAGCTGCACTATTTTAGGGTTCACAGCCACCTCTGCGGGCACTGCCAGCCATGGCCATGGTGGTGGCAGTGGCAGCCCAGACACTGGCCGTGTCTGCGTGCACCTCTCCATGATCAGCATGTCCCTAACACAAGAAGTACCAGCGTTTGGGAACCCCTGCTCTAAATACTGCCCTCCACATCAGCCCTTCCAAGGAATCACTTCCAAGATAGATGCTCAGACAAGTCCAGAAGCTCAACTTGCACCAACTGAGACTGGAGCCACTGAACTGGGAGAGAAAGGGCTGGATGCCAGGCCGAGTTACGCCCTGCACAACTTAAACACTGCAGAGCAAGGGATGCTTCTACTTGGGATTCGACTCCGAGAGCCTGCGCTGAAGCGATGGCTGGGGAAGGGCAGCATGTGGAGGGGCACGAGGCACATGTGCACATTCCAGCACAGCTGCACACACAGGCACTCTCCTTCACAGTGCCTGGGGAAGGAGCCATGAACAAAGGCAAAGGACCTCACAGCCGAGCGAGGCAGTTCTGCAGGTTTGGCTCAGTCCGACCAGCATCAATCTGGGGCCAGTGGCCTTGCCCCAGCCTCAGCAACACCTTGCAGTGCATGGTCCCCCCTTTCTCTAGACAGTAACCATGTCACCTAAAAGCAGTGTGATCTGCCATCTTCCCCTCCCACCCCGACAGGCCCCGCGCTCTTGCCCTTGGCTAGTGGGTTTTCTCTGAGGAGCCAGCCAACAGCAACGAGCTCCTGGTAGGGGTGGCCTGTGGTTTCTCTGTGTGGTTTCCCAGCTCTTCTGGGGGACACCTGCAGTCCATGGTGGAGCCCAGTGCTCCTGGCTGCCTTCAGCATCCCGACCAGAGCTGGACACGGCCCAAGCCACACGCTGGCACAGGCTCCAGGGGAGCTTGCTCGCACTCCTGAAGTCTGTGGGCAAGCACAGAGGGACTGCTGCTGCTGAGAGCCCTGGAAACTCGCGCTGAGATATCCCATTTTTCACAAATGTCATGCTATGCATACTGTTATCCTTTCTCCTCTGGAGAAGGAGAGAGGATCGCCCTTTTAGGCCCAAAGCAGCTCATCCCCAGCCCAGGGGAGCCCCAGGCACTGCAACGCTGCTGGGCTTGCGGGCAGGGGGGTCTGACCAGCGCAGCCTCCTCCTGGTCTTTGTGCAACTTATCTAACAATCTATTTCCTTCTGGGGCTTTTGTCCCAGACACTATCCCAGCAACATCTTCCCACTCCAGACCTCATCACCCGCCCGATATAGCAGAGTGAGTCGGTGGGACACAGGGCAGGGGCTTTCCCGGGGCAGGAGGCTGGCCGGGACATGCCGGCCGGACTTGGGAGCGTGGTGTCCGGAGAAGAGGCGACCTCATGGGACGATGGGGCCTCACTCTCTTACAATGATGCTGCCTCACAAGCTGCAAAAGCGGCTCAAGTAGCTGA
Organism: Eurystomus gularis; assembly: GCA_013400335.1. Classification (NCBI taxonomy): domain Eukaryota; kingdom Metazoa; phylum Chordata; class Aves; order Coraciiformes; family Coraciidae; genus Eurystomus; species Eurystomus gularis. The sequence goes on along the minus strand of VZZY01000710.1, from coordinate 42,232 downwards.
GCCGAGATCCTTGTTTATAAATTCTTTTTACGATGCACATTAAATATTTTCCACAACACAGACACTTCTTCTCTTCTTTCTCTTTTCTTTTGACACCTTTTCCCCAGCAAAGCCCTAGAAGTATTGCTTGCTGTGGCCTCATTTGGCATCATCATCGTCACCACGCATTCATCCTCATATAAAACAGAAATCTATTCCATCAAGCACTTAACATAAATATTAAAATAATGGAAGGGACAAAATATAAATCTACATACAACTTCATGACTACCATAGCACCTATTACCATGACAAAGCAAATTCTGGTTCAGAGGGAAGGGAAGGGGATGAGGAAAAAGTTAGGAAGGGGGACTTCAACTGTCATTAAATATGTAAATCACTCTTTTCGATTTTTTTGTTGTTTTGTTTTTTGTTTTAAGGTTACCAACCTTATTAAAATTCATTTCACTAACCAGCTCATTCTATGTCACTATGGATACCAAAGAACCCTTTTAAAAACTTCAGCGAGGCGGGGGTTTCTCAGAATAAAAACAAAACAAAACAAAACACGGCGACTTTCTGTTGGTGCTTTCATGACAAGTCCTGCCACGCGCCCCTCCCCTGCACCCACCAGTCCACAGAAGGGCAATTCATTTACAAGTCCAGTTCTCAGTCTCCCAGGATGAGTTTGACAAAAGAGGCGACGTCTGTCTCTTTGGATTCATGCAGGGTGAAGAAAGGATGTTGCTGGGAAAGAAAAGAGAGAAAAAATAGAAAAGTTTATTATCCACAGCGCTGACAACCAAACCTAAAACCTTTCCAGCCAGTCTTCCAGACAGTGAAAAAGGTTTTGTCGCTAGCATCATAATATTGAGCTTGCCATGTTTGGCAGCTGAGGCAAGTCAGGAAGCCCGACGGGTGAGTTCATGAAGGCTGCAGATCTGTGCCGCCCTCTTGGACTGCCTCGAAACCCTAAGCCAGGTTGCTCTCAAAGCAAGGAAAAGTATTAAAAACCACTGCCTCCAGCTCTAGCATGTCGCGCCCTTCGGCACACGCTGGCTTGCAGCTCTGTGGTGCTCCTCCTGAGATGGTGGTTACCCACCCCACCGCGCACCAGCTCCAACGGGAGCAAGGAAAACCTTGCAGGAAGGCTGACTGCAGTGGGTTTTCCCTCCGCTTCCTGCTTTATCTGTGTATTTACCCTCTGGTGACTTCTGAGCCTCATTTCTTCCCTGCAATTGCTCATATTCGCAGCAGGAGATGGCTACTTTACCCCTAACCACCACAAAGAGGAAAGCCATCCCGGCTGGAAAGCCATCCGCAGCTGTATGTTTAACTACTTAATCGTGACCAACATGGGAAGACATCCTGCCAGAAAATCTTGCCTATATTTCAGCACAAACGGAAAAATATGTGTAAAGAGAAAAAAAACCACAACTGAATGGCCCCTGACAGCAACAGCAAAGCCCCTCTCGCTAGCGCCAGCGATTCAGTTTGCTACCGGAGGCTGCAACACATTAGCTGAGATCAGCCAACTTCCACCTGAAATCACCAAAACACTGTTTTGGAAGTTCATAGAGCCATAGAATGGTTTGGGTTGGAAGGGACCTTAAAGATCATCTAGTTGCAAACCCCCTGCCATGTGCAGGGACACCTCCCACTAGACCAGGTTGCTCAAAGCCCTGTCCAGCCTGGTCTTGAACACATCCAGTGATGGAGCATCCACAGCTTCCCTGGGCAACCTGTGCCAGTGTCTCACCACCCTCATAGTGAAAAAGTTTTTCCTAATTTCTAATCTAAATCTTCCCTCTTCCAGTTTAAAGCCATTACCCCTCATACTATTACTACAAGCCCGCATGGAGTGTCCCTCTCCAGGTTTATTGTAGGCCCCCTTCACATACTGGAAGGTCACAAGAAGGTCTCCTCGGAGTTTTCTTTTCTCCAGGCTGAACCCCAACTCTCTCAGCCTGTCCTCATAGGAGAGGTGTTCCAGCCCTCTGATCACCTTCGTGGCCCTCCTCTGGACCCACTCCAACAGGTTTATGTCCCTCTTGTACTGGGGGCTCCAGAGCTGGATGCAGTCCTCTCATTAATTGTATTTATTTGTTTGGAGGGTGTCAGAGTGAAGCAAAAGGCAGCTGGGGCCCGGTGGGACTCACAAGTCACCTCTGCTCTGTGCAAAATGCTGTTGTGCTCCCCAAACACAGGCTGCGGGCAGCTTGGTTTGATCCCTGACCCTCTTGTTTCAAGCCAGATGTTTAAAGACAATTTGGGGTTTCCAGGGTTTTTCAGTGCTGCCCCTCACCTCAGTCCCTGAGCGTTGGCTATTTCAATGATCATTTACGGCAGTGGCCAAGCAGAGGGAGAAGAGCAAAGAAAAGAGACTTTCCAAGGTGGGCTTGAGTGGAAAGTTATCCAGTGAATAAAAAGAGGCAGCTCTGAACAGCCGGGAAGCAACCCAAAGACACACCAGCAAGGAAGAGGAAGCACAATTATGTGGGAAACAGAGCTGAAATGGGCTGAGGCAAGGATCCAGACTTAATTTAAGGTCTCCCTGGGTCAGATAGTCACGGGAATCGAAATGACCTGAGTAACTCTTGGAGAGATGGCACAAACTGCCTGCTGTGTTATTATCCCAGCGTGATGCCACTGGTTACACATCCCAGCTAACTCACACCCAAAGCAGAGCTACCACAGCCTGGAAGGACCCACAAGTGTGAACATGGGCAGCAGCAGCGGCCTCCAACACCGTCTCTCAGTGACCCAAGCCCTTTGCAACAGCCGAGTCTGGTTAGAACACAAACCACTCCATCCCAGGTAAGATGTGCTCGATGTGCAGACCACCAGTCCTGCAGTAGTTTCATGCTCCACTTCACCTGGGGAAGTGGGTTTTTAAATGAAATTAAGCTTCCATATCACTTTTCCTGATGCTCAAGATAGCACAGAGTCATATTTTCCATGAGAAACCTCAATTCCACAGGAAAGCAAGGGAGCAGTCTTGGTCTAAATGACAAGTCCAATCCAGTACCGCAACTTAATGCCGTAAGAGAGAGAGAAGGGAGAAAAAAAAGCCAACAAAACAGCAACCCTCAACCACAGGACCTCACAACATTCATGTCAGCCATAAAATACCACAGCATTGAGATACTCTGGAGAGGTGATCCAAGAACCTAATTCAATAGAAATGCACTCGCTTGCCAACGGGTATTAAAGCTGCAATAGACGGAGCTGCTCCGGTGAACCTTTTTGATAAAAGGCCATTTGGCAAAGTCCAGAAATTTGCTTAAAATATATATGTATTTATTCAATAAAAATAATTTAAAAAAAGAAAAAGGGGGGGGGAAAAGCGCCATAAACCTCAGGCCTCTCTTTGTTTGAAACCAGTATTTGGGCAAATGGCGTGCAAATCCAACCTATATATAGTCTAATTGCATTACAGGACCCAGCAAGAAAGGCCACAGGAATTATTGTTTGCTTACAACTCATGCTCAAAGGTACACGGATTTCCAGCATGTCTTGCAGCTAGGGAGCACATTAAACCCTGGCACCTTCACACCACAGAGGTCCCAACACCTCCGAGCCGACAGCGTGAGGTAGCGATGAGGTTGACCCCCGGGATGGCATAACATGTGTCCTACCAGTTATGTAGGTGATGTCCTACATGGGCCAGGAGGTACCAATGTCTGAGGAAATCCTGCAGCAGTTTCCACCCTTAACCCAGAAGATCTTGCCAGTGGCACTGGAAAGGGGTGGGCATGTAGGGACAGGCAAGCATTTGGGTTAGGATCTTCAGAAGTTAGGCACTTTCCTACCTTTAGCAAGCTGTGAATCAGGTGAGAGAAAAAAAGGGAATGGATGCTTATGGGAGTGAAATACTGACTTCCTAAGCTCTCCTGCTTTTTGCCAGCTATTAGGAGCACCAGGATCAATACCAGAAAGTCAAGAGAGAGAGAGGCCATGAAGCTGTGGAGCGCTAGCAGAAAAATCTCACCGCAGACCCTATGCTTGCCAGGTCCAGCTCAGAGCTCTGGCTGGGTGTACACCAGTGTCTGCCCTGCTGGGAGTTCATCAGCAGTGAAGTGCATCTGACCTCAGAGCCCCGCGCTGCTTCGCATTTCCCCCATCGTAAGCTTTTATCAGCATTTTCTTCCTTAGTGATTCCTCTGTCCTAGACATGCTCATAGCAAACAGTCTCTAAGCAGCAGATGAAATTCAATAACCGGAATTATTAGTCACAGACTCGTCTCTGTCCCTAACATCCAGGAATTACTCTGTCCAAAAAGTCTCCTCTCCAAGGCACCATGACAATACAACCTAGCAGGCCCCTCAGCTCCTGCAGCCCATGTGGAGCATCCGTAGGGCATCCGTTTCATTTAGCTGCTTGAAGCCACCACACAAACTGAAGGCAAGGATTTTATCCTCATGAACTGGCTCTTCATAGCTTCATCCTCATCCCTTAGCAAATTTTTTACCTGCTTTTACATATTTTTCTACCAATAGCACATGAATAACATTTCAAAGAGCATCTCTGATTTGCAGTCGCCCTCCCAAGACCCTGAAGTGCCATGATTCTCACATCTGTTATAAAAAAGGAGATGCTAAGTATCCCAAATAATCAGTCACTATTGGGAACCCTGTCCTCAGCATCTCATTGTAACCCATCTCAGCTCTGAACCAAGCTCTGAACTGCTTAATGCAGGGACACTCACCATAAGCTCTGGGTATGTTGGCCGCTCTTTGGAATTCTTCTTCAAGCTTTAATGAAAAAAAAAGAAGAAAAAATTTAAGCGTTACATTCCGTATGCAATTTAAGCAAGGCCATAAAATTATACCACAACAAAAGCAAGGCTTCAAGTCCCTGTAGAATGAGTTCACCTACTCATCTATCTACACATTAAGCAAACAGCGTAGGCCTTGAGGAGGCTACAGCCAGCACAGCCCTGTATGGCACACAGTGCTGGGTACACACCAGTGCAGGGAGATCAACCAGGGTCAAACAAGACATCTGGAGACACCACACATACCAGTCAAGACACTGCCTGTTGCTGGGGGCCGGATACAATTGGGTTTTTGGGTACTATCCAGCAGGCCAGTGACTAAGGGAATGGATACAGCCTCCAACCTTTGATTGGGAGCGGTGACTGAGTGGCTCTGAAGCACGTGTACAACTATTTGTTTATCACCGCGCTGTTATCAGCAGGGACGGTTACATGGGACATCCTTTTTTTCTCCTCTCCTACAACAGATGGCTCTGGAGGGTTGTAGCTGGAAGTTATTTTGGTTTCCCTCCAGCAGAAAATAGCTTTTAAAAGACAGGACGTAATCTCTACTCACTTCCTGGCAGTGTATTTAGGGGAAAGACACTTGGAGCAACTTGAAAAGATCTTCACACACGTACACGTCGGTGGCGGGGAAAAGGTGTCACACTGAGCAAAACAAAAGTGAGAACCTCAGCGATGATAAGTCGCTCCTCTGCTGGGATTTGCCGGAGCCCAAAGGAAGCGGAGGACACACACTGAATAGATATTTCCTGCTTGCTGTGTGTAGCGGGCTCATGTTCAGTGTCATGTTGTGAATGAACAGAGGAACCTAGTAACGATACGTGCCAATATTGCCGAACTGGAGGTACGGGATGTGTCACATCCTCTGGGCTCCAAAGCAGCCCAAGCTGAGAAGTTAAGGTGAATGTGAGGGTTAGGTGTGTCCAGAAGCAGGATTTGGGTACAATCTCTTAATTTAGACCCTCTACAAACAAAATCCTTGTTCCCAGGTTACTAATACCAGGAAATCTGGTGACAAGTTACTGAAATCAATGTAACTCTTGAGGAATAAAGAGCCATATTTGGATCTGATCCTGACTCAGACATCCCAGGAACTTCTCTGCAGTGGCTACAGGTAACGAGGCTTTTGCTGCTGCAGGCAGCAGATGCCATGAGTCACTCTGCGACCTCTTGAATTAGAGATAGGCCTAAGCCAGGCCAGTCTTGATACTGAGATGATGTGACCTGGCTCAGTGTCAGAAGAAATTCTCAGACTACAACAACACAAAACTTGTGCATTCTGCAGCCAAAAACGCACTTTTCTAAGTCCATGCTCAACTGGTGTCGAGAGATCTCCAGTGACCCTGGAGGGCAGGGTTTGCAAAGAGAGGAACCGCCACGTGCTCCCCAAAGCACGAGCTTTCAAGACATGAGTGCTGTTCAGTGAGGCCATTCTCCTCACCGCAACCACCCTGAACGGCTGTGGATATCTTACTCCTGTATCAGCCCACAGCTATAGCTGCAAGACACTGCCTGCAAAAGCCAAACATTCAGTAGGGAACAACAGCCTGCCTGGCACAAACAGGCAACTCTGCAATAACAAGTAGTGAGCCAGCAGCATGGGAGAAAGGCAGCTGGTCCGAAATCTCAACGTGGGCCTTGCAAAAACGGTGGGCATTTTGCGAAAGGGTTTTTCCAAGCCAGCTCCCACCCCTGACAGACACAGAGCAGTGTGGGCACAGGCAGGTATTCCCCAGCGCGGGTGGGTAGAGAGGCGTGCGGCTGAAACACAGGGACCTCGAGAACGTGTTTGAACAAGACTCTGAAGAATCTGAGGGTCGGTACTTCAAGTCCCCGGGCAGGAGTGGCTGATAATCCCCTTCCTGGGTCACAGCAGAGCCGGCCGGGCTCCCGGCCCTGACGCTGGCAGCTCGGCAACAGTCTCACATTGCTGTATTTGTCGATCTGCCGTCCTTTCTTGGCTACCACGCAAACCCACCATCCACCTGCCAACTTGGCAAGCAGCGGATGGCACTGCAGCGCCTGGAAAATACAAACGCCTCCCCGGCAGTTTCCAGGGAAGCTGGAGGAGCAGCAGTCAGGAGCTGCGGGGCCGCTGCCAGCTCTCTCTGAACCATACGGCGAGGGCAGCTGTGAGTCTCCCCGGGTGCTGGGGGAGCCTGTGCTTTCACGCGGCTCTCGCAACCTCCAGACAGTGCGCATCTGCTCCAACCCTTTTCCTACACCGCGGCCAAGCCCTCCCGCTGCTTCCAGCTCCGAGTCCCAGGGAAAGCAGCACAGCAGCCGGAGGGCCCCGGGAGCGGGACTGGCCCCAGACAGCGGCCATTGCAAGGTGAGCTCCATGCCACCGCTGCCCTCAGAGCTGAGGAGGAGGATGCAGCCATGCTGTGCCCTGCTCCCCTGCCCGTCCCCGACATGAGGGGTCCTGTGGACCTGCCTGCTTGCACCTGCCTGTGCTGCCGGCCTGGTCACAGATACCTTGTGCTGTTGATGTGGGGGCAATCGGACTGAGAAAGTCTCCTAAATCCCTTCCTCCTGCCTGTCCCCACAAGCCTGCTCCTCGCTACCTCAGTGGGGGGAAGATCCCCACAACTGCCATCACCGATGCTCTGGGAAAGGGCACGTGTTGTCTGCACAGTGCCAGGCGCCAGCGGCACCCTTGTACCCCAGAGGGATGATTCTGGGGATAAGGACACAGGAGGCTGCCGGTGCCTGCCCTCCTCAGCCTCCTTACAGCATGGCGGAGGTGAGCAGTGCCATGATGAGTGAGGCCAAAAAGGTATTTTACCATTGCGAGGTAAAATCGACGAACTCCGCTGAGAACTTCTCTGCTGGGAGCTGCGGCGATGGCTCCTCCACCACCTGCTTGAGCTGCTGGAAGGGTGTCCCCCAGGAGTCGTAGGGAAAGCGCAGGATGGCCAGCTCGATCTGGGGAGACAGAGAGCCCACGCCTCAGGCATCAGAGGTGGACACGTCACAGCTCACTCTCCTGCCCCACAGATTTCGGATGCTTGTGTGCCCACCCAGGGGTGTGGTTTTTTAGGCCCCACACAAATATGTGGCATAGAAACACAGAATAATTTGGTTTGGAAGGGACCTTTAAAGCTCTCCTAGTCCAACCCCCCTACAGGGAGCAGGGACATCTTCAACTAGAGCAGGTTGCTCAGAGCCCCGGCCAACCTCACCTGCCTGCGATGGGGCATCCACCACCTCTCTGGGCAACCTGGGCCAGAGGCTGACCATCCTCCTTGTAGAAAATTTCTTCCTTCTTTTTAGTCTAAATCTCCCCTCTTTTAGTTTAAAACCATCACCCCTTGTCCTGTCACAACAGGCCCTGCAGAGGAGGCGGGATCCCCTCCCTCAACCCGCTGCCCATGCTGCTGGCATTTCCACACCCCCCCTGGCCACATCTTGCTTAACCTCCCCTAGCAAAAGGGAAAGGCCTGAGGAGACCCAGCAGTCTCCATATTCAATCCCCCATTACCCTCATGTGGGTTGTTGCTTGGGAAAGATCAGAAGTTACAAAACAACCCCACGTTGCAAAGAGTAACTGTACTGTAAAATGCCTCTGCAAGCAGATGGTTCCCCGTAAATGCTGTGTGGGAGACACCATCCATCTCTCTTCTGAGGGGGACTTTGCTAATTGCTAAGTGCTAGGAGTATTTTTTGGTGCTTGAAATCCAACCTGCTCCAAGGCGACAGACATGCGGTGCCGGACAACCTCGCCTTAGCCCATGCTGCCATCTCCTGGCAGCCCATGGCCACCACAGCAGGGTTGTCCCCACCAGAATGGCATCCCACCATGTCTGAAGACAGCAAGGAGTTCACAAAACATCTCCATCCTCTTTCCTTTTGACCCTGCGGTGCGCTCCCAGAGCTGTTGTCCCATTCCCACCCCGTCATCTTCCCAGGCAACTGGTGCTACCAGTGTCAGAGCTATGGGGAGGAAGATGACTTAACGAGCAACACTCAACCCTCCTGGCATTACTGTGAGCCCCCATGTCATCCTACCATTGTGATCCCCAGGCTCCAGATATCAGATTTGACGCTGTACCCCTTCTGGTTCAGCTCCGGGTTAATTCTTTCAGGCTGTGAACAGAGATAAAGGTGGTTGTGGAACAGGGATGGCCCCAGTACAATGCCCATACCCAGGACTCACCAACCTCAGACAGGTCTTTCAGGGTGGCAGGCCAGGACCACTTAGCTCCCCTGGCTGTCGCGAGGCCAGATCTAGTCCCCTATACTTGCCAGTAAGGACAGGCAGTGAAATGGGTCACTAGAAACAGATGGCACCCACACCAGAGACTGGGGTGGTGGAGGTGACCTGGCACATCTGGCACACAAGGGGTGGGAAGTCTCAATTCTCCAGGACTGTTTTCACCCTGGGCCATTTCACAGTGAGCAAATCCCAAACAGCAGCTCCCAGGAAGGAGTCTGAGGGACCCAAACCCTGGGGCCTGTTTTTCCACCCAGATGGAAAGTACTATTGTCCCCACAAGGGAAAAGGCAAAAATGCAGCGCGGACTAATTACAGAACCTTCCCCAAGGTCACAGGGAGGTGATAAGGCAGCAGGAACGTGTGCCCAGAAGATCTGATCTGACCCCTCTCTGCCCCTTTACAAGTAATATCAGGGGTACGTCTTCCAAAACGAGTGCCCAGGACACATGCCGGAGGCTGATCCTTCCCCCTCTAGATGACCCGATGCCCAGGCTCATGTTCCTCTGGCTGTCCCACAGCAGCTTCCACACACAGCTTCTCCGCGGCTCAACTTACAGCCATGTAGGGTTTGCATCCTGCATCCATGGTTTTAGCAACTGAGTCAACGAGGTAACCGCTAATTCCAAAATCGCACATTTTCACCTGCCCCTGCGTATTGATCAACACGTTAGAGGGCTTTACATCTGCAAGAAGGAACACATACCACAGTCACTGTCACGCATGGGCAGCTGTGCCAAGCAAAAAAAAAAAAGCCAAAGAGCTATCAAAAGAGCTTCCTATCAGCAGAGGGCACCAAAGGTGCCCGTGCAAACCCCTGCACTATGTGCAGGGCCGGCTGCAGACTGCAAATTCAAGTGACTGACTGCCTCAAGGGCCTGTCGTATGTCCTGCGAGTCTCCTTGCACTTGCAGACCCCTCTCTCTGATTTTTGGAGGGTGGGAGGTAACCCTGCATGTAGCCATGGTATCCCACCATGCAGGGGATGGCCATGGACATCAGAGGAACAGCCCAGCAGGGCTGGGGGCATCTCCAGAGGATGTCTGCATACGGCTGGAGCTCTGGCAAGTCTCCCAGTTGGAGCTGGTCTCATGCCAGCAAAAGGCAAGAGCCCTGGGGAAAGGATGAGGGGTGGGCAGCGATGAGTGAAGAGGAGCAGGGCTTGTAGGGGAAGGAGGGAGCAGTAAACTGAGCCAAGGATCAGGATTTCAGAATGGCCTCTAATTTTAAGGATACCAAGCTTCAAGGCAATGTGAGCAGCAGCAGGCGTGTGGGTGCTCCACACCTTATGGAAACCAGGCCAGTGTCTCATCTATTTATTACTGCCAGATTTATCTGCTTCCCATCACGGCCTTACAATCCTTGGTGCATTCACACTTGCATGACGCTCATGATGGACATTATAATCACCACCAGAACAGGAAATTAGGAAGCTAGTAAGCGATACCCAGGAGAGCGTGGAGGTGCTTCCCTGCACAGCAGGAAATCGCTCCCTGAGAGGCTAATCCCAGATGAAGTCTCCACAGAGGCTGCCCTGTTTTCTCTTGTCCCAGCATTGATCCTCAAAAAGGAAGATCCCTGTTGCCACCCAGACATAAGAGGTCTCTTCTCTAAGAAGGTTCTCTGCCTACTGTGATAAACTATTAAATAGAAGAGCTGAAACACCATGCAAAGGAAGCCACAAACTGCTTTTGAGTCCTGCTTATTCGAATTGGGTGGTTTACAGTTCGTTAACATCTGCTCTCTAATCAGCATTTTGCAATCAAAAGCTTCAGGTACCCAGATCCTCACCCATCTGTTACTATGCTGAAATAAGACAATTCTCAGTGGAAATCAAACCAGTGAACAGAAACCCAGAAGCCAAGCAGCATTTTCCACCTACTGTAAATGACACAGAAGGGAGAAACTCAACCCCCAGCCACATGCAGAAGGTACAAAATGTGACTGCTTGCTGAAGCTGAACTCGGTTCGCTTCAGACGCTCCTTTCCCCAGCAGTCACACACTCCAGAGAGGACTTCTTCCTCCTCATGACAAATTGAAAATGACCCTTTAAAAATAAAGGTGTCAAGCAGCAACACTGCAAATGGGTTTCTTTCTGTGTTCATGGCATCTTTGAGATGCTCTAGAGGGGAAAGTGTCAGAGGAGTTTAAGGAGGGTATTTGTGACTTCACTTGAGGCTGCTTTAGTTATCAAACCACTCTGCCCCACCAGTGCTCAAGGAAGCTCACAGAAGGGGATGAGGATGATCGCTGCACGAGGCATCACACTGGCATGGAGACACCTCTCCCTGCGTGTCAACATGGAGCCATCAAGCTAGGGGAGAAGCCTTTGCAAAGCCTGATCCAAAGTCCATCAAGGGCAGAAGGAAAAACCTGTTTCAGCTTTGCAGAGGTGTTGAAGCAGACCAAGGATTTAGACCTTCCTTTAGGGAAATGCAGCCCAGGGAAAATGGCCCTTTCTCTGCCAGCACAACCAGGCTGGAGCTCACTTCTCCTCCACCTTGGGGAAACGCTGGGACCAGCACACAGGTTTTAAAGAGCAAGCCAGCAGACATTTTCTCTGGCTAGGTTTTGCTAGTCATGAGATTCTGGGGAATTTCTTGGGTATTCTGGGAGCCCTGGATCTGGCCACAAGGCCAGCCCTTGTGATGCTGAGTGTGATGGCACAGGACAGACAGACACCAGCATGGTCATGGCTGTGTGCCTGGCACTCACCTCTGTGGATGACGGAGAGCTTGCTGTGTAGATGTTCTAGTGCTTTTACAATCTGAAACAACAAACGTAGAGTGAATCACAGCTGGCAGCTGCACGATGATGACAAAATGCTATCTGGCTTCACGTGACCCATCCTCACCGGACCTCCTTGGATGGAAGGAAGTACATCTCCCATAAGTCCTCCACCCTCATAGCAGCCCAAGGTGATGGTGGGTACCCAGGGGTCTTCTGGGAGCTCCAGGACCCTAATGAGAAGGCACAGGAGCTGCAGGGCTGTCCTCACATCTAAGGCTGTGCCACCTCTCAGTTACATGTTTGGGACATTTGGGGTACTTATGCCTTATAAATAACATCACCTCTGAGCAGATACTGGAAGCCAGCTAGGAATGTTCACATGGGCTGGTCTGTGGACCATGCTCTTCAAATACAGCAGGGAGACTGGGTCATGTGGGACTTGGTTTAGAAGAGAAACACTCTTGCCCTTCTTCCCTCACCCTGCTAATACTCACAGAGACAGCTATTTTTCCTAAGATGTCCTCAGGAATCGTCAGGCCTTTGTCAATGACGTGTTTGTAGAACTTGTCCAGTGAGGTATCCATCAGCTCCATGCAAATCCACACGTCTCCCTGGAGGATAAAAAAAGCAAGTATCTGCTCACTAGAATGAAGCATCTTTTCCTTTCCTTTCACACACAAAGGTCTCCTTGGCACTTGCCTTTTGCTGGCCTGTTTGCCTCTTCCCTGCCTTTTAAAAGTCATCCAACAAAACTGTTCTGGGCTTTCTCTTTCTCTCCTCCCCAGCTGGAATGAAGTGCTCTCCACTACCATTTACGGTGTATTTTCTGCTGTCTTTTCCCAAAGTAGAATCCCAGTGATTTAGGAGTCCTGAAAATTATCAGGACTGAGGTTCCCCACATGCTCAGGTCACTGCAAATGCTCAGCCAGGAAAAGTTCAGCTCTGCAGAGCTACGCTTAAAACTCTTTAATAAATCTTGCTCTCCAGAGCTTTCCACATTTTTCATCCATGTGGCTTTCTCATTGCAAGTCAGGACAACAGTAACGGATCGGGCGGTGAGTTGGTTGTCCCCATCACCCAAACCCACCACTAAGCCCCAATGTCTCTGTGCAGCGGGATTGCACATTCCTGGCACTAGGGCTTGGCTGCCCTTGACGACTCCTCACATGGGACCGTGTCTCTCCTTGCTCACCAAGAGGTACATGACAGATTAGGCCATGTAGGCCAGGATTAAGCAAATCCATATTGTACCAAGTCTCCATATCTAGATGGAGATGAAACCCCTGGCACTTAGAAGAAGTCTAGCCATGGGCATTCAGAGCCTGGGAGGGGATCCAGTCTCCCAGGGGCAGTGCAGCTGATCTCCAGGATGCCATACCTCTCGGAAAAGTGCCCCATAAAAGGTGACAGTGAAGGGGCAATCTACAGTCCTCATGGAGATATCCAGATCCATCAATAACCTCTTCTGCTCCTGGCTGTTCACTGTGGCTCGGATCCGCTGGAAGACAAAGCATTTTAGCATGCACCTCCATACCACAGCCATACCCGTGCTGCCCACAGGGCCTTGACATCGCACCTTTAATCTTCTATCACACCTCTTTGTGTTACCCTTCTATCACACCCCTTGCCGTAGGCCCACCACAAGCAGAGCACCCGTGGTAGAAGCACACTGGTGCAACAGAGGGCCATGGTGGCTGAAGGGGCCTTGTCACCTCAGCCCAAACTGCAGGTGATTTTGCTCTTCCCTGCAAACATCACTCCTTTTGCAACAGCCAAAAGTAACTTGTGGCTTAGGAGAGGAGAAAGGAGCAGGAAATCAAATTCTAGGCTGGGGAAACCTGTGACTTTTGGAGCTGCAGTGGACATCTATTTACATCAGCAGACTTTGGTCACGCGAGAGGGCTCCAGCACTGCAGCCAGAGCCCGTGTGCTCCCCATGGCTTTGGAAAATGGACATTTCCCAGTCTCCCAGGGAAGAGATGTCATTTATGTGCAATGTCAGGAAGGCTCCAGCTGAGAAGCACCACAAAGGGGCACAACACAGTCCAACACAGGTCACACACACATTCCAGGCTCCTCGGCCAAAGCCACTCAGTCAGTAATGTGACAGAATTAAACAGTTTGCAGATGCAAGTACTAGCCTGAATATTCCTGCCATACCCTCTTCAGATCTTCCATCATACTCAGAGAGGGCTTTTGCAGTTTGGTGAACACCAAAGCAAACAAGAAGACCAAATGCAAAGCAAAGAGGCCCTAGGACACATCCCAGCACCCACAGACCCAGCAAAGTCTGTCCACAACTGAGGAGCCAAGAATTTTCCTTCAGTTTGCTCATAGCTTCCAGCTCTGCATCTTGTTCTTCTCTTTTTTCTTATTCTGAGAGGAAACTTGAGCTAAAATTCAGCCAAGCGAAAACTGGTCCTTCCCAAAATACAGATTTTCCCATGACTATTTCCCTAAGCTGCAGCTTACGAGTCTAAAATGTTATGAAAACTTTTCATAGTAGTATCTACAAGCCTGTCATAAACCAAGATCTGCAGGGGACAAAACATGAAAATCCCAACAGAATTTCCCTGTTCCCAAGAGACTAAAAAAGTCCCAGCTGAAGAAAATTATCCCTACGCAATTACATTTCCAGTACACTCTGCAAAATGTGCAGAGCCCTGAATCTGAGGATACATTGACATTAGAAAAAAATACAAATATTTTTAAAAACGATGGCAAATGGTTTGTGAAATCCTCATGAAAACAGAAATATTGTAGACAAAGATGAATGATACGTTTGCATGCACCACAACGCTGGAAACACGCTGAGTATCATATTTTAAAAACACACTCCTTTTCTTGCTTAAATGGGCCCAAATCTACCTCAGCACTCTGTGGGTTTCATAAGGAAAGAAGTGAATCTCAATAAAGGCATGTGTCAGACAAAGTGAGGTTAGAAACGTGCACAAACGAGAGCGCAGAGGGTGTCCACACACAACGAGACAGACAGAAAGCACCTCGGGAGGCTCACTCTACCTTCACTGCCATGATCTGCCCGCTGGGCATGTGCCGCATCTTCTCCACCACCCCGTACGCACCTCGTCCCAGCTCGGAGATGGGCTCCAGGTCATCGGCTTTCACCTCAAAGTTCTGTGGGGGGAAAAAACCATCAGCATGAAGGAGGCCACTGCACCTAAGGGCTATGCAAGGCATGAAATGACCCTAAAATTGAGCAACCTGATCTAACTGAAGATGTCCCTGCTCACTATAGGGTGGTTGGACCAGATGATCTCTAAAGGTCGCTTCCAACTCAAACCCCTCTATGATTCTACCATTCTACAACTACTGTGCAGTAGTTAGCAGAGCTCTGAAGAGGACATGCCTCGTAACGGCACAAGCAGGGGGCCTGTGTTGAAGAGCATCCTTAGCAAGGCAGGTGCAGGAAGGACCATTCCTTCGGTGGGACGCCCTCCCCACCAGCCACTCACGCCCAAGTGTCCCTCCCAGCCACCTTTAGGTGCCAGTACTTTGGGCTTCTCCATCCTCTTAAGGACTCGGACGGAAAACACCACAGCAGCTTCTCCTCTAGGAATCACCTTCAGTCTTTCATTATTTTTATTTTCCTTCCATCCTGCTCCTCCCACAAACAATCACAGAAATATCTCCAGGTTTTTTTAAGGCCTGTAGAAGCTTATTTCTCCAGAGCTGTAGATAGGACAGATACCAGCTGAGTGCACCCCATTTTCAAACCACAGAGGATTTATTTTGTCTAGCATTCAAGATCTCTTTCTCCTGGCCTTACACAAAGGATGACTTTGTTTGGAGCCCCGCATTCTAACCTGCCCTTCTCCCTTTTGCTGTGATATTGTGCAGCAGCTCTGGGTTTGGGGGTTTTTTTTTTGCTTATTATTATTTTTGGATGTTTCAAATACGCCTTTGCTACTAAAACCAGCCATTCTGTTTGCTGAACGCAACAACCACATCAGTCAATCATCCTACAGAAAGAAGCGGGTTATAATGAGCTGATTCACAGCGCATAATCCCACATCGCTTTTTGCCGGCGCAGCAGAAAAAAAACCTGCAGCCTGAAATGTGCTGGCTGGGGCTGCCCCGGCGTGCGAGGCCCGTACACTGCGCTACTGTGCCCTACATCGCCTGCAAAGAGGAGCCCTGACCAACATTTTTGTGTCGCGGCAGGGATTTCAGCATCTCTGACGGCCTGACACTGCTCCTACTGTTTGACAGGACCCTCTCCAAAAAAGCACTTAAGGCTGCTCTTAAATTTAGCAGCAAAGTTTAAAGGGAGAGGAGGGAAAGTGGCTTTCCCGAGGGCTCAGGGGTGAGCGTAGAAAGGCTGGTGGAAGAGGGAAGCACATCCCAAAGGAACTCGGCTGGACAAACAGGTAACAGCTCTACGGGAATCGTGAGCCACGGCATGTCAGCCCCTCCAAGAGAGCCGCGTATCTGCATCTGCAAAAAAAGACCGAGCTCCGGTTTTACAAGTGTGTTTCTCTTTGCACCGTCCCACACAGGCTCTCTGCCTCCACACACGGAGCCTTCTTGGAGCTCCTGAGCTTCTCCTCATCCCTGGGACTGCAGGGGAGAAATGATTTTCTTGGAGCGGGTGCCTGGTCTAGCAGCAGGCGTTTTCTCTGCCTCGGTGCTGCACCATTTTGCTCCAGAGGCATCTCACACTCTTTCCACCTTCCAGCCCTTGCTCCATGCCAGGGAAAATACAAAATCCAAAAAGAAAAAGAAAAAAAAAAAAGCATCCAAAGATAGACATTATAAAACACTATTGGATCAGCACTTCACTTCATAAATTAACTCGCTGACACCGAGGCCTATCTTTTGCACCTAATAAATTTATTGCCCGGTTCTCAAGTGCTTTTATGAATGCTGCTGTGCCATTTTCTCCTATCGAAATAGCTGTCCTCGATTTTGTTTTTTCCTTGCTGTTTTTCTAGAACATCAGGTGGACTGTTTTCCATGCTGTCAGAAGGATTTGTTTCCAGGACAGGAAGATCTATTCTGAGTTAGACTCCTGATGAGAAGGCCTTCAATATTAGCAAAGGGAAATTCTTTGGATGAAGGCTTTAAATCAGCAAAGGAGCTGCAAAGGAGAGTAAAATCTGCTGTCAACCTTGCTTTATAACTCTTGTTTCCAGGGAATTAGCTGCACCTTATTGAGGCAATGAAGGAATTTCCAAGGTGGAAAACACGAAGGGGACCCTGGTGTCACGGGATGCAAAGGGTGGGTGTTTGGGGGCATGTTCACCAAAGAGGTGACAACCAGGAGGTCACGCTGCAGCTGGCCAGGGGGCCATCGGTCCCACGCAGACAGCTCTTGCTGGAGAAGCACAAACACCAGATGGTGGTTGGCTCTCTACGGCTGAAGGTGATGTCAGGGCTCACACAAGCCCCCAGGCTGGCTCTTCCCAGCTTTTATTCATTCAGCAACTGCCCCACATTTTATGCAAAACGGGCCACAATTTTTCAGTAGCTAGTGTTTAATAATCTGCCCTTTCTTTTGGCTGGAATGAAGCAATCCCACGAGGAGCCTGCCTGGACAAGCAGCCAGCACCACAGCAGCCAGCCCAGGATGGCCACCTGTCCCCAGAGGTCTTCTCCTCACCATAACTCCTAGTCTTACCTCCTCACCAATAGAGATGCAGGCTTTGGAGTCTAGATCTCTGGGTGGCCTGCAGGAGAGAAATGGGAAAACACGTGAAACGTTCCTTACAAAGACCAGTCTTCCCTCAGTGAGTAAACAGAACCCCCATGGCCCCCAGGCCACCTCCTCGCACGTTCAGGCCAGCAGCTCTCACAGCCCTGAGCAGCCTAACCAGGCTTCTAGCTTTGCAGGGTCAACAGATAACAGCCAAGATCCACAAAGTCACCCCAAAAAGGGGTCAAGAAGGAAGCTGCTGGAATTGGCACTTCTCACATCCAGCTTCCCTGTGCAGGAACACAGAGAGATCCACTGCAAACGGCAAGGCAGGTGGCAAGCACCAAAGCTCTGCCAGCCTGTATGAAAAATGGATTAAACGGGCATCAAGGTCTAAAAGCAGTGTAAATGGTTCCCTAAGTCACACAGGACAGGTTAACAGGCTAATAAAAGTCAATCAAGGAAGCAAAGAAAGCCAAGCAGGCTGGAGTTGCACAAATTGCCTTCAAAACACAGGGCTTTCTTGTGCAAGGCTGAGTACGTAGGGAAGGAGACGCATTCTCACACCTTGGCCAAATGCATGTTACTCAAACTGGGTGGCAGAAGTGCCACAGTGGCTAAAACCAGGTGCCCATCCTGGTTCTCCCTTTTCCTGGGCACACCATGAAGCAGCACATGAGATGTACCACGGGCAGTGATGGGTACAGGGTGACGGGCTGAGAGACCCCCTGGTTGTACCTGGGGCTACGAAAGAAACTCAAGGGCTGTTATCACCCTCCCTAACGGTGCCAAAATCAACCTAGGTGTTTTTTCCCTGTTCCTCATGGAGGGTCCCCGTTATCCCAGAGCTGCAGGCACGAGGCCGAGCTGTGACCGGCCACCAGCCCCTGGCCATGAGGCAGCGCAGGCACCAGCAAAGGCTGGAAGGCAGCTGGGGTTCGTGGTTTTCTTTTTATTCTGCCTTAGTGTTTGCAGACTTACGTGGAGCTTGTCTGTGGTTGCTCAAATGCTTCTTTAGGAATTTTCAGCCCAGGGTTTCTCTTCTTGCCTGTGAAACAAGAAAGGGGCAGAATTAAAGAAAGGCACTTTTTGTTGTTGTTTTGTTTTAATTTGCAAAACATGGCTTGTCTATATTTGTTGACCTTATTTAACATAAATGCCCGGACAGGCTGGTGGTGTAGACTCAGGGCATAGAGTTCAAAATATAAAGTGCCTTTGTTCAGTAACGCTTCATTTAGACCTGCAAGGTCTGGCTGCCAACTTGGTACAGAAAACAAGCAAGAGCTCTGGCAACGTGAAAATGCAAAGTGAAAGGTATTTCTCCTTCGTCAGCTCTACCCACGTAGGATCCCTTAAACTGTTTCTTCGATTTTAAGCCATTCCAGACACAAAATGGCAAAGCCTGGAAGGATTAAAAATCTTTTTTAGAAATTGAATCGGAAAGTCCAGAACCAGATTCTGATCCTGTTCAAATGGCTGTTTCACCTCTTGGTCATTAAAGTTGTGCAAACCCAGCAAAAATGAAGCAGAATTAAGTTTGCAGGCTTCAAAGGCATTTGTTTCTGTTCACACTGACCAGCCAAGCTTTTCTGAGCTGGATGGAGCTCAAGCTCTGAAGTAGTTCAAATGCAGGCTCTCCTGTAAAGGGGGTCCAAGCCGGCAGACACCAGAGCCAGGCAGACGAGAGAAACACAAGAACCTTTTTATGACTAAACATATACAGCCACATTTCAGCACGGGGTTTTGAATTCACGGGTAAAATAACCTGAAAACATAAGTCATGTCACCGAAACCCCGAAGCAAACATCTGGCTGTTTGGCTGTGTAATAAAACCCTTGGTCCCGCCCAAAAACAGCACAAGCATTAAACATTTTTAACCTAACAATTTATATCAATCACTGCCTTTCTTTTAACCATGAGTTTTACTCTCTACTCCCAACACTCTCTTTCAAACTTCACTTACACTTGTTTGAGGTTGTTTCTCCTCTCCACACAAACTCCTGGCAATGGGTGCCTGCGCATCCCAGCGCCGCAGGGGTGTTAGATCAAAGTGCACGCACCCAGAACTGAGCGTCGCCTTTTTGAAGCAATTAGTCAATTCAGATTGACAGTTTTTTAATCTTTTTTTCTTTTTTTTTTTTTTTTGGTCTGCTCCAAAAGACAGGATCACGCTCGCTCCTTTTGGCAAAGAGGCATTCCAGGATGGGATAGGCAACAACCCAGCTGATGCCTCCTGGGAAAAGCATTTATTGGAAACCACTGTGCTCACTGTTGTTATTAGAAATAGACAGAGCTGCTTATTTACTAAAGGGAAAGAAAAGAAAAAAAAAAAAGCAAAGAAAAAAAAGCCAATTCTCTGCTCCAAGGAGCTTCCAGTCTAACACAGAAAAGGCAAAATAAAAGAAGCAAGGACACTCATAAGCAGGAAGACTAGCTCTCAGTTTTCCCAACAGGTAAAAACTGGTCTGTAAGGAAGTGAAAATCACAGTAAAAACAAGTGGAGGAATTTCTACAGTTAGCAGAGCTGTTCTTTGACCCTACTCCTAGTTTTCTTGGTTGCACCACGAAGGTCTCTAGAAGGCAGGGCTGAGAAGCAATGCGTGAGATGCTCTAGACATCAGTTCTTGCCCAAGCTGTGCCAAGCGCCCATGGGATCCAACAGGATGCTAAATGGGTAACGGCGTTCTTGATGTTGTCATGTTTTAGCTAAAAAAGGCATCTCAAAAATACAGGTCTTGCAGCACAGGCAAACCAAAACCCCGTTTCTCTGGCAATTTCCAAGCCTGCCAGCCTAGTAACCTCTCAGCCTCCAGAAACCTGCCCGCACCCTCTCGCAGTCCAAGCAAACAAGACAACCACAGGCACAAGAAAAGCAGTATCTTTATCCTTATTTCACACATGGAAATCAAGACAGAGAAATTTGCCAGCTTGCCCACAGAGTTCCTGCCTCTTTAGCTCTAGACTTGAACTCTTCCTATCAATGCTCACCAGCCGTCTCTTCTACACACCGACCATCCATCCACAAGGACATTCACACAACCACCAAAATAAAATGAGAAACAAGCACCAATTTTCTCTGTTTTCCCCCCTTTTTTTCTTTTCTCCCTTTGTGGATTTGTTTGCACAATCCCACGTGCTGTACCTGAAGCTCAGGAAGCTGCTCTCAGGCAGCTCTGGGGGAGCTGAAAACGAACCTACTGGAAATGAACCTCATTTGACTGTGAACCAGAAGGGGTTGTACAGCATTTAATCTTATCGTGGTTCACAAGTGGTGTCCGCAGAGGAACTAGGTAGCAAAATGCCAAACCCAAATAAATATTAAAAGCCTTCCGCCTTCTGGTGAAATAAAACCTGCACTTTGGGGAGTTTATTTTCCTTGTCTCTTCTTCACAGAATACAATATTTTGAAACTTTGCCATTTTTTTGAAGCACAATCTGTTCGCAGATCCGAGTTGCCAAGGCACAGAATTTAACGTTCTTTGGGGTTTTCTTTTCAAGACAGAAGAACGCATCAACAGCGGCAAGAATAAAGCACGGCTTTCAGGACAGCACCGGGAGAAGGGATCGCAAGCGGGAATTGCCCCGGCCGGGACTCGCACCTGCAGCACCATCATCTCCAGTGGGATTCGGTCACGGGGTGGAGGGGGAAGGCAGGTACCTCAGCACCGTGGCTCACCACACTGTTAATGAAAGTCTCCAGCTGCGATCAGGCAATTTCATGCCTCTCAATCGGATCAGGCAAAGTTTCTGAGCTCCTTTTGTTACAACATGCAAAGTGTGTGTCTCCCCAAGCCTTCTGGGGCCAAGTGCCTCGCGGGAAGCATTAGCAATCCTCAACATGAGAACGAGAAGCAGGCTGCAGCGGGGTGCAGGGACTGGGGTCCCCCCCTTGCCCCATGTCCCAGTTCCCAGCTGCACGGGGGGGCTCAGCTGGGGTTCTGCAGCTGCTCCGAAAAACAAGGTCACACACGCTCGAAGGAGTTTCTCCCGAAAGACAAACACCGATGCTTAGAGGGCTTTTTTTTTTTTAAGAAAAAAAAAATAATTGCAAGTCCCAAGCTCTGTTCTCTTCAAGAACAACTGCCAAGCAAGTATCTCGCTGTCAAAATGAAATCCCGCAGTTTACCACAGCAGACATCGGCTTTGAAAGATGCCGCTGTAGTAAATTGCAGTTTGCAGAGAAAGTCAGCCATCCAGGAGCTCAAAACGTGGAGGCAGCTTAATAGCATACAAAATTGGATGCTACCTGTCTCATCCACCAGGAAACCGGCATTTTCCACAGTGTTTTCATGAATCACTTTATTATTTTTAGCCTTGTTTCCTGAAGAAAATCACCTCAGGCGTGTATCTGACAGTCTGTGTCTCTTGTGGCAAGTGTAAACCCACTGGCCAGTCTCAGCCCTACCTGACGGAGAAACTGAGCTTCTGGAGATGGCAAACCTGATACAAACAGGTGACTAAATGAAGTCCACAACTCAGAGGCAGGCTGAAGCACAAAAGCAACCCACGGCAGACACCAGGCCTCCACATTCAGGCTCTGCAGAAGTCCCGAGTGTCTCAGACACCAAAATAACAGCACGAGGCTCAATCCTGAGGAACAAACCAGCCAGAGCCTGAGCATCAGTTTACTGCAACTCCTCGGGATTTGCAAAAAGGAAAGCCCCAATGAGCCACCATACAAAGCACGAAGTCTAAACGTGGCTCCTTCTGCAGAAGGTTTGCCGTCCTGGTTGATCAACAGATGGGATCGTACATCTACTCCCCAGCATCCAAAATTTCCTGAGTTTTCCATGTAAACAACCACTGGTGGCTTTCTGGTCTCTGAGCCTTCAAGTTAAAGCTCATTTGAAAGCTCTCCCTGCAATTTTCCACACAGAGACTTCCACAAACCCTTGACTCAAAAGCCAGGTTTGGATGAATAACTGAGGGAAAAAAAAAAAAGATGGGTTTGGAGTGATGCTGAGAGACATCTCCAGAACCCAGTTTGGATTCAGCAGAACATCCAGAGTATCTGTAGCAGTAAGCACAAGCTTAGACCTACTTTGCTACAGCAAAGCAATTACCCACAATAAATATTAAACTGACTGATGCTAGAGAAGTTGCCACTTTCAAACAGCCTCAGTCCTTCCTTGGCAAGGGCACCGACGAGGACGGCAGTGATGCAGGCAGTGAGCTGCGACAGCTCCACAACCTTCTGCGCCCACCTGCCCACCTCGTGTGTCTTCTGCATGGGCATTGCCTAGACCAGCCCAAGACTGTCAATGCTGAGGACAAAGTGAGGTCTGAAAGAAAAATTGTAATAGGAAAACCTGCCTTAATGAAAACACATTAAATACTTCCCTGTGAAGGTCTTAAACCCAATTCCCAAGGGAGGGGAGAAAAATACAACTTCCAACGGGCTTGTTAACCTCTTCCCACCAGCACTGACAGAGCGTATGGAGAGATTAATGTCGCTAGCTCCTTTCAATTAGGGCAGCCTTAACTACCAATATCAGAAAACGAAACTTCAAAGTCTCACAGCAAAAGGGTAGGAAGCATAACAGAGAATAACAAAGAAAGGGAAGACAGAGGAATTCACTACCCACAGACGCTCTAACAGAAAACAAACTTCTGCTTCTGAAGGAAAATCCCATGCCCCAGTCTCCAGACTTCTCACGGCAGTCAAAAACTTTTTATGACAGAATCCAAAGTAAATGGTTCCCTGCCACAAAAAGCTCCTATTTCTTTCAAAGGATATTAACCAGTTCTGTCTTCACCACAATTATTATTAAAGCTGGGTTCAATAGCCATGAAGCAACACTTTCTTTCAAATAACACTCTTCAGCATGTAATTTGCTGGTAAAATTTCACAGGCGGGAAATGTTTCTTTCTCCCACTTTTTTTTAAGAGACAAAAGCGGCTCATTTACTATTTGTGTCTTTCTTAAGGATTTTTTGTCTGATTCTTCAAAGGTTTTGAAAGCCAAATGATCTGCTTTTCCCCTATCAGCTGTACTCAACTGTGTAAGCAGAACCTCCACCCCTAATGTGATGGCAAAATGGAAATGCTTGGTGTGTTTCCATGGAAGAGGAGCAAATCGGCATCTCAGGGGCTCTGCAGGACAGCCCTGTACCACACTGCTCCACAACCAACATCTCCTCTGATACCGAAGTGCCACTGTGGCCACTTTGCACCGGGAAAGGACCCATGTCCATTGCTAAGGTGTAAAACCTCAAACCAAGATGGTTCTTGTAAAATCAAGAAATTAACATTATCGGGTTTTTGTCCCAGACACCCTGGAAATGCCCAGCAAGAGACAGTTCTTCACGCAAAGACTTGGTCTTCAGCTGCAAAGGGCATCTCTTATCCATAGCCCAGTTCCAGCCCATACTTCAGCAAGCAATGGTAGACCTGATGCTGTCAAAGAGACGTTCAAGCCTTGCAGGCCAGGTGGAAATGCCCAAATCTCTGAGAACTTCGCCCATTAACATGTCTGGACTCAGACACATAAACACTGAATATCTTAAAGCTGCTCATGGCACCCAGGACAGAGCAGGGTCACCGGGAGCAACTGCTGCTGTAGAAGATGTAGCAACCTCATGTTTAACATCAGTTTCACACAGGATGGCCAAAGAGGGGAAAAAAAATATTGTAACAAGTATTAAAGATCATCTCACAGGTTTATTATTTATGCCTGCAAATCACCAAAGGTTAATCACACATAATGGTTAGGAGCTGATAAGAAACCCATCTTAGCACACATGGGCTGGTGACGGACTTGCCCATGCCCTTTGGTCCTCAGTCATCTGCCCCAGCAATGGGTCGTCACCACTCACCAGTTCTCAAGGTGAAGAGCCTTTCATTCTGCCCAGGTCTCTCCACCAAGGAATCCCACAAGTGGGGACACCCCAGCCCAGCGTAAGAGGAGTGGGAAGGCGGGTGCATTCCTGGTGTCCCCGCAGTCAAACACTCACCACCTCTAGACTAAACAACATTCGCCGAGCAAAGACGCCTGAGATTCTCTGCCAAATCATTGTGCTTAAAAATTAAAATACACATAGATAACAAAGTCTATTTTAAATGAGTGGGTCTCGGGGAGAAGTCATGCTGCCAGAGCTGGACCTGGGCTTGTTTCTAGAAGCTGGCTCTGTTCCAGCTGAAATGGAAATCAAGCCCTTGGACAAAGAGAACAATCACAAATGCGTGTAAATTAAAGAACTAGGCACTTCTGGTGGTTTTAGTAGCACAAATGGATCTTCCCGGGTGGCCACTTCCAGAGGCAGCCCCGCTTCCCTTCCCATGGCTTGTTGTGACATCTCCACAGCCACAACCACAGTGCCTCCTGCATCACCACTGCCTTCCTCGCACAGGCTTCGTCTGTGTCAAAGCCTTTGAACTTTGCCATACAGGCAATCAAAGTACGGAATCAGACCGTGCCTGTCCAATGTACGTTGGTGATAGGGAGGCTGGTGCTGGTGACAGTGGTTTGGTGGCTGTGGTGGGGAGGTGTGAGCTAAGTTCTCTCACCACTCCTGCCTCCACGGTTGGGTTGTGTGTCTTGTTAACCCTTTGGCAAAGCTGCATAAAACCACATTGTGTGATGCTCAAAGCAGAGTGTCAAGGACAGGGTGGGTGAGTAGCTGAGCTATGCCCACCATCCAGTTTGTAAATGCAAAGCTTTAGCCAAGCCCTTGTTTCTGGACAAAACCAAAACATAAATGTTCATGTAAGCACCAAGGATGTGGCAGTGGGCCTGAAAATCTGTTCTCCAACCCCTTACGAAGCCACAGATTGCATTTCATGTGCAAGAGATACCTAACCTGCTGAAGTTTCAACCAAAGGCCAAGGGAAGAGAATAAATGGATATTGTGCTTTATTTGCCTCCCTGAAACGCAATTCAGCTGCTCTCTCCTTAGCCCTGTCAATAAGAGTGGCCAAGTGCCACGGGCTTCTCTTCCATCACTGCCATGAGCAACTAGTTGGAGGCAAATGGGAGATGCTCCAGTGAGGAACATGGAACATCCTCTGTGCAGGACAAGGATGTTTTCTCCACGTCCTTTATCCATGCCTTCCCTCGCGGTTGTTTGCAATAACTCCTTGGAAACAGCAAACTCGAAATCTGTTTCCTTAACAACTCATTTCAGGGCTGCCCGGGAGAAGTGAGCCGAGCCGTCCGTGGTCATGGGGCTGAGATGTCTCCCAGCTCTGGGCTTTTTTCCTCTCGTTTCAGTGCCACAGAGCTGCTGGCTCATTTGTTGGCCATTGGCACATCCAGGTCTGAGCATATGGTCACTGCTGCCAGCCCCATCCCCACACCCAGTCTCTGTGCTGCAACTCACACCTTTATGTCTCAAGAATTGAAGCATTACTTCTTCTTATTTTTTCCCCCCAGGAACCACATTCCAGGACAGAAGCAGGAAAGGCAAGAGAGCTTTTATGACTGTGATGGATTTTGCCAGTATGTTCTGGAATCAAGATAGGTTCAAAACACTGTGCCAGGTGCAGAGGTACCACAGGGCAGCCCTAATTGCCTCCGAACTTGACTCCTCTTGGTGCTTTTCTCCAAAAATAAATAAATCTCATTTCATACCAAACCTGGAAATGCCAGCAGGCTAACCAGAGTGCTTGAGTCACTTCTCCCCACTCTTCCCTTCTGCCTCTGACTGATGGCTGAGACAAACCGCCCTGAGCAAGGGGAACATGCTCCTGAAGACACATCCCAGAGAGTGAACCAGCCAACCTATCACCCCCAAGTGCAAACGAATTTGCTTTGGCCAAGAGAAAATGAGCCACAGCCCAGAGACGGACACTTTCTTTTCTCAAATCCAGTCTGAGCATGGAAAATACAGAGGCAGAAAAACCCCGCATCTCCACCCGGAAACCTGTACAGGAGGAAACCTTGAACTGTTGGCACAACACATGAGCGGATGATGCTGCATTCACCTTCCATTCTAATTCCCAAAGCCTCCAAGATAAGCGCGTGGCAAGCCACAGCCTGGGCACACTTCACCCAGTGGCCATGTACCAGCCAATCCCAAACCCATTAGAACCCCCAATACAACGCTGCAAACATAATTCACTCTCCTGCCACAGCAGTGACCACGTCCCAGGCCAGCAGCTGCCCTGGGATTTTCAGCTCGCTCCTCTGCCTCAATCCTCCAACCTGTAATCAACCCAGGGCAGGAGAGGCCCCACACCAGAAGAGCAGGGCTTTGGCAAGGAGCGCCGGAGGTGCACCAAAGGAACCACGCAGCAGGTTGTGCAAGCTCTGCTCGGATCACGCCGGGGTTATTTGTGTCTCAGGGCTCGTCTCCACTGCACGAGCGAGCTGCGTTTTCAACGGGCGGCTGACGTAGGTCAGCTCTGCTGAGGCACAAACACGGGAGACAAAGATCTGCAGCTTTACTGCAAGGTAAAATCACAAGGTCAGTCCTTCGCGCCTGCCTTCAGGATTGGCCTCCAGCAGCAGACAGTTTGGTGGAGAAGCTCTGAACAGCACGAGAACAAAATGCTGGAGGAAGGCGAAGCACAAAGCTTTGCAGTAAGGACTCCAGCAGACTAATCTCTGGATCCCGCAGTGCAGAAACATACAGAAATGTCACCAAACCGTGCAAATATCAGAACCTATTTGCCTGCTTTTCAATAAGCTCTGTATTTCAGTAATTCAATTTTGGAGGTCATTTCCTGACTCAGGCTAATCTCTCTTACTCTGCCCATTTTCCTCTTACCACATCCTGCAAAAGGGCTGCAGGCTGCTGGGTTTATTCGTGTT
This sequence comes from Eurystomus gularis, assembly GCA_013400335.1. Lineage (NCBI taxonomy): Eukaryota > Metazoa > Chordata > Aves > Coraciiformes > Coraciidae > Eurystomus > Eurystomus gularis. The sequence goes on along the minus strand of VZZY01000710.1, from coordinate 15,121 downwards.
GACAGAGAAACCCGAGGGATGCAGTTTCTCCTTATCTGTCTGCATGTCTTGGCTACGAGAGTTTGTTTGTCACCCTGGCAAGCGTACATCTTAAAATTTTAGAAGAGTTAAGACCTTCTGAGTGTGAAGTGGAAGAGACACTTTGATAGGGATTAGACATGGGATCCTGTGCTAAGACCTGCGCTGAACTCAGGGCTGCAGGGACTCTGTGAAGGAGACAAGGAGCTGATGCAGCTTTGGGGCAATTCTGTACCCTCGTGTAATCCCCCACCAGCCAAAACTGAGGCCCCTGCAGCTCTAGTCCATAGGAGCTTGCAGGGAGCACTGAGGTAATCATGTGCTGGACTAACCTTCCATCAGGTTTTGTGGGACACCAACACAGTCTGGAGATGAAGACTGGCCATCTAATAGAAGGGATGATAGAACATGGCTGCACGGCAGAGCTTATAGGGGTTTAGGATGATCTTTCATGTCATGCAGAAGTTGCTTCCACCTCACTGAGCTGTTTCATGGGCTCCCACGCTGGCTTGGACCTTCCATAGACAGGACCTTGGACTTCACTTCCCAGCTTGGCTCTCCAGTGTTTGCTTGCAGGAACACCGACATGAGAGAGGAAACGGGGCCTTCAGAGCCCATTTTCACATTCACAGACCAACAAAGAGCAGCCACATGCTCCCTTCTGATGCTAACAGTTCAGAGGAAACAGCTTTTCCAGATAATGTCCCCTCCCAGCCCGGACACAGCATCACTCCCAGCCTCAGTGAGGGGACTGCAGGCACAGCATGGGGCCACCCATCATGTTCCTGTTGAGCCCATGCCAGGACCACGTTGGTATCTGCAGACGCGACAAGGCAAGACCGAGTCCTCCCCTGACATCCTGTACTGCTGAGGCAGCCTTTAGATCAGCCAGTTTTTCTTTAGAAAACAGATGCAATGCAAAACAGCCCTAAATCCATCGTACTTCAGGTGCTAATGTAAGTGGGAGATGGTAGATAGGAGCGTTTTGCCTGCCCACGGCTTTCGGCATAAGGCACAAGAGACTTTCATATGAAAAATCTTGTTACAGCACTTTGGCTGAACTCATCTGGCGTGTGCATCCAGCTCCTTGAACTTCAATGGCTTGGGGGAAAGGGCACAGCTCCTCCCAAGCAGCAGCACCTCCACTTCACAGGGAAGGCACTCAATGCACCAAAGCTGGAAGCGTCTGCTCTCAGGGAATTCCACCCAGGCTGGGGCTCGAGGTGACCACCAGCAGCTCTCCAGGGACCAGCACCTTCCTCCTGGGTGCTGGGATGGCCCAGGCGGGTGCCAAGTGGAAATGTGCAGTTCTCTGCTGGTTCACCCCAGCTGCGAGGTGCTCCGTCAGGGACAGGCGCTGCCTTGTGACCCACTGGGCAAAGAGGAGAAGAGGTAGTGGATGGAAGAGACTGAGCACTGGGATGGATGTGCATGCTCCAGCTTCAGCTCTACTGACCCTATCCCTGGCCACAGGCAAGTTAATCATATAATGTTTTGGGCTGGAAGGGACCTTTCAAGCTCATCTAGTCCAACCACCCTGCAGGGAGCAGGGACATCTGCAACTAGAGCAGGTTGCTCAGAGCCCTGGCCAAGCTCACCTGGGATGGTCCCTGGGATGGGGCATCGACCATCTCTCTGGGCAGCCTGCACCAGGGTCTCACCACCTTCAGCATCAAAAATTTCTCCAGCATTCAAGTGGCTGCTCTGGGAAAGATGCGATGCCGGTGGAGATGCCATGGAGAAACAGAGGCTGCCATGAGCCTCGTGGCCTCTCCCCTTGCCCCCATTATCACGAGAAATCACAGCAGTGGAGCTCTGGGGAGGCGAGCAGCAGGGGCAGTCACTGTCCCCAGTCACCAGTACGCCATAAATCAAGCCCGTATTTTCCCTCTGCCAAGGTCCGCTGGCTTCGCTGCCTCCCCATCCCAGAGCCTGTTTTCTTTGCTGCTTATCTCAAATTAGGAAATCCACAGGAACTGCAGGCCAGGGAAGCTGTTTGTCAAGAGCCTCCAGCCTTCGTGGGGATTTTTCATGAGGAACTTTTCATTTAGTTGCTGCTTTGTTTTCAAACCCTCGGCTGTCTGCTTGCAGTGGGAGTTTGCTGGAATCAAAACTGGAGAAAGGCTCTTGGAATTCACCCGGGGAACAAAAGGGCTTTTGTGCAGGAGGATTTGGAGGATGCGGCTGCTTTCATTGCCGTTACCTTCGTTTCTATTTTCCCCCTGCCAAAGAGCACCTGCCAGCAGTGCCGGAGGAGGTGGCTGCTGCCTGGGCTCAGGGGGATGCAGGGGCAGGAGGACGGATGCACGGGCAGGAGGACAGACATCTCCCATGCCCACCAGCAGTGGAAGCAGAGCACTGCACGCAGGAGGGCAAAGTGCTTTCCAAATGTTCATACATTGCAGCGTGCAAGACTTAAGCTGAGCCTTTTGGCCAAGCTTCATGCTCCCTGCCCTGGCTCTGCTCCTCAGCCCAGTGGCAGCGCCCTAAAAAGTCTCCCAAGGGATGGGCAGGCTCTACCACGCTGATGGACACTCCCATGCAATGCAGCCCCATGGATGAGGAGCGAAGATCCCATGGCCAGCGTGTGAGCGGGGATGACGCTGGTTCACCCGCAAGCTGGGCATCACTCCCAATACTCTGCTTGGTTTTTTTACTTCCCCTTATCCACCAAGATTTCACCTCAAAACACCACAGTGAGTGACCACATGCAGCTACGGGGCTGTAACCAGCTTCCCGTGCGAGTAGCTAGCAGGTTGCGCTACATCTCCTACATTCAGCATAAACGCAGGTGCCCCATCTGCCTCAGCCACGGTGGGAGCAGGACTTGCCTCAAATCCACCAGCCCCAACCCAGCTACAAACACTTCTACACTTCCCAAACCCGCTGCTCCTGGGCAAACTTGGCACAGCAAAGGAGCATCCTCCTCCTTTCCCCACTGCTCTGCAGAGCCTCAAAACCCAACCTTCTTAGGGCGGTAAGATTCCCCTCCCCATCAGACACCCCATGGACACCTTTTTGCTCTGAGCAACCTGACCTAGCTAGAGAAGTCCCTACTCATGTAGGGAGGTTGGACCAGATGACCTCTAGAGGTCCCTTCCAGCCTAAAACATTCCATGATTTTATCTCCCTCCAGTTTCCATTTTGCTTGGAGCAGTGGGGATTCTCTCCCAGCAGGTTGTGCAGGGTGTATTTAAGGAATCATCGTTGGAGAAGCAAGGGCCCTACAGAAGAGCTTCATTTCCCCAGGAAAACCAGAGGGGCTCCTGTATCCGCCCTGGCTGCCTGGACACTGAGGGGTGACAAGTCCGTGCACCCGGCAGAGCGGGCGAGGGGCAGCCACCCTGGCAGCACCAGCACCGTGTTTTCCGAGCCAGAGCCTCTCGGAGCTGTCAGATGTGCTGCCAGCCCAGGGAAATGCAAATTGCTTTGGAAAACGAAGGTGACATTTCCACCCGCTCGCTGATTTCTGCCGTGCTGCAGACTCCAAAGCCCAATTCAGGCCTGCGGCTCCAGCTGTGAAGGTTCTTATGTCTTGACGGTGCTTAGCTTTAAGCACACGCGTACTGGGAGCACACGTTCTATTAAGGCTGTATTAATTGCTGGGCTGAGCAGGAACGTGCACCTAAAGGCTCTGCCAGACTGTTGCCCCAGCCTCTCCAATAGCTGCAGCAAGCGTCTGTCCTCCGGGCATCTGGCTGTAGGTTTCAGCCCATTTCTCAGCCATACCCACCACAAAGGGACAACCCACACACAGACCCTGGCACAAGGTCCTCAGCAAGCGCTGGTGCCAGCCAGGTTGCAGGTTCCTTGTCATTGCTTCCCCATGCCCGAGACGCTGCCCTGCAGTATCTGGAGGCTCGAACACGGGCAAAGCAGGTCTTTGTCAAACCGGGAGGGTGTGACGGGCCAGGAAGGACCACCCTGGGGAGCTCAGTGACCTGGCCCTTTGAGGTGTCACTGTCCCCAGGACAGCACGCACTGTTATCTGTCCTCCAGCTCTGAACCGCTGCTCCCCACACATTGAGCCAGCCCCATTTCTTTGCAGAGACGCTTTCGCTCGCTGAGCAGGATCACACCTTGTCTGTGGGATACCTATCATGGTGTCATCACCCTCGCAGCAGGACTGAATAAAATCCAATCAATACCACAGGGCAATCTGAGGTATGGGTTTATTTCTGTTGCCGGCTGCTCCAGGCAGCCACAGGAGTCTATTTGACCAAGCACAGATTGAATTTGTTCAGCATATTGTCAATGTTGGACATTTAAACTACACCACTCTCAGCCATCTTCTACCGCTGATGCACTGCATATAAAACTGGGGTTTATCATTTTCTGCTCATGAGGAAAGCCACCTGAGGACAAAATGGGCACTTTATGTTCCATAGAAAGAAAACTGCCCATTGATTTGGTCATTCTGCAGGTTATAGAGTATCAATAACTTTCACAGCCAAATGGGAATATCCACGGAAATAGAGGAATGTGCCACAAGCCATTTCTTTAGCAAGTAACCCCACCCTCTGCAGAAGGTCCCTGATGAACAGAAGGGCTGCGTTAATCCATGTGGACTAGCATCTGCTGTGTTCCTCACGGGAAAATAGCACCTCCGGGTTGAAAAGATTTAATAAATAGTGCCAAAGTTGTACAAGACACCTCTAGACTGAACAGACTGAATTACTTCAGTCCCTGAGTTGTGCTGTTCTGTTCCTCAGCTGGCAACTGTTTGTTTCAACTCCAAGTGTTGAACTGAAGATAATTTTAGGCCCACTCTCCTCTTCTGTGGTGCAAATAACACTCAGAAGAATTTCAAATCAACACCTAATTCTCTGCTCAGCAATATGCTGCTCACGCTCCGTCCTTCGCTCGCGGCTTGGGCCAAGTTGATGAGAAATCTGGTGGCTATCTCAGCCGGGGGTTTTCCTGCTAACAGGCACCCTCAGCGCCAGCACGGAAGGAGAGGACCTGCTTCCTTCCTTAACGTGTTGTCATGGGGAATTTTTGCAAAGGCTCAGCCAAATATTGTGATTAACTTTTCAACGCGGTCAAGACTTTGACCAATCTGCCTTTGTGCGGCCCCATTAGACAGCTCTGTTTTGCTCTTCTTCTTCTGATTCGAGAGCTTATTTGTTTATTTTTGTACCTAAGTTATTAAACATGGTATCTGACAGTTCTGGAGAGCGTTGATGGGAGGAACTAACTCATGCTCCCTCTGCTGGCAATGCCTCCCAGCAAACGTGTAGGTCCTACTTTAAAAACACCCAGCAACTCTATTCACTCTGAGAAGCCAAGGGCAACCGCAGGAAAGCCAAACCCACGTCCTCAGAGCCCTGGCACCCACCCAGGTCTCCAGCACAGCAACTTTGGGCACTACCCCAACACCCGAGCAGGTCAGGAGGCTCCAGGAGAATAACTGCACCCGGGCTGCACTGTCAGCAGCTGCTCCACAAAACCACCGGCAGCAGAGACGGGCAAGAACCGGAGCTGCTCCACCACCGCTACGGCAGCAACAGATCTGTCCAACCACAAATACAAAGTCTTGGTCCTGCAACCAATTCAGCAATGTACCTTTGCACATGCAAGAAGGCTCAAAGCCCTGCATATGAAGGTCTGCAGGATGCAGCGCAGCTCTTGGGGCTTCCCGGGAAGCTCTTTTGAGTTCAAACAGATTTTAGCCAGAGGTCAGAGAGCATGAACATCCCGCTCTCCTTCCAGACACCTGCTGAGAGCATACACTTGCTTGCTATGTCATGTAATTAAAGCAAGCAGTTTGTAAAGAACAAAAGCCTCTCCCCAGGTTTTATCGTGCGATTTTATTTCAGTTTGGGGAATGCTGAAGAAATGCATTACGGCACAGGACTGTGGCAGAAGACAGCGAGTCCTGTCCTTTTTTTTATCGCAACCAAGTGTCCCTGACACAACTAGGCAGATTTTTTTCTACCCACATATGTCCACGTGGATCAAACCCCGTCAGGTTACATCTCCCCACCCTGCCTTCTAAATCAGGAGCTGTAAACACAAAACTCCCTTTATACGCCTTTCCCTCGAAGCCTCCACAGAGCTCCCAGCGTCCTCAAGACCGTAGTTTCAGTTAGATACATACACACTCGCAAACACGATCCTGCTTTCTAAGTTGCAAGAAATAGGTGAGCAGAAATGGGAAAAAAAGACACCAAGAGAATGAAGGGTACTATAAACCATCCACACACATCTGTACTGCCCATCCTATGTAGCAACCAGGCAACATCCATCCAGCGCCTTGTAAATTCTTAGGCGTGTGCTCAACCTCGCGCACATTCGGTCCCACTGACTCCAGCAAAAGGACTCGTATGCTCCAAGTCTAGCATGTGCACGAGTAGTTTGAAGATCGGAGCATGAAAAAAAAAAAAAAAAAAATCCTATTTAGCTTCTGTTCTAAGTGGAAAGAAAAAAAATTCTTCAGACCCTACTTGTCCAAGTGAGAGCCCTGCTTGGCTACAGCTGCTCTGAATCGGCTCGGATTCAATCTCCCAGATTGCTCCTTGGTTTCAGCTGCGGCAATGCCTTTTTAAAGCCAGCTCCTGGAAAAAGAGCCTCCCCCTCTGCAGGAGGTGCTGGCCGGGGAGATGCTTGCACAGGATGGGCCCTAAATGCGTGTGCCACAAGGTAAAGTAAATGGATGTTGATGCTGGAAGCGCTGGCATTGTTCTGAGGTCTGCGCAGGAAGAGCGAGAGGAGGAATGCTCTCCTATTGCAGGAAGCTGTTCCAGCCTCTTATCAGACATAAAGCTTCTGATTTCTTGCGGGGGAAGTACCAAATGTTTTTGAGGGGAAGAAAAATGAAAAAAAAAAAAAAAAATCACATGCTTAGCTATAAAGGAAGCTGCCTAATGACATGAATGAAACTGAAGTCATGCTATGAGGAAGCTTGCCGTGCTCGGGTGGCTACGAGCAAGAGCATGTTCCCATGGTCACCTCATAAAGACCTGGAGAGGTGCAAGCCCAGAGGTCCTTCTTGCTGCCAGAATGGCATATGCTGTGCATGCAGTCCTTGTCTCCAGAAAGCAACTTACTCCTAATCATCTTTGAATGCAGCGTCTGTGTCACCCTCCCCAGCTGCCAGGGACTATTTTGGGCTCTCCTCCAGTTCAGACGCTGCTCTCTTTGGGGGGTTTTTTGAGATGTCCTCTCACGCAGTGCAGTGCACAGATCCGGTCTTTTAGTTAATTTGCAAAACCGATTCCTTGGCAGGGAATTCAAGTTCTCTGTAGAGATGTTCCAAGTTTTATTAGCAATGAGCAAATTACTGGTGTCCTTGGGAAAGGTAAGGAAGTCTATGTTAATTGCTTTTATTTTTTTCTAGAGGGTATCTCCCAAAGGACAACTCTATGCCACGTAGAATGGTTAACTAAGTACCTGTACGTATAATGGCTGTCATGGTTTATTGCATAGATATCGGAGTAAACTTCAGTTTTAGGTACGTTCACCATTTTATCAGATTTTGTGCTTTATTTGAGCCAAACGCTCCCTGTCTCCAGCCTGGTTTCTCCTGGCAGGTTATTGAGGGATTATGGTTTCCATCTCTTTTGGTTAAAAAGCAGAAAACACTTTGGAACAGGTTGAAAAGCAACAGTATCTAGAGCATTGCCTCTCTTCTCCTTTAATAGGCTATTCTGTCAGCCCTCGGCTTGTTAGAGGAGAGAAAAATCTGTGGGCATGCAGTGAAGGTCAATCTTGTGGTTTTTGAAAGCATTTAATTAGTACGGTTAAGTACCAAGGTCTGCTTGGGAGGGAGCTTCTGCATTACCATCAGCATCTTTCTATTTGGAGACGCAAACCCGCAAGAGGGGACTGCAGCTGAAGTCTACATCTCCACGTCCAAAGCTTCACTGGTGACCAAGCTTCGGATGAAAACTGCTGCAGCTTCCCTGTCCTGTTGCAGCTCTGAAACCCACACGGCATTTGGAAGTCAAGGTCAGATCTCTGCCTGCACTTCATGACCAGCACATAGTCCCAGCTGGCCAGATCCTGGCCTTGTGCAGGGGCTGGGGTGACCTGTGGCACCTTCAGGGGCCCATCAGGGCTGCCAAAAGCTCTGTGCTGTGGCTTGGACTTCTGCTGCGGTGTTTTTGCTAAGTGCTGAAGCTCAGTGCCTAAATCTACTTAAGATGAAGCTTTGCCCAGAGGGGTTTTGGCATTTTGATGGCAGCATGTAAAGTCCCTGTCTCTTCCTTCTCCTACCTGGAAGAAGGGGACAGCTGTTCTCCCTCCTACAGGTGTTTCCCTCCTTGAATGAAGCTCCAATAAATGTCACTTATCTGTGCTTTATCTGGGCAGTAACAGGCATCAATGCCCTGATCACAGGCTGATCCTTTTAAAAAGGCCACAGCATCAGCTGTTTAAAAGAAGAAATCCATCCCAGTCCTTCCAAAGCCAAACTTGGCTTTATTTCTTCGTGCTTCTGCAGCACTGGAGACCCTAATTGCAGGCAATTAAAGCAGCCCTAGGAAAAAAAGGCCGTGTTGAAATCAAAGCTGGAAAGTGTGCCTGCCTCCGAACGGGTGCCAGTTCCAGCACTGGAGACGTGCCCTGGAAGAAGGAGCCGGTGCCACGGGTCGTGCCAGGCGCTGCACAAACCCCTCACGCAGAGCTGGTGCCAGAAGGACCTTCTCAGCTCACGTGCCTTGTTTTTAAGTGAACGCTTCACCTCCAACACACAGGCACTGGCACGAGCGTGCAAGTGTAGTGGGCTCTTACTGGGGCTCCTGGGTAGGAGAGATGCTGAGAGTTGATGGGAGCAGATAAAAAGGAGCGAGCCCAGGGAAGGAAAGCCAGTAATCAATGCTGGCTTGGCCTTTAAAATGTTCTCTCTCTCTTCCTTTTTGATGCTGGCACTCTGGGAAGGTTTGTCTTTGCCAGATGGGGACTTCCATTACTTTAGAACTGTCAGAACAACAAAAGACTTCTTGGAGTCATTTTTCTATATCCGACCTTGAACTACTGAAGAAGCAATAAACATTCTTAAGAGGAATGATAACATGGAGTGAAGCTGCGATTTTTGTGACATAACTTGTTGCCTGAGTGTCAAATAGGCCCTGCTGAAAACACCCTGCGTGAGGAACGTCAGGACCAGACCCCACTGCGGGGTAAAAATAAGCACAGAAGCATTGCCTCAGACTTCCACAGAAGTGCAGCCGGATGATGCTCTGAGGCCGTTTGGCACGGATGATCAGGGTTTCGTTAAGTGCAATTACATATTTTTGTTTAGAAAAGGATTCTCCTTCAAACACAGCTACCAAGCCTATGCTGATTCAGCCTTTGTGAAAGGCCTCTCAGTGCAGACAGTGAAGTGTTGACTCCTGTACTTATTTTCTATTGCTGCCTTATCTTTGGCATCTCATCTGCAACTTTTGTTGGGTTGTTTGGTTTTTTTTTTCCCCACTGGTTTCATCTCAGTGCAGTAAAAGTGGGTGCTGTGCTTCAGCTTCAGCTCTTCTAATGAGTTTTCATCTGCTTGGGTGCAGGCTAGGAAAACGTCGCCTCGATTATAAAATTGCAAGCTAAGTAGGCTAACAAAACAGCAACAGCAAGAAACTGGATCAGCTTTGCTGGGTGAAGTTTTCCTGCTCAAACAGGGGAAAAAATGCTTTCTCCCTCTGCAATCTTTCTTACAAAGATGAAACTCTATCTGGGCTGCAGAGGCTGCTCCCTCCAGCTCTTTGCACAATGCTCCTCGGGCTTCACTGCACTCAGCTTTTCACAGCAGCCAACAAGCCATGGCCAAAGCTCCTCCAGCAACTGGGGGAACGTAGCCTGAATAGCTCCTACCTCAACATGCTCCTCTGATGCAGTCAGATTCTGCTCCAACCATGCCCATACAAATTCAGGCCCCTTCTTGACCATGGAATGCAAACCCAGAGTGATGTTCAGCCACTGCTTTGTGAGCACCAGCAGACCAAGATGCACAAGTGGCTTCTTGGAGCTTCCATAAGGGATGTTCAGCATCTGTTTGCAGCACCTCCAAAGTAAAGATGACTCAGAAGTGCTTTAGCACCTCAGAGACTTTCATGGTGGGATGAACCCTCTGAAATATCAACTGGATGTTCGGAATTTCTATCTTAAAAGGAAGGACAGCTTCAATTTTGGCTCTGAGACAAAAGAAAGCCCTCCAAGCCCATCTCAGACCTCCCCTCTCCAAACTGCTTTTTACTGAGCCAGGATTACTGAGCAGAAGACGCTTTTTCCAGTCACACTTGTCAACATGCAGAACATTGTGGATTTGGAAGACAAAAGCAAAAACACCCAAACTTTTTTGCACCGTGAGTAGATACGGAAATGGGACTGAACGGCCTTCACTGCTTTGCCACCGCAGATCATAACATCACAGCGCCAGGGTCCTGATCTGCTCTCCTGCCAACACTGCTCCAGCTGATAATGCTAATCTCTTAATTCCCAGACAGGCCCTAAGGAAGGGATCTAAGTAACTCTACAGGTAATGAAACTTTTTTTTTTAATTATAGCTCTGTCCATGTCTAAAATTAAAAGAACAATCCTGCAATTTATCCGGCCACTGGAGACTGACTCAACGCTTTATATAATGATGCTGCCAACTCGTACAACGCACTGGTCATCCCCCAAAACATCAATGACTGCAGTAAGGGACACTTGTGTGCTTGTTTTATCTCAGAATTCCTTGCACCACCCGCTGCCCTTGGGAAGCTGTGACCTGCCCAGCGGGTGCTGTAGCTCCCCATGTCATGCAGGGCTTTGCCTTTGGAGCTGGAGAAGAACCCTGGGTAGGCCGAGCATCAGAAGCCCAAGTTCATGGGCTGAAGGCAGGGCACTCCATGGGAAAGGGTTGGGAATTATGCCATGCCCAGGGATCAGGGTCACAGACCCTGTGGACCTCCAAGTGCATTCCCAGTGGAGAGCTGCAAGTGTCCCCCCACCCTTGTGCTACCACAGCTCCCATACCAGTCTTCTTTTTCCAGCTTAAAGGGATCAGAGCTTGTTTCAGATGTGTGGGCTTTAAATCCTTTTTCCAGAGGCTTCTACAGGCGTTATGGCTCTTTTCAGCAAGAGAAAACGGACAAGAGACCGCAAATGCAGGTATTTTGGGGGAACATATAAAGCAACTTTTTAGTCATCTTGTATATTTGCAACCACAGTACAGAGAACTTGCAAATCTGCCATGTGAGTCTGAAGGTAATTGTGCTCCATTAATGCCAATACTCTTGGAGGAATGAAGTGTCTCATCTCTCTAAATTACTCCTGTGGTTTTAATCGAGTATCATTCGCTTCACCTTAGCAGCTTGCGTGTGTGTCATGGGAGGGAATCACCCCAAAGGAAGCTCCGGGGGTTTTTTTGTGACTAAAGTAACAAATAAGCAAACACCGACTGTGGCAGTGCGAAACCTCAACTTTTTTCAGCTGGGATGAGAAAAGAGCTCTTTGCTCCTTTTTCCCTGCGACTTCTCGCTTTATTGCTAGAATTACTTCTATAATTTGAGCTTTTTAAGTGCTTGTGTCTTCCTGTCCCTGCTGAGCAGCCTGTGTAGCACCAGGGAGCTGCCACCCTGACCAGCACAGTGCTGGCTGTCGGGACATGTCGGGACATGGGGACAGGGCACTCTGCGTGTTGCTGCCTCAGTGGAGGGACCGAGAGCCCCTTCCCTGCACAGCCCAGCAGCACTGTGAGCAAACACATCCACAGTGCAACACAGAGGGAGGGAGCAGGAACAAAAAAATGCAGCCACTGGAGAGTCTTACTGGGTATACTGGTTTCCTCTTGCTCAGCTCCGCGGAGCAGAGATTTCCAGCCTAATGCTTTCTACCCCGACTAGTTTTCTTTCTCCCCATGCCGCTTAATTCCTCCAGCGTGGCATCGCATGAGCCTTTTAAACCTCTTTAGAAACATTTGCTCCCTCTTAACCCAAAGCAAGCCACACGGGCACCTCCAGCATGGAGGGGGGTAAAGCAGAGCAGGCAGAACACACAGCAGGGTCAAACAGCAATTCAACATGGTACCCTTAAAAAAAATAATAAGAAAAAATTAAACCAACTACTAGGACAAAAATTGGCCGTGTTTGCTGCTAGACGAGGCTTTGCTAGGCTTGCACCTCGCTGCCCGTGCCACCGCTTTGCTTCCCCGTGCTCTTGCAGGGCTTGCCCTTGCCAAGTGCCTATGTCATAGGAGCGTGTTAAGGTGAGGAGCTGAGGTGGTGCTGACGAGGCAAACTGCACATTGCACAATTATCCCTGCTCACGGGTTAGTTTTACACTAGCAACAACCTGCCACCTATCTAGGCTTTTTATTTTTTTTTTTTTAAAAAAAGCTGCTATTTAGGCTTTACATCTGTTCCACTGAGCATTCTAGCTGGAAAGAAAAAAAGAGCACTTCACGTAAAATGTAGTATTTTGAATAGGTGCAGGGCCTTTGGTCAAAGTCCATAGGGGACACGCTCAGCCAGCATCACGTGGGACATGGCTCTCATAATCCCAGGATCCCCTTCCAGCTACAGCACAAAAAATTGCATTTGAAGCAACAAAGTCTAAGAATTAGGAATGAGATCAACGGACAGCAACACTTAGTTCAATGTAGCTCATGCCAATGTGCTATTTCTGAATGAGTGCTGTGATGGGAGCTGTTCCCCCTTTCTTTCGATGGTGAAATTTGCACATTTTCAGGTTGCTTCTCTGATGTGGGCTTTGTGAATTAATTCCCCCATTACAACGAATCTGGAAGACTCTTGAATGTATCTGCTGTCACCAGAGCTCAGATTTATAGCCTCAAACTGTGTTTAGCTTGTAATTAATATGGACTTCCTCATTTTTTTCTCTTCAAGAATAATATCCTATTAGTCATGACAGCCAAATGGGCTGTATTTGGGCAACGATTCAACTTCTTCTGAGCGACCATCGACATCAAGTCCCAGTTGTCCTGAGTGAATTCCTCTCCGAAGGTGAGGACCAGGCTGCAGGGACCTGCTGTGCTTGGGGAAATCTTACTTGCTGTGGATTGCCCCATCCAACTAAAAATACCATTCTGCAACTTAAAAGACGGAATGAAGGTGGAAATGAGCACGTGGTGAAACACAGGAGTCTGCACCCGGTGCCGTTTTCCCGACTGTTGACCGCAAAGTCTTAGGAAGCCCATCAGGGCACTGGGAATGTGGCCGAGCACAGCAAGCACGATGCTGGAGGCATCTGCCCGGCTCTGCGATGGAAAGGGCCAGAATGAAACTGCTGCTTCCAAACTCCAGGGAGAGTTTTACCTCCTACAGCCCGTGCTCTGGTTGTGCAGAAAGATCACCTCCGCTTCTTGGCCCGGCACAGGTCGGGTCCTCGCAGGGAGTAAGTGTTATCAGAATAACCCTCTGGATTACATGTTCCCCTGACAAGCAGCATTTAAAAGAATTAATCTCTGGCAAATTCTCAAAACAACTTTGGAAATGATTCAAGGCAGGGAGAGGGCTCTGCAGCTCAGCAGCTGGCTGGAGCTCTGCGCAGGATTTTAGAAAGCTGACGAGGAACCTCCTGTGCAACACATGAAAGCTGATCCTGAAATGCAGATTATGCCTCCCTTAATTCATCCTGAAGAACGCTAGCTCTGGTGCAAACCCTGGAGCTGAAACCCCTTCCCGAGCAAAACCTCAGCCTGAACAGCTGAACTTGGAAAAGTTATCCCTGTAAGGATTTCAAACTTAAGACACTCTTACTGCAAAGCGTGAGATGGACGGAAAATGGACGCAAGAATGATGCCGTTCATTGAGATCATTTTTTGTGGGTTGGCTACTGGTATCTTCCCATTTTCCTGGTACCGAAAAGGATGGACAAGGCCAGTGCTGGTGAGCGTGGAGGCTGAGCAGCACCCCGGGAGGGTGGGCTGCAGGGCCACCAGCCCGTCACCAGTTCCTTCCAGTCAGGCTTTCCCACCCTGAAGCTTTTTGAGGACCCTGAGGAAGCAGCTTCTCCCCTGCCCAGTCCCTGCCCCTCCGTGGGTCTCGCAGGGACCCTCCGGCGTTTTGCAGCCTGCTGCGGGTATCGCTCGGTTCAATTTTGCACTATCAAACTTCCTTGGCTCTTTCTATTGGAAACTTTTACAATTCTCTGCTTGGCTGGAAAAGATGACTGCAGCAAACCCAAATTAGGAATAAATTATACAACAACTTTACATTTTTCTTACAAAGGAAAACTGTGTGGCCAGAGCTGCGAAAGCACCTCCTTCCTATGGCCCCCCAGCACGGCTTATGGTGGAAGGCCACTAGCTTCACAGATGTCTCTTTAAAAAAACAAAACAAAACAAAAAACACAAAAAGGCCCAGTCCCAGTTTGGGAACTGCTCTCTACTGGGCCATGCACTGTCTCTCACCCCCCCCCCATTCCCCCAACATGTGCAAGGGCTGCAAAATGCAAGGAGCAGCAAGCTGCAAGATCCCATGCAAACATTTAAAAGAAGCCCCAAAAGCTGCATCTGTGCGGCCGGTCGCTGACATATGTGCATCTATTTTCACAATGAATGGCCGGAGCAACTCCTCCTTAAACATCTCAGCCTGCTCTTGCAGGGACTATTGCATTCCCACAGCATTTTTGCAATATTAAATTCTCCACCTCCTCCCACCACCACCGCCCCCCTTGCAGGACACAAGGCAGAGCTGCTCCGGAATAATCACCAAGTTAAGAGGCAAAGACCAAACCTTCCCCAAGTTAGGGGTGCAAAGACCAACCCTTCCCCAAGTTAAAATGCAAAGATCAAATCTTCCCCACCACGCTGGCAATTCAAAAAAAAAAAAAGAAGAAAAAATAAATAAATCACTGCTGTCCCCTTCCCAAACCCGCCCCTCCTGCTCCATCCCAAGTGCCCACCCCTGCTCCCAAATGCTAAATAAAGCAGCTCCTCTGCATCTAGGATCTGGTGTTAGAAACCACAGTGCTGCCTCTGACCAAAAATTAC